>NW_021011495.1:1640989-2240989 GCF_003987935.1 Bombyx mandarina
TAATTAGAGACCTACTAAATGTATTGTTGTTAGGTATTATGTAATTATGGGTATCATTACGTGCTTTTACTTACTAATCCATATCAAATTTAACTTAAAAGCACTTACGAAAAAAAATATAAAGGTTTTTATTCTATGTATTTATTAATTTTTTTCGATCCATTTATTTGGCAGAGTTGCAACTTTATGCACATGTTCAAAGCATCAAATGATAGTAGACTAGACAAGGTATAAGGAAAATAAAGTTTCAAAGCGGGACCTCGCGGTACTTAGCAGGAATTTAATTTAATGTGACCCGCTCCATACAAAAAAATCACAAAACACATTTTTCTGACCAAACTATAAAGTTTTTGTAATTTTTGCCCAAAACAATTATTATTGAGATTAACGAGCTCTATCTATCTACATAAAAAAATTTATAAAAAAACAAAGTTGGTCCCTAAGTCACTAAAATCACAGTATCGACCCACTGTGCGCCGCCTCCTTATGCGAGATGGTGCACTCGCAGAAGTCGAGCATCGCCTTCCACGACTCGTCGTCGCCGAGCATCGATGCCACAACACTGGGCAACGACAAGTCGTTTCCTATTGTTAAAGTTAAGGCATTTAATTATTATGTAACTACAGAAAATAAAAAATTAATTAAATCATACAAGTCTTTATTTGTTATAGACAAATTGATTAAATTTTATCAATTTGTGGTTTCTGAAAGTTTACATTACATTTAAAAATAAAATATAGGATAGGTAATATGTTAATGTCATCTACAGGAAGCAATGAGAAACTAATCGAAGCGAAGCCATCTAGCGACCGATGCCCGTAAACATTTTTGTTGAGTGCTTGACTTGCTTATCTACAACTCCACCAGTCACCAGAATAGGTAGGAAAAAAAATATGGATGATCTTGGACAGACACGTTTTAAGTAGTATACCGTTGGGATCACGAACTGACATAAATTGCTTAAAATTATTATTATTTAAAATTAAAAGCTCCCATTTATTTTATTGGCTACGGAACTCAGAGCAATTTTAAAGTAGGTATTCATCGGAAAATATAAATTTTATAAAATAAACACAAACCAATTAATTTGGGTAAAATCGTGTTCATAATTATTAATTAATTACCATTAGGTTTGCTGCAACGCGAATTATCAATAATTTAGAAGTTAATTAAATTAAACCTACTGAAATAAATAGAAGTAAATTTCTTTAATTAATTTCTTTATCATTAGATTTACTCAATTCATAAATAATATGCAATTTAAATTTTCAAAGATAATAAATACATGATTTCGTTTATTATCAAGCTGTCGTAATAATGTAAATGTCATTAACCAAAGGATCGGAGCGTGAACAACGCGTGATCCGATAAACGGGGTTAAGTTGCAGTTAATGTGGTCAGAGCCGAGATTGGTGACGATTTTAAATCGATTTTAAATGTAAAAGATCTAAGGGTGGATTTAAAATCGAAACTAATTTAACTATTAACTAGCTTTTATTGCCCTTGTAGGCAGACGAGCGTACGGCCCACCCGATGGTGAATGGTTACCGTCGCCCATGGACTTCAGCAATGCCAGGGGCAGAGCCAAGCCGCTGCCTACCTAACTAATAAAACCGAATGCAATTTTTTTTGTAATATTTAACATCCCAGTTCAGCAGCTAAAATCATTGATGTAAATAGTCGTAGCCATCCGATTTGGAAGCTACAGCGCCCATCTGTAACATCGACTTTTATTTAAAACTAGCTGACCCTGCAGACTTCGTAGTGCCTCAATCGATAAATAAAAGATCTCAACTTCTGTATAAAATAAACTTAAAACAAACAAAAGGAGTCCGTCCGACGGGGGACACATCAAAGGGAAAACAACATTGTTATTTTTATTTAATTCCGAGCATTTTCATATTTATCTACCTATTCAACCTTCTGTGTACTTCCACAAATAATTCAAAACCAAAATTAGTCGAATCGGTCCAGTCGTTCTCGAGTTTCAGTGAGACTAACGAACAGCAATTCATTTTTATGTATATAGATTTAGTTTACAAAATCTCTACAAATTTACACACATTTAGCGTCATCCGTGACCGGGTAAAAATTATTTTAATGATTTATTAAAATTGCATTTCCATATGCCGGCAGTATTGCGAAGCGTGATACTTGATTAGGCATTATCATAAGCTAAAACTGACCTGTTACAACGTTAGTCGAATGCAAAAAAGAATTTTCATTATCAAAGCATTCGTATCTACGTCTGACTGTTATCGGACGAAATGCGGCTGCTAGGTTAGTTCAAGGACGTAAGAACCGCGAAAATTAGCCCGAAGGTAGATGGGCTTTATTAATTCATGATGATGATAAGTGTTCCCCTGTTGAATGTACACGCAGCATCAAAAATAGAGAGAGATGGCCTTGCAAAAGCCGCAACCAAGTAATAAAGCATACATACTGGTGGTAGGACTTCTTGAGTCCGCACGGGTATGTACCACCACCCCGCCTATTTCTACCGTGAAGCAGCAATGCGTTTCGACTTGAAGGCTGGGCAGCCGTTGTACAATAGATGGCGCTGTACTTCTCGAGCGTTCTAGGTGTTACTAGATCCTTCGATATTCGTTCGACTATTCGGCGATAGATGGCGTTACTCTTACCAGCGTAACATTAATACAGGAGTCCATTATTAAGATCTTCTTGTAATTTCATTGTACTGAGACCTTAGAACTTATATATCAAGGTTGGTGGCGCATTTACGTCGTAGATGTCTATGGGCCCCAGTAACCACTTAACACCAGCTGGGCTGTGAACTCGTCCATCCAACTAAGCAATAAAAAAAAACATAACCACAATCACTCTGCCAGGAGTGTACGACTGAGAAGAAGAAAGAAGATGGGCTTTACGGAAATATTGCCAGTGCTTCCACTTAGCTCGAGACATGAGATCAGAGTGTCATTTTATTAATTTAGATTCGACCTAAGAATCTTGCATTAGATTTCGTGGAGTGAAAAGCTGTTTTGATTAAACGACTCAATTCGGGTGTTTGTCTGTGCGCCTGTACAACAAAATCCCACAAAATGTTCAGAACCTACATATACATAGGTTTAAGGAAACTATTAAAGAACATCTGTGCAATAAAGCTTACTATAAAGTCAATGATTATCTAGAAGATTGCACAAAATGGGAATGAGATGCTCGCTCCGGGCATTTCAATATTAGGGAACGTACCCATACTACGTGACTAATTTTTTTAGTTTTTTCGACCTCTCCCTCCCCTCGGTGATCACTCGTAAGTTTATGCCAAGACCCCCCTCTCCCCCTTTAGTTTTCACGTAGTAATTCATAATTATGATTTTTAATCATGTAACAGGCACAAATTGAAAAAAAAAAAATTTGGTTCATACTCGTCTTTATTGCATAAGACTGCGTGCACACTTAAATTACTAGTGAATTATGTAGGTAGTGTTAGTTTACAAATCGCTAAGCACTGCGCGCTATATTCTAATATAGGTCGACAAAATACGAGATTTCTCTCACTAAAATCGACTACGTGACAAAAACATGAGCCACCCTCCCCGCTCCTGTGACTGACCGTAGTATTTTAAAGATTCCGCTCCCCCCCTAAACGGGTCACGTAGTATGGGTACGTTCCCTTACAATAATTGTTACGTTATAATACTGAAAATGAATATTTAAAAAAAAACTAATATTAAAAAAAAAAACATGCCCGCTGAGTTTCTTGCCAGTTCTTCTCAGGACGGAGGCTAGTTTTTGTGAATCGGCGGTAGTTCTTTTTGACACGTTCAACAAGTATGTACTTTCATATTATATGTTCAATAATTTCTTTTTTAATTTAGATTTTTTTTAATTGCCTCTTTACAAGAGATCCATTCAAAGTTTAAAATTTGGATAAAAATATCATAACAAAAAAAAACTTCTTCAACTATTAGAATGGGGTAAACTTAATAATGATCAATTAAAAACATCGAATTGTTGATAGAAATACCAAATAAAACACATATTTACTTACAAATACTTATATATACTTATAAATATCGCGTGTTAAGGGAAATTTCGTTAAATCATTTCCTTTCATCCCTTGATTTAATTTGATTATTAGGGCCTTCCTAGGCCTAGTTCCCGTTAGTAATATCGAAATTAAGTAACAACAGTATTATTATTTATTTATTNTACAATAATTGTTACGTTATAATACTGAAAATGAATATTTAAAAAAAAACTAATATTAAAAAAAAAAACATGCCCGCTGAGTTTCTTGCCAGTTCTTCTCAGGACGGAGGCTAGTTTTTGTGAATCGGCGGTAGTTCTTTTTGACACGTTCAACAAGTATGTACTTTCATATTATATGTTCAATAATTTCTTTTTTAATTTAGATTTTTTTTAATTGCCTCTTTACAAGAGATCCATTCAAAGTTTAAAATTTGGATAAAAATATCATAACAAAAAAAAACTTCTTCAACTATTAGAATGGGGTAAACTTAATAATGATCAATTAAAAACATCGAATTGTTGATAGAAATACCAAATAAAACACATATTTACTTACAAATACTTATATATACTTATAAATATCGCGTGTTAAGGGAAATTTCGTTAAATCATTTCCTTTCATCCCTTGATTTAATTTGATTATTAGGGCCTTCCTAGGCCTAGTTCCCGTTAGTAATATCGAAATTAAGTAACAACAGTATTATTATTTATTTATTGTTATTGCTTAGATTGGTGGACGAGCAAACAGCCCACCTAGTTGTTAACTGGTTACTGGAGCCCGTTGCACCGGTCACCGTTCTCGTCGAAGCCGTCGCTTGCGAGGAAGGGTTCGGCGAGTAAACTAACCTATAGACACAGCCCACTGAGTTTCTCGCCGGATCTTCTGAGTGGGTCGCGTTTCCGATCCGGTGGTAGATTCTGTGAAGCACTGCTCTTGCTAGGGCTAGTGTTAGCAACGTCCTTAGGTTGGAGCCCTGTGAGCACACTTGCTTGTTCTGTAAATCTATTTTGACCCCTCGAGGTTGCTAAAATAGGTAAGAACAAAAAAAAAGAACCAAAAAATGACTTTCACTTGTCAAAACACGTAAGGCATAGGATTCTGGTTTTTTTTAATGATTGAAGTATTACTAGTGTCCCGGAGGCCTTTCCAGTTTCACCAGGAGAGGTGGGCGAGCAAGGGCTCAGCCAGGAGGGGTGGGATTTGCTAACAGCTACCCGAGCGTCTCCGAAGAAGACTTAACAACTCAAGAGTAGCTGCTTCGCGAATGAATCTACTACCGAATCGGAATCGCGACCCGCTGAGAAGATCCGGCGAGAAACTCAGTGGGCTGATGCATGGATTAGGTAGATAGAACATCCTAACGTGACTTAAATTAAAACCTTAAGTTACCTTTCCTGTAATTAATTTAAAAAAACTAATCGGCCATCACGGATTCACATCGTGATACTAACGTGTTCAACCCGTGATCAATATTGGTGATTGTCACACTTAATACGTCACAATGATTGATAAAGATAAGACTTAAACATACCAACAATTCGATCCTAAAAATAACTCTAGGGCAATTTAAATGTTCCATGTGTTTGTGGTCAAGTTTCGTGACTCTTATCTCGTATTGGTTGGTATACGAAAACCCCCTAAAAGTGATTTTAAATAATTTTTTAATGATTTCAAAATTTTACAGCACACAAAGCAAAAGTTATATTTTAAGTTTGTTTAACCTAAAATTGTTAACTAAGCCCTTTGTAAAACAATCTGATAAAACAATTTAAAAATATGGCGACAAAATGGTTGAGAATTATTTCCCTAAAGTTTTGTTAGTTAGGGAACACTTTGGCGGGTTTCTTTATTCGTAACTCGAATGCATGAGTAAATTCAAATTCAGTTTGCCAGATTTTTACTTAATTCTGACATAGTCATCGAATAAAAACAAAAATAAACTATATAAACTTCACTGATTTTTACAGAAAAAATATAGAAGGAAAACTGAAATAGGTATAGATTACGACCGATGTCTACCTTTTTTTTTCCTACCTGAGCTGATAGCCTTGAGAGGCTATTTCAGCGTAACCTTAACTAGTAGGTGAGCTCACGGGGCTCAAACCGGAGTGATGCTAACACTGGCCCTAGCAAGAGCAGTGCTTCGCAGAATCTACCACCGGATCGGAAACGCGACCTACTGAGAAGAACCGGCGAGAAACTCAGTAGGCTGTGTGTATGGGTTAATTCGCTCGTCGAGCCCTTCCTCGCAAGCGACGGGTTCGACGAGAACGATGACCGATGCTTGAGGTACCTAAAAGCACCGTTAATGGATCGGGAGGATCCGTGATGACGTGTTTTGGCGACGTCGACTGTTTAGCATTCGGTCTACAGGATCGGGAATGTAGTTTCCAGCGACCACGACATGTCGTGCCGTCTTCTCAAAGTGCGATGTCTACCGCTAACTGAACCAATTTTAAAACATTTAGATTAGGTATACTTTGAGAAAACCGTGAATGAAATGCAATATGGCTTCCCCCCAAAATAAACAAAAGAATGTTAATGACCCGAACTCCCTAACCGCATTTCCTACCACGACGTAAAGTAGACTAGCAGAGACAATAAATGTTCTATTGTAAACGGAATATAAAATTCCTATCAATCATATATCGTCACTCAATTTACGAGCGCCTTGTCAATGTAATTACTATTATCTGTGTCAGCTGTTTTACTGTGAACAACTTTAAAACTGAGCGGGTAGAGTAGTTTTTGGTTTAACATGAAAAAAATCAAGTAGCAATCAAATTATAACAATCAATATTCTTCGAAATTCAAGAGAAGAAAGGCGTTGTGTACATACCTTGAATTGGATGCTTTTTCGAGTTGCACACAGTTTTATCTTAGGAATCTTGTTTTGTTTCTTCCAAAAATACGCCTATCACATTAGTATCGTATAGAAAGAGGCACCAGTCGTGAGCTCTCAATAAAAGAGCGCGCGGATCTTACACTTAGAGTAAAATTAAATGGTTCACTCATGTATAAACTTTTTTATTATTAAATTAACTTCGTTCAATTTGGACTTTAAAAATGTATTAGTAATTTTATAATAGTTTTATCCCGAGATTTTGTTTGTATTAGAGTCAGAAATAACCCTATTTTTAACCGACTTCCGAAATATTATCAATTTATCCCGGATTTTTTTTTGTGATAGAACAGAATGATTTGATGTTGTCGAGTTTTTACGGGTAATTTACCTGTCCCGTGTGGTGACGGATATGGAAGAAATACACGAATTTATATTATTAAGCTTTAGATTTTAGATGATTCTCATTGATATCTCTAGTGCCAGGGAAGCCATTTGAATACTATTTCTAATTGATAAGCTTATAAGAGAATCTTAAACAGAATCCTTTGGGACAACAATAATGTCTACGGTAGCGCGGTCTCCGTCAATGTTCCTTCGGAGTTGTCCGATTGCGCTGAACTTATTTTAAGTGAAATAGATGTTTTTTCTAATTGTCTCACTACTTACTGGAAAAATCTGTCGCGGATCATCTCCCAATTAAATTAATCTTAAGCAATGAATGAAATGTATTCAAATGTTAGCTGTATATTTTATTTTTATTTTTGATGTTAATGCACTGTCGATTACACCTATAATTGAGGTGACATCTGCCATGAACTTTTGTCAATTTGTCAATGTTTTGTATTGATGATCACTTTGTTGGTGCAATTTATTAAATAAATAAATAAATAAATCTTACAGCTACTTTAGACAAGAACTATAAGCCTTATAAACAATTCCCTATGTTATCTTTTTGTTACTTTTTAGAATTGAGACATTGGCCTAATATCTCAGAGCGGGTAGCCACATACACGCTGTAAGAACCAGGGACACCGGTTACCAACAATTGGACAGCTAAACTAGCTCATTCAGCAGTCTAAAATACAAAAGGCAAGGTTTGCCATTCTACATACGGTCTATTTCTACTGTGAATTAAAAATAGCGAGCCATTTGTATACAGTAACGCTTATTCAAACGTAAACAAAACATCAAAACATGTTTGTTGTGACAAACACCGACGCTTATGCCCTTAGAGATAATCTTTGATGATGTAACGTTTCAATGGTTCTCTTTTGTATTATTTTTATTCTTTTTTTTTTTTTTATTGCCTAGATGTGTGGACGAGCTCACAGCCCACCTGGTGTTAAGTGGTTACTGGAACCCATCTACAACATAAATGCGCCACACACCTTGAGATATAAGTTCTAAGGTCTCAGTATAGTTACAACGGCTGCCCCACCCTTCAAACCGAAACGCATTACTGCTTCACGACAGAAATAGGCGGGGCGGTGGTACCTACCCGTGCGGACTCACAAGAGGTCCTACCACCAGTAAAAAACACGTATTAACATTACGTACGGCTCACTCTAACCGGCGCCATTAAAGCGGGCTTCGGATAGCCTGCCGACCGAGAGGGCTGGTGGTCGTGGCGCCGACGACCGCTGGTCCGGCGTCCCGAGGAGGAGGGCGATGGAAGAGATGTGCTCCGCACTAAACGCTTCACTTTCCCCCCTTTGCCTTTTCATGAGTTCTGTCTCATGCGAGGTTTGGACGTTGGTTGTTGAACGACAGGAGGTTTTAGTCAGTTCAACTCTGACATGCCCCGCCCTCCATCCCCAATGGAGGGCGGATGTCCGGCGATTTCCTACTGACCAAAAAAAAAAAACATTACGTACGAGATTGTAGTTCGCTGGTGGTAGGTGCGTCTTGTGAGTCCGCACGGGAAGGTATCACCACTCTGTCTATTTCGGCCGTGGAGCAGTTATGCGTTTGGACTTAAGAATAAAAGAAAATGAACGATCTTCCGTACAGCCCTAACGCTACTGTATTAGGGGCGAAATGACAACAAAATCTTAATATTGGACGCCTGTAATAATGTGAGGATTGTAATAATGTTGACTGACTCGGTGGTGCAACAGTTAACGGCACTAATTATTGCGCCGAGGGTCGTGGGTTCGATTCCCACATCGGTCAAATATTGTATATGATGATGTTTGTTAGCTCTTTGTCTCGGTGTTGTCTATATATGTATACATATATTTAAATGTATACAAGAATGTACTTCAGTCCCTGGTACACATTACACGACGTCCTTATGGAGCCATGAGACTCTTGCATTAGACGCCTTCAGGTCTAACTCGGTCGTGGTGGTGGTTGGTTGGTTGGATTACTGGTGGTAAGACTTCTTGTGAGTCTTCTTGGTACCACCGCCTTACCTATTTCTACCGTGAAGCAGTAATGCGTTTCGGTTTGAAGGATGGGGCAGCCGTTGTAACTATACTGAGATCTTAGAACTTATATCTCAAGGTGGGTGGCGCATTTACGTCGTAGATGTCTATGGGCTCCAGTAACCACTTAACACCAGGTAAGCTGTGAGCTCGTCCACCCATCTAAGCAATAACAAAAAAACTAGGTCGGTCGGTCAAACTCGCTCTAACTCAACCTAACCTAAATATCAGCCCGCTGAGAATCTCGCCGGATCTTCTCAGCGGGTCGCGATTCCGGTCCGGTAGTAGATTCATTCGCGAAGCATCTACTCCTGAGTTTTTAGGTTTCTTTTGGCGACGCTCGGGTAGCTGTTAGCAAATCCCACCCCTCCTGACCGAGTCCTTACTCGCCCACCTGTCCTGAAAAAACCCATAACACATAAAATCCTAATTTAGGGCCGTATGACCTTGCGTGTTTTGTTCTCACCGGTTGTAATATAAAAGATATTAACTGCCAAAGTTTTAAGTTTCTAATCTCAGTCGCTTTGGACTAGTATGCTTAGTGTGAGTTTTTTAACATTCTCGATAGCGTAAAAGTAACTCAAATTTGTGTATGCAGTTGAAACAGCGCCCCTAGCGGCAAAGGTAGGCGAACGTTCCAACTCCATACAAATTTGATTTAACTTTTACGCTATAGAGAACGTTAAAAAACTCGCACTAAGCACACGGGACCAGCCAGGACAATTATCTATTTATGCATTAATCAATAATAAATAATAATAATAATAATAATAAATATTTACTAACAATCACGCCACGTTAACTGGTCCCGTGATAAGTTCGTAAAGAACTTGTGTTACAAGTACCAGATAACGGAAATAAATGTAAGATTTTTATTATACACATACATATATTTAATATACATCCATAACCCTGGAAAAGACATTTATATTTATCATACAAATATCTTCCCTTGGCGGGATTCGAACCCGCGACCCCCGTATGTAGTGACCATGTCACTTACCACTACACCAGACGGCCGTTAAAATCAATATTCTCCCTTTACCGTGGAAGTCGTTCCCGACACGAGTGCTTGTTTAATCTATACTAATACTAGCTGACCCGGCAAACATTGTTTTGCCATATATAAGATTTCTAGGGAACTTCTAGTGTACAAAAAAAACCTAACTTATTGTAAGTGTGTAAGGATGTGGTAAATGAGTGAAAGAGGTATGTAGTGCTGTGAACGATGAGGGAATATATAATAAAAATAACAAAACCTCATTCAACCACATAATACCTCATTATAACAAAAAAAAGTCCAAATAAAAAAAAAATGTTAGGGGTGGCCAACCCTAATCACTTAGGGGGATGAAAAATAGATAGTAGCCGATTCTCAGGCTTACTGAATATGCATAAAAAATTTCATGAGAATCGGTCAAGCGGTTTCGGAGGAGTATGGGAACGAACATTGTGACACGAGAATTTTATATATTACTAGCGACCCGCCCTCGCTTCGCTTCGGAAACATTAAAACACACATGAAACAAAAAAAACAAAAAAATAATTAAAAAAAGTAGCCTATGTTCATCAGGGACAATGTCGGCTTCTAATGGAAAAAGAATTTTTCAAATCGGTCCAGTAGTTTCGGAGCCTATTCGAAACCATAGATTATACACTTAATATACTTGAGTTCGAAACAAACAAACAAACAAATCTTTCCTCTTTATAATATTAGTATAGATATAGATATATTAGATTATAAAGAGGAAAGATTTGTTTGTTTGTTTGTATTGAATAGGCTCCTAAAATACTGAACCGATTTGAAAAATTCTTTCACTGTTTGGAAGCTACACTATTCCCGAGTGACATAAGCTAAAAATCTTTTATGAAAAAAAATTAGGGAACCTTACTAAAACTCCAATAATTTAACCCAAGGTGTAAAAAAAAATTACCTAAAATATTCTTTACATCGCGTGCCCTGCGAAAGCTATTGATAATAGAATAAAATAATGGACATACTACGACTTTGTAGAACACATTATTAATTACAAAAAGTGTCGCGACAGCATATGTCTAACTATTATAGTTATGCCGCAATAAGTGTTCTTATATTAAAAAAAATTAAACAACGTCAAATATCGTTGAAATTTTTGTTATAAATAAATAAAACCATATTAATTACGAAAAGCTGGGGAGCTTTTCAATAGTTGTTTAATGCAAATACACCCAAATAATATAATAAGAATAAATATTCAGTGCACTTAAACTTGCAACTGATGACATAATAACATTTTATTACAAAATCCATTCTTATCTAAGCCGGTAATGACCTTGCCATTTTAATCAACGAAAATATGCAGTTCTGATACGGAATGAGTTAACTTTTATTAATTGCACTATGCCAGCTATATACACGAGCTCACAACTCACCTGGTGCTAAGTGGTTACCTTCACCAATATGAGGCCGAATTTTCAATTGTATTATATACAATATATACATATACTATGTTTTTTTTTTAAATGCACCATTTTTTAAATGTATTCGCAGTGGAAAGTACGAGTATACAGAGTAAAATAAAAAAATAAAATCAATTGATATTTTATTTTAAAGTTACACTAATAATACAAAGCAATTATGTTTTCTAGTTTTAATACCAGTAACTTTTGGCGGGAACCCTATCCTCTTTTATACCCATTTCTTCCATAATGTCCATTTCAAAGGTCCTGAGTTTTGGCGCAAAAGTTATCTGAAAAAAACATATTAAAATAATTTATTATAGCGACATCTAGCGATTCAAATTTAGAAACAAGTTTGTTTCGCAAAGAAGCGTACGACCAAAAAGAATACGCAAATCGATCACTAGATGGCGTTGATGTCGAACTGTTTATTAAAAACAATACCAGCTAATCCTTTGTTTTATTCTAGGACCAATTATAAACAAACAAAACACATACAATGACATACAAATAGTAAACTAGGGCCATTAGAAAGATCACGAAACGAAACTCTGCTTTTGTAAACTAACCCTTAGAATTCTTTTTTTTTTCTTTTTCATATCAATCAAATGTGGAATAAAGTAGAGACAAGAACTAATTAGACTACATTCCCGACGTTCGTTAGCGATTTTAGCTATTTACAAAAGAGTTAATGACAAAACAAAAAAATTATGTATTCAATACTAGCTTCGTACACAAGATGTGTCTTTCTTAGTTAAAGCTCTTGTGTATACAATATGTCCGCATCTTACTACATTGTTACAACATATTCGTAATATTGGTGGTGTATTATGCCGACCTTAGTAGCAGCATCTGCAGTGGTGTCCTTTTCAATATTATCAATGTACAACTCTTTACTCTTGTAATCAATTGTTTCTTCGGCTGTTTTAGGAATGGGTATGATTCGACTGCTGGCCAATGACACTCGTACCTGTAATCCAAAAATGTGTCATAGAATCATGAACAATATGTTCTGGTTTGAAAAGAATGACATCTATTATTATTTTTTTGTAAAATTTTAGCCTTGATATTGAATACCAACTGAAATATAAGTTAAGCAAGTTCATTAGAACAGGAATATAGGCAGAAAATGAACGAACACATTCTATAAGCTTCTAGCACTGTGTAAAATATAATAAATATAGAACATTGTTTTCTTTTATAAAAACCAGTAAGAGGAATAAAACTTTTATGAAAAAAAAAACATTTTTCTTACCTTATCTCCTTCTTCAGTGTATCTCCATTCTACATCAGTAGCCTTCAAGGACTCTGGGTCGACCAATTTCACATCACTAGTTACCAATAGCGGAGCTTCAGACTGAATTGTTATTCCTGGGAAGTTTTTATCTTTTCCAACCTAAAACAGAAAAAAATATAAATTTCCCATCTTATTGACTTAGATTTCAAACTTATTCAACTGTAACTAAAAAGAGCAGTCTGATTGAAAACAATGCAGTAATCAACTTAGTGGCTATTCTATGTGACAGCTGAGAACAATTTAAGTAATGGCGGAAACCCAGAGTGCACAGCGGATGGGCAGAGCGCACAGAAATTATTCATATTGTTAAATACTGAATGTTTACATAAGTTCTTGTAATATGAAACCACAGTGGGGATTCAATCTTGAATTTAAAATTATTTACATAATCTTCTATTTTATAATACTTACAACCCTAAGATGTGTATTAAGACCTTCGACAATAACCCAGTTACGCTCCTGTATGACTTGGGATACAATCCCTTGTTTACCTTTGTCTTTTCCTACCATAACTTCCACGCGATCACCTCTGAAAAAGATTTAACTGATATTAATTTGTTGTTTTTTTACTTGGTTCCCTTAGTCCGTTATTGAAATTACAACAAACAATATTTTTTATTATTATTATGAATGGTGCCTCTTTCAACGCACCTGAAAAATGTCCAATCACGAATCGGTTCGACGAAGACCTTCTTCCTTAATGTGCCAGGTTCATTCTGTTGCCGAAATTGACCGGTCCAGGGTCTGTTTGTTGTGAACCGGTACTTCTTACGAGCAACCTGAGCTTTCTTGTACTGAGGATACCCAGCAGGAGTCTTCCAGTAAACCTGGTAGAATCAATGCACAGAATTAATAAAAGAGGTTATGTTTTTAAAGTGAGCTGATATTTGTGTGAAGTGAATATCAACCTGTTCATAGCTTTTTTTGACATAGGATTCGGGAAAATTTGAGTATTTTATGGTCAAATCCCCGACTTTTTTTGCTAAATAACCGTATATTCGCATTTTTATATTTGTTTCGTAACTAATATGATCTTGTTTGACAGTAGTGTTTGATAGTAGGTAATAGTAGACATTGACAGTTTGATAGATCATTGCTGAACTCGATTCAAGAATATCGGTATTTCTTAAAACATTGATTAGTTATCAGTGGATCATGATTATTTGACTAATTTATCAGGTACATATTGATCAGTTTAGAATATAATCAATATTTGGATTCACCACCACTCCATTCACATTTAGAAGAGTAATATCTTTTTTTTTTTTATTACCTAGATTTGTGGACGAGCTCACAGCCCACGTGGTGTTTCTACAACGTAAAAGCGCCACATACCTTGAGATATAGTTCTAAGGTCTCAGTATAGTCACAACAGCTGTCCCACCCTTCAAACCGAAACGCAATACTGCTTTACGGCAGAAATAGGCGGGGCGGTGGTACCTACCCCTGCGGACTCACAAGAGGTCCTACCACCAGTAATTACGCAAATTATAATTTTGCGGGTTTGATTTTTATTACACGATGTTATTCCTTCACCGTGGAAGTCAATCGTGAACAATCGTTAAGTACATATTTCATTAGAAAAATTAGTACCCGCCTGCGGGATTCGAACACCGTTGCATCGCTATATACGAATGCACCGGACGTCTTAACCTTTAGGCCACGATGACTTCAATATCGCGCTCCAAGCTTTGTGTTACAAAAATCGTTCCTACAAAATTGTTCAGCGCATTAAATTGTTGGTGAATTAATACCGTTTCATTCATTAAACATTTTTTAATATCATTTCATTCATGAAATATTTGGGATATTTCCATCCATCCATATGTACAAGGTTTTTGAAAAAAATGGAAAAACAGTTATTTATTAAAGAAATAAATAGTGTATGTACTGATATCTCTATCTATCTATCTATCAGCCCATGGACGTCCACTGCTGGACATAGGCCTCCCCCAAGCCTCGCCACAAAGACCGGTCCTGCGCTGCCTGCATCCAGCGGATCCCCGCGAACCTTAATAGGTCGTCGGCCCACCTTGTGGGAGGCCTACCCACGCTACGTCTCCCAGTACGCGGTCGCCACTCAAGAACCTTCTGGCCCCAACGGCCATCTGTTCCGCGAGCAATGTGTCCTGCCCACTGCCACTTCAGTGTCGCAATCCTTTGGGCTATGTCGGTTACCATGGTTTTCCTGCGAATCTCCTCATTTCTGATTTGGTCTCGCAGGGAAACTCCGAGCATAGCCCTCTCCATTGCTCTTTGGGTGACCTTGAGCCTTCTCATAAGGCCCATTGTGAGCGACCACGTCTCAGTGCCATATGTCATCACTGGCAACACACACTGGTCAAAGACTTTTGTCTTGAGACACTGTGGTATTTGTGATGAAAATGTAATGTACTGATAAGTTGTTGGATTTTATGGTAAACTACATTGATATTTTGTATTTTCCTTTAAAAAAATCGTTACACATAAAATCATCAAACAAATCCTTTTGTTACATTCTCACATCTTTTTTACTGCAAAAAGAAAGCAAGTTTGATTCGCGAGTTTCCAGTTCTTCTATTCTTGTCTAAAGTATACGATTTCTGTCATAGATTTATAAATGATTTTGGTTACAACTGTTTGCAAAACATTTAATTTCATAGACAATTGACGTAAATCAGATGTTCGACATAAAGTTGTAGGTGGCAGCACAGCGTCACGTGAATTTTCATGGCGTTGAAGGGCTAGTCCCGAATTGTCTTGTGGTTTCGCCAAAATTA
The DNA here is from genome assembly GCF_003987935.1 of Bombyx mandarina. Next base: position 1,656,753 of record NW_021011495.1, read on the forward strand.
TTTGCTGTTTCAGATAATTTATTATAAACAGCATTAATTTTTAAATTCTAGGTGAGTACCATGTTATGTTACTTGAAGTTTCGCGGACGTTACGTTTACGTGTGCATTCTGCGCGAGACCAAAAAGTGTCAATGTTGATAATGACTGGAGCGCATAGGGTGGTTTGGGGAGATTTTGGGCTGTTTCCATTACGGCGCCTGCATGTCTGGCCGCCGATCGGGCGCCGGCAGTGCGTGACTTGTATTGATTCCCTGCATAACTCGGGCGCGGTTCGCTTCTACCTGAAAACACTTCACTCCCGACCCTCATTCGTTACACTGGACTCCGACCACATAGAAAATCGATTGAGGCGACATGAAAGCCATTCTTTGGCCTGTAGGAATTTTTAATTAGTGTTTAAGGTGCGTGCCTATACAACAATAATAATTGATTGTCGGGACAAATTAGTTAATTTTAATTGTTGGTATTTCAGTGGTGAAAATGACTGAATACTGGGTGATCAGTGCCCCTGGCGACAAGACCTGTCAGCAGACTTGGGATACCCTGAACAATGCCACCAAATCAGGCAACCTCAGTGTCAACTATAAATTCCCTATTCCTGACCTTAAGGTAAGAAAAAAAAAACATGTGTGTGAAATGTATCAAAATTTTTTTTTTAAATAGTGGATGTGTACTATATATCAACCATTACCTGCTTTTTGTTTGATAATTGGTAATTTTTACATAAAAAGTAACTTTAATTACAAAAAAATACATAATCATTTGCCAATACCAGATCCCTTTCAAATCCACAGATTAAGTTTTATTTTTATTTAAATCAAATTCAATTGATTATATGTATTTATAAAAAAAATAGGATCAAATAACAAATTTGCTAAAATTTTCAGTTATATTTTAAAATCGAACATAAACTTGGATTAACAATAGTTTGCATGATGTTTAGAAATCTATGTATGGTAATTCCAAAAAATCCCAACACATTTATTATTATAATCTACATTGCTATAAAAATAGTAAAACTTAAAGATGTCAAATTAAGAAATAAAATAAAACAAATATTAGATTAGATATTTTTTTAAATCAAAATGTATTTGGCTCCTGATTTGTGGTGTACAAGTGGGATTAATAATAATATATAGGCAAAGTATTGTCTTAAATCCTTTTGAACTTATTATGATATGATGGTATATGACCAACTGTGTTTTAACTAAAATAGCTTGCCATTGTTCCAAAAGAATAATATTATCAGTGTTTCATAACAATATTATAATCCTTCATAGATTAAACACAATTACAAACATTACTTTAAAAATAAATACAATAATAAAACGTTGTGATAATGCTGCAATTTTAAAAACATTGCGATTAATATCAGGTTAGGCTAAGACTGAAAATGACTGAATATAAGGTCGTTCATGATCTGTGATTGTGCATCTGTAACCTCTCACATGAGAAGAACGTGTGATCCAGCTGAACTATTCATTTGCTTTAAATTTATTTCTTATTATGGCGGTGAATGAATGAATTTATGCTAATGGTTGCCACAGATTACAGACATGACAAAGTTAATCCCACCACCACCGTAGGCAGCGGCTTGGCTCTGCCCCTGGCATTGCTGAAGTCCATGGGCGACGGTAACCACTCACCATCAGGTGGGCCGTATGCCCGTCTGCCTACAAAGGCAATAAAAAAAACCCATCTTAAAATTTGAGGTCTTTGTCTTGACTTTATTATATAACAGCTATCCCACCCTTTAAACTGGAACGCATCACTGTTGCTGTTTTAATAAAATGATAATAGTATTTAATAACATTTATTATTGGTATATTCTATATATATCTTGGATGTTTTAGTATGCTGATGATTACAAGCAATACCCAATGTCTAGAGACTCCAAGAACTAAATAAGTTATAACTCTATGCCATACACTTATCACTATTATTCTTTACAGGTGGGAACTTTGGATCAGTTGGTGGGGCTGTCAGATGATCTGGGCAAGCTTGATACTTTCGTCGAAGGTGTGACCAGGAAGGTAGCCCAGTACCTTGGAGAGGTAAGCATGTTTCACTATCACATAAATCTTGATCTTAGCAACCAAGCAATAGCAAGATCTAATAACTGGACAACAAAGTCAAAATTTACATTTCACCAAACTCGTCTTCGGTTATTGAACGAAAAAAATCAACATTTCTTCAGTTGGTTCTTCAAATATTGTATTAATTAAAGAATAAAATGGTGACTCGGCAGTACCACACTTTTTTTTTATCCACAACTAATAAGTTGCCTTAATAATCATTTACTGTATTCAGAATTGGTTTCAATTACTCTGGCAGCTACCAAATATTTTTAACAAATACATACATGTGGTAACACAAACTACTCCCATGATATATGAATATTGTAGAGTAATGTAATGAATTAAAAAAGAAATTACATTCTGGCGTACTATAAGCTGCCTGTGGGAATACTTACCTATATAATCTGGCAAGTTGTTATTATGTACTCTGCTTTTGAATAAACCACAGCTTATAGAGTAGAGAGTATAACAGTTCAGCCCCTCACCTCATCTCTCAAAGTGAGGATTGACACTTAAAACCAGCTGATAAATTTTGATGTCGTCGTGGCCTAAAGGATAAGACGTCCGGTGCATTCGTATGTAGCGATGCACCGGTGTTCGAATCCCGCAGGCGGGTACCAATTTTTCTATTGAAATACGTACTCAACAAATGTTCACGATTGACTTCCACGGTGAAGGAATAACATCGTGTAATAAAAACCAAACCCGCAAAATTATAATTTGCGTAATCACTGGTGGTAGGACCTCTTGGGAGTCCGCACGGGTAGGTACCACCACCCCGCCTATTTCCGCCGTGAAGCAGTAATGCGTTTCGGTTCGAAGGGTGGGGTAGCCGTTGNCACGGGTAGGTACCACCACCCCGCCTATTTCCGCCGTGAAGCAGTAATGCGTTTCGGTTCGAAGGGTGGGGTAGCCGTTGTAACTATACTGAGACCTTAGAACTTGTATCTCGAGGTGGGTGGCGCATTTACGTTGTAGATGTCTATGGGCTCCAGTAACCACTTAACACCAGGTGGGCTGTGAGCTCGTCCATCCATCAATACATAATACAAATACGTTATTATTTCAACATATCTGATACTACATACTCTAATCATTGCACAAATACAGAATTAGGTCTTGGAAGTGTGGAATGCTTTAGCTGGGACTATATAATCTTGTTGCTATTCACAAAAATTAAAGCATATCATGAAACGCATCACACTATAGATATAAATTTTAATGAATTCATATTTTTTTTTCTCATCAGGTACTTGAAGATCAGCGCGATAAGCTCCATGAAAACTTGATGGCCAATAACAGTAAGCAATTATATTAATTACTATTTAAAGGAAAATCCTTTATACGACACTGAACATATTATATTTTAAAAAAAATTACTAAAAATAATTTTTTTCAGTGTCCTTAAATAATGATAAAATAAACTTATTTAAAAGAATAGAGAAATAGGATGCATGGTGGAGATTGAGTCTAGAAATTTTTTATGGCATGTTTGGGAATTTTAGGCTGCCATTATACAAATAAAAAACATGGCCACAAGATGTTGCCAGCATGAAAAACTAATTTTATTTTAAAGAAATTATAGCAAAGGGTTTATTATAGAGGTGAAAAAGCACATAGTAGTGCGAGAATTTAGCATGCGTCGCTGAAGTTCAGTGATTTTTATTTTACTCCAAGAATAATTTTAATTTTTTTTTCAACCTAATTCCTATATTTTGCATGTTTTCTTTTACTTTTGTTTTTTCTCTACACGCTGCCGGTTTCATTTTCGAAATGGCACCTGTCAGAGTGTATTTATTTTATGTTTGGTGTATTTCTCTTACATTAATTTGCAAATTTTATATAAAACTGCACAATATTATTATTATTATTATCATCATTTTAATTCTCTCTACATACTCACACATTCACACATCTCATCTCAATTACTCACAACTCACTAACAACTGAGACACTAATATGTACAAATACTGTGGACATAGTTTATTAAACATAATAAAACTATCGGCGAAATTTATATTCTTATGAAATAATAAATGAACAGTTTTCGAAAAAAAAAAAAAAAAAAAAAATTGGGCACATTTAGAATTCCTGCGTCAGTAGATAAAGTTTCGTAAGTCAAAAAAAAGTGAAAATTTCGTCGATAGAACAATAAATGGCTAGGAATGTTGAGTGGACAGTGTTAGATTTTTTTTTTAATATATTTATTTTAGAGGTACATACACGTGACTATGTTAAACCTCTAATGTTTTGTATATAGTCGAATTTTTAGGTTTGGTGTTGCACTATCTTTAGGACATTATTTCCTTATACGGTCCGGGATATTCGCAGAGTTTANGTGAAAATTTCGTCGATAGAACAATAAATGGCTAGGAATGTTGAGTGGACAGTGTTAGATTTTTTTTTTAATATATTTATTTTAGAGGTACATACACGTGACTATGTTAAACCTCTAATGTTTTGTATATAGTCGAATTTTTAGGTTTGGTGTTGCACTATCTTTAGGACATTATTTCCTTATACGGTCCGGGATATTCGCAGAGTTTAAACAAAAACGAATACCAAAGACTGTTAAGTCTGTATGTGAAAGACAATATTTGATGATTAATGAAAGAAAAATAGTAAATCGAAAATTGAAAGAGCTGTATGAATTTAAAAAAAAACATTAAATTTAATCTTCGTAACTTTGGTAAGTGGCAAATAAATATAGTTATTTATTCATTTTTTCTCCTACAATCTGAAAAAAAAACCAGGAACTTGTAAATAAGCTACATACACAAATAGGACACGAGCTTGGATGTTAATTTAAGAAGAAAAAAAAACTATTTGCTTTTTAATTTTTTATTTCTTTTAAAAAATGTTTTCGGCACCTGTCTAAAATATTTATTTTATTTCAAATAGATGAATGAGAATGTTAGTTTTTCGGATTGCATTTCAGTGTCTGAGAAATGGAAAAAAGTATGCGGCAGTAAGTAATTATATAGTAGTTTCAAAAATAAAAATAAAGCGCCTGTAATGTATTCTGTGCAAGTTCCATTTAGTGTTACGCTTAACTGTACATAGAAAATGTATTAAATATATTGTTTGTTGAAATTATGCTGGGATTTTCACTCAGTAAGGTCCGTGTTTTTTTTTTCTGTATTTTTTTTTTGGGTGTGTCATAGGCGCACGTGACGTCACAAGTGCAAGTTACGTCAATAAAATGTATGAAGCTGTATTTTTTTCTTTCATTCGTGTATTCTGATATCTGTCAGGTTCTCTTGTAAATTGTGTTTTATCGCGTCGATAAATCTTGTAAGATGCTGTAACTGATAAGTGTCGTTTGGAGACGCGATATTACGACTGACATATCGTGTGTTTGTGTGTGGTGCCGAAGGGATTCGACTATCAAAGACCACGGTTTTGTAGCAACCAAGTCAAGTTGTTGGCAACGTAAACTGAAGGGCTGATCAAACGTCTTGCTAATCAATTTGTCTTGGTAATAGATGGAAATGTACTAAATTCCAGGCACAACTTTTTAATTATAAGATGCGTCTTCATTTACAATAGGTAATAGCAATCACTGCCTCACAAGACATTCATAGCTTAGCTATATCAAGCTTAAACGTCTTATTGCTTTGCGCTTTTTATAAACAAAAAAAAATCAAACCAAATTGTTTACTATTATTATTATTTAGTTTATATTTTTTCTATATTTTTTTTTTCTCTTATTTTCGCTCCTGTCCTATACCTACTAATTTCCTCTAATTATTTTTTTTCGCCCTTAGCGCAAAGTCGTTGATTTGTGAATTCAAATAAACAAAAAAAAAACAACGACAATGATATAATCTGTGGATACTGTTGTTAAAACGTACACAGAACGGGAATAGCATTATGGGCCGCCATAAAACTGAACGAACGCACAGTATAGACGGTAACGTTTTGATGTAATAAAATAAAGTATTAAGTAATTTATAAATTAATGTAATCTCAAGGTGGGTGGCGCATTTACGTTGTAGATGTTTATGGGCTCCGGTGTTGGGCTCGTCCACCCATCTAAGCAATAATAAATAAATAAATAATTTTTTATCATCATCAGACACTCAGCAAGTGTCATAAACATAGTAAATTTAAAAATAATAATAATATAATAAAAAAAATATGCGCCTTTGTATACGGTGATTGGCGAATGCGGAATTCAGGCATGGATTCATACGGGGACCCGGGCGGGGGCGAGCCGCCTCCGACGCCCACCTCGCCGGTCTGCGACTCGGCCTACTCTGAGCACCACGGGTGTTGGCCTTGCGAACACCGCGAGCATTCAGAATGCGAGGCGTCACATCCGTCGCATTCCCAGCCCTCGAGCGGCCGGAGCTCGCCACGTTGGGACGATGACGAAGACGAGGAGAGACCCCACCACGTCCTCTCACAAGGTTTAGGCTACCACCACCTCCCACGCCCCCGCAGACGAATGAGTAGAGTTTGAGGCTTGTGATTTTTTTTTGTTTTACTAACCTGTGTAGGTACGTGTAATTTCCGGAGTAAAGTCTCAAGTTCTGTTCAATTTTGATCGTACACAACCCCGTAGCATCTGCAAAAGACGTTTTTTTTTTCCCACACACGTACAGCGCTACCTGCCTAATTTATCTATATACGTTTATCACGATTATTGTAAACTCAGCTATTGTGACGGCAGTGATTGCATATTTATTGTTAATGTGTTGTTTGGGTATTGTTTGTTTGATGAATGCAGTTGGCGTTGGCCGTTGGCTCGTATCGGTAGCGCCAGCCTGAATTGAGTAATTGTAACGCGAAAGTTTAGGGTGACGCTTGACGATCAAGGGCGGATCCAGCTTTGGCGCCAGGAGGGGGTCACATAGTGGTGGGCAAGTTAAGAACTTATAATTTAATTTTGATAACAATAGATAATAAATAAATCATGATGTTCTTCAATTAGTCCAAGTTAGTTCAAGTCCTGGAACTAGCTCAGGGGGGGGTCATGACCCCCATGACCCCCCCCCTGGATCCGCCGTTGTTGACGATACCGTAATGATTATAATTTTGTGCCGATATAATGGTAATAATACACAGTAATGTCGCTTACGGATCAGTGTAGTTTAACGTTTGTTTGAATATATTTCCGTTTATTCATTATTTATGTCGTATGTAGCTTTTTACACAAATGTATTTGTTATAATTTTTAGCTTTTTCGAAATTCGTTTTACGTTCGCTTCTTTTGTTAATCATCACTGTTATTTTTATTTTTTAATTTTTTTTTTTTCATTTTTGTTAATTTCTCAGTTACGTACCTTTCGCTGTTAAGTCCGGATGCGTTTGTTATTAGTTATTGTTGTGTAACTATTAATAACGCTTCGTCGTTTGAAATCTTGAGTTTGTGTTGAGTTTATGATTTGCGTCGATCTCATCATGGTCAAGTAGAATTAATTGTGTGTTACTCTGTATCAAGGGCCCTTGGTTCGAGGATGATTTAAGTTTTCCGTCGAAAGCCTAATTTAAAATTTACTCGTAATTTATTTAATATTCCTTTAGAGATTTAGTGATATTTATATACCACTAACGAATTGGTAGCTTGTTGCAAGATATAAGACTGTTTATTGTGTTGCTAGTGTTTGAGAAATTGCAGATGATTTAGAAGAGAAAAAAAATATATCGTTTAAAAACACGAAAGCTTACGTTACCTAGATTTTAAAAATCTCTCGCAAACAGTTGCAATGATAAAATAAATAGTTTGCGATTTAAAGTGGTGCCGTGTTTATTTTTCTAATTTACGATAATAAACTTTTAGCTAGTACAAGAATTGATGACATGAAATATGGCTACGTCTTAATTCGGAATTTTGAGAATGCGACAGTTGAATGTTGATAGTTATGTATTATATGAATCGATTTAGTATATTGTTATGAGGTATAATAATAATGTTATTAGCTATCACGGGGAAAATTGTTTCAGTTCCAGAATCTGAGTTTATATTGCTTTCAAAAATGAAAATTTCCAAAAAGTGGTGTTTTTTTCTTTTGTCTTTTGTTTATACTATTCAACTGAGCTTCTTATCGGAACTTCTCAGTGGGTCGCGATTCTGATCTTATAGTATATTCTGCGAACCATCACTCTTGCTACGGCTAGTGTTAGCAAATTCTCTCAGATCGAGCCCGTGAGCTGGAATAGTCCCTTAGGCTAACAGCGTATAAGTAGGGGGAAAAATCACGGTTCACCTGGTGTTAAGTGTTTATTAGAGACCATGGGCATCAACAAAGTAGATGCCGCCACCCACCCTGAGTAGTTCTGTCTCGCTTCGTACAACATGCGAATGCATTACTGCACACAAACACAAAGAGCAAACAAACATCATCATATACAATATTTGCCCGACGTGGGAATCGAACCCACGACCCTCGGCGCAATAATTATGGCCGCTAACTATTGCAGCACCGAGTATTTTTATATATAAACGATTTATTTAATACGAATTATGTATTTATATTTAGTAATTAATGAATATAGTTGCTCTGGTTCTTGGCACACAGAAGTATATTTTGATAATTAGTGTTTTTTTTTTTTGTATAAGAAGTAAAATGCAAACAGTAGGTATAAAAAAAAATGGACGCCTAAGAGGCTCAGCAGTAGGGTTGCCAGATTCTTTTTAACCTATAAGGGGCAAATGCTTAAATAGGCAATAAAATACGGGAATTTAGTTTTTTTTACCCGGTACAAATAAAAAACAAAATTATATAGTGATATTCTTTATTTGTTTTTTTTTTTGATATTTCTCCGAGGAGCAAGTCAGTTTTATCATATTTATAAAAATCAATACAATTATAATCGTACGGTTCGAATACGGGACAGAGTCAGTCCCGTCGGGACATTTAAAACTAAGACTAAAATACGTGACGTACCGGGAAATACGGGACCTCTGGCAACCCTACTCAGCAGTGTTGTACCACTGAAGTGTAACTGGCAAGTTCGAGATTGGGAATAATGTTTACGATTTTTTTTCTTCTGAAAAGCTTGTACGTACGTTGTGGCCACACTCTCTTGTCAGTGTATTGACATTGTCAATGTCATGTGGGCCGTCAAAGGCTAAGGCTAATAATAAGGCCTTAGGTTTCTCTGTTATTTGCATGTGTGCATGATTTTCTGCATGACCCGTTTTATGTAACGTCGATATTATTGTGCATGACGTAGCTAGTAGTTTTTTTTTTTTGCTTAAGTACATTATAATTTTTTGCACTTTAAAGAATTTTTAGATATTTTAGGGTTACGCTCTTTATGTGTGTGAGCGTTGTTCCCATGTGACGATAAATTACAGACGGCCGCACTCGGAGTTTTTTTTTATATTTATTTCTAACTGTAACTTTATCGACTTCGACTATCGACTATCTTTTGTCACACATGTGTACAGCTCTAGTGAATTCATTCGAGATTATATTTGAGAACGTAAATTTTGCTATATAATTTATTATTAACGCGAATTATTTTATTAAGAAATAACTTTTGGTAAATTTCGCATTCTTGTGCATATAAACGCCAAAAAACCTAATTGGATGGTTCAAATTTTTTATTAAACTTTAGGCAAAGGGTAGCATACCGTGTCGGTTCAGACTTCAGAATTAAAATAAGTTTAATTTCTGTTCTGTCTCATTGATAAGTATGTTTTTTTATATACGTATATACGTAAAAATGCAACGGAAATAATAATTATTATTTTCAAATGGCAATCTGAGTGCGGCTTAAACTTTTAAATGTAACCACCAAGAAACGTTGGCTTTTTTTTTTTTTTTTAATGAAATTTAATCTGTTGAATTATCTTTTAAGTTGTTATTGGTTTTCTTTTAAATTATCAGCGAATTATAAAATTTAGAAATCGTAATTTAGAATTAGTATAGATTGAAATGGAGTGATGTATTCGATAGATTGGATTTCAAATGTAACTGGTAACAATTTAAGATGTAACTGTGAGATTTTGTTTGGAGAAAACTGTTTTTTTTTTAATCATTCGATGATCTAAAAGCTATGTACAAGATGAATCTATACAAAATCCGTTTCGCAGTCGCACAGCATCCACAATTAATTACACGGACAGAAAAATCATTTTTAATTGTAAAATTTAGTTTCCTGTGTCCGCTTCTACGTGATCCTAATGATTAATAAGAATGTTGTTCGCATTGCAATATCTAAGGTCATCATCATCATCAATCTCCTGCCCTTCTCCCAGTCACGTGGGGTCGGCGCAACATGCTTTCTTCTTCCATACTCCTCTATCATATACCATTTCTTCGCTCACTCCCCTCTTACACATATCGTCTTTCACGCAACCCATCAATTTCTTCTTAGGTCTCCCTCTTCCTCTATAGCCTTTCACATTCATAGTTAACACTCTCTTACCAACCTCATTGTCAATATCTAAGGGTCCTAAATTGTCAACTATTGGCAACTAACATTGTCATTGACAGAATCAGATATTTTAATTACAACAAAACACCATCCGACGATTGTGAAATGGATTGAAATTTTAAAACAGCAAATGAAAATCAATATTTTGTAAAAGTCATAATCGTTGTTTCTTAGAACAAAATGAAAACAGTTATTGTTTTGCTTTAAAATTAATCACTTAGTTCTTTCAGTAATGATAATGACGTTTTTTCAGGTGACCTCCCCACTTATTTGACTCGCTTCCAATGGGACATGGCTAAGTACCCCATAAAGCAGAGTCTGCGGAATATTGCCGACATCATAAGCAAACAGGTAAAGTATATACTGGGCGTTAGGAGACCGCTTCCGAAAACTAAGACAGACGATAGTACTAATGATACCTTTGATGATGGGACGGGGGTTTCTAACCCATGAATCAGCTCGCTGAGACTCTCGCCGGATCTTCTCAGCGGGTCGCGATTCCGATCCGGTAGTAGATTCATTCGCGAAGCAGCTGCTCTTGAGTTGTTAGTTCTCTTTCGGAGGCGCTCGGGCAGTTGTTAGGAAATCCCACCTGTCCTGATGCCCCCGGGCCACCATTAATCCTTCAATCCTAAAAAAAGAAAGAAAATATGATGGGACAGAATAAAATATCGATCCTAATTAAAAAAGAATCATATTTTTAAAACGTTTGATTAGCATTATTCACGCTCCATCATGTTAGTACAGCTAAATGAAAAGATAGTTTCATAAAAAATACATAACTTTACTTAAAAAAAAAACAAAACCAGCAATGAAACAGTAAATCAAAAACAGCTGATGCTCGGGTCAACGACTGCCCGGGCGCGGCGCTGTTATCGCGCTCCCTATAATTTACAACTTTGTAGGTACAAAATTTTGATTTTCGGAAGCGGTCTCCTAACACCCAGTATATACATAAAGAACTCAATTATTATTTACATCAAGGAACCGTGTGATCTAGACACTACAATAATTCTATAAATTAATAGGAGAACCATAAAATTGGTACCCCTTTTACCCGGAGAATTTGGTATAACCCCTCGAGGCTAGTAGAATAGATAGGAAAAAAGCACCCCTTTTTACTAGAATGGCACGGACGGAGGAGTATGAAATTTTCCATACTTATAGAGAATATGTATATAGAAGGAGTGGTGCAGAAGAATAAAAAGTGTCTCAGTGGGAAAATTAGCATTCTGCATTTTTTCTTCCGGCACCCTAGTGCTCTTGGAGCTCAAACCAGGCGTTTCTAATACTGGCCCTAGCAAGAGCAGTGCTTCGCAGAATCTACCACCGGATCGAAAACCCGACCCACTGAGAAGATTCGGCGAGAAATTCTGTGGAAAACGCAGCGACTCCAGCACCAGATCGACGCGGTGACGGGAGTACTAATAAACGTTCTCGTATCACACAGGTAGGACAGATCGACGCGGATCTGAAGGTCAAGTCCTCCGCCTACAACGCTCTCAAAGGAAACCTACACAATTTAGAGAAGAAACAGACGTAAGTATTTACATATACATAGGGCAGACTAAGGGACATGATGACGGTTAGAATTGATCAGCATATTGTACATGTTAAGAATAGCCGGGTGCACAATTTTGTAGTTTTATATACGTGCTACCGATGCTAGTAACAGCTGATACTTTAGATGGGTCAAAATCCAAGTACCCGCTCTGACCGAAAAAAAAAGTTTTTTATTTTTTTTATTGCACTTAGACATCACAACGTAAATGCCGCCACCCACTTTGAGATGTGAGGTCTCAGTATAGTTACAACGGCTGCCCCGCCCTTCAAACCGAAACGCATTACTGCTTCACGGCAGAAATAGGCAGGGTAGTGATACCTACCCGTGTGGACAAGAGGTTTTTTTTTATTGCTTAGATGGGTGGACGAGCTCACATCCCACTTGATGTTAAGTGGTTACTGGAGCCCATAGACATCCACAACGTAAATGCGCTACCCTCCTTGAGATGTGAGTTCTTAGGTCTCAGTATAGTTACAACTAGAGATGAAACGGATATTCGGTAACTATACGGTATCCGGCTTATCCGGCCATGTTTTCACTATTCGGATACCGGATAGTAAATAAGTATCCGGCCGGATTTCTTATAGTAAAATTTAAGAAAATCTCATGGTTATACAAAAGGCAAATAATACCACAATAGGCTATGGGCAACTTTTATTTTTATAATCGCACGTCAAAAGCGATTGTTTTATCAATTAGTTTGTTTAATATTCAAAATTAATAAGTGGCAAATTGTGGTGAATAAATACCAAGTCGTACCGAGTCGCGCACGAATATTTCCGAAAAGGCCGAATATCCGGTCAAACCACTATCCGTTTCATCTCAAGTTACAACGGCTGTCCCGCCCTTGAAACCCAAACGCATTACTGCTTCACGGTAGAAATAAGCAGGGCGGTGGTACCTACCAGTGTGGACTAACAAGAAATCCTACCGCCAGTGTCAATATTAACTATTAAGTGCGGTACGCGAGTCGTATGCTAATCTGTACCGTTTGTCTCCTGACAGCGGGAGCTTGTTGACCCGCAACTTGGCCGATCTAGTCAAGAAGGAGCACTTCATCTTGGACAGCGAGTACCTGACCACACTCCTGGTCATCGTGCCCAAGTTAGTATGGCAATGCATTTGCATTGCATTAGAATTTTCTAATTTATCTAATTACTAGCGACCCGCCCTCGCTTCACTTCGGAAACTGTAATTTGTTATTGATTTCTCCACTATTTAATGGATGTTATTATACATATAAACCTTCCTCTTCAATCACTCTATCTATTAAAAAAACCGCATGAAAATAGTTTTAAAGATTTAAGCATACATAGGGATATAGGGACAAAGAAAGCGACTTTGTTTTATACTATGTAGTGATTAGCTTATTATTTCATTGCATCGCTGTTCTAAAAGTTACCTTTTTTACTGATATTTATCAATGTCACCTGATGATGATGGATGGATGAATGGATCGCATCATGAATACTATCACCTGCCCCGAAAACCCTGAGATCAAAGTTTCAATTGTGTTGAAAAACTGGGTTTCCCACCTCAATGGGAGCTCTAAGTGGAACTGATGACTGTTTCGCAGCCAAATAGGCAGGATGGAAGTACCTACCCGTAATGCGATACTAAACCTAAACTGAGTTAAAAGCCGGTTGCATTAAGCCAGGGCCTTTGCGGGTTAATTAAATTTCCTACAAAACCTGGAGGGCTGCAGAAAAAAAACGGTGCGCTTGCAACTTGGCGCACGTGAATGAAGTGAAACTTCTTTTTCGATGTGTAGTATTGTGTAGAAACGACCTAGTGTAATGTTGTACTTTGGGAGGTGTTAAAGGAAAACGTCTTCTTGCGTGTATTCCATGTTTAATTATCATCTTAATCCTAGTTTACAATTATGAAGAAGCCTATGTTTCAGGGTGGTCCGCCTTATTAGGGAGAAATACGAGATTACACCTATTAATAATGTTATATACTAAATGCTATGCCAATACTATGCTATGCTATAATATATAAGTATACACAATTCAGTAGCTCGTTTTGTCCTTTCGATCTCTCCACGGTCGAGTGATTAGCGAGACGCTCTGTCTATTTTCTCACTCTCGCTCTACCTAAACTGTATCTTTTCTCTCTAGCCGTAACGAGTTTGTTGCGTGTTAAATTTTAATCAAAGAAGTTTAACTTCTAAAATTTTTTTTTTTTACTCATTATCATAGGTCAATGTTCAACGATTGGAATGCCAACTACGAGAAGATAACGGACATGATCGTGCCGCGCTCCACCCAGCTCGTCCACCAGGACAACGACTACGGACTCTTCACCGTCACCCTCTTCAAGAAGGTGAGCGAGTGACCCGGTGGTAGGACCTCTTGTGAGTCCGCGCGGGTAGGTACCACCGCCCCGCCTATTTCTGCCGTGAAGCAGTAATGCGTTTCGGTTTGAAGGGTGGGGCAACCGTTGTAACTATACCGAGACCTTAGAACTTATATCTCAAGGGTTGTGGAGGATTTACGTTGTAGATGTCCATGGGCTCTAGTAACCACTCTTAACACCAGGTGGGCTGTGAGCTCGTCCACACATCTAAGCAATAAAAAATAAAAAAGATCTCTGCTACCATCTTCACTGCTCCTCCGAACTGAAGGGTTTTGAGGTCCCGGCATACACGATTTTATGTCCATGAACCCGGTTATTCAATAAATAAATAAAAACATTATCTCAATTTTTTGTACCGTCAGTGGAATAATTTTGAATGGTAGGGTTTTTATTGTCTGTTGAGTAATGAATAATGATACACTGAGAACTTTTAAATTCGTTGTTTGGATGAGCTTGGCGAGTTAGGCCAGAGCTTATGATGAGGAAGTCAGCTCTGAGGGCTGATGATATCATATTGCTCCGCCACTGATCAACGGGTGAGGAGATTTCATTAACGCCGTTTTTTTTTATTGCTCAGATGGATGGACGAGCTCACAGCCTCATGGTGTTAAGTGGTTACTGGAGCCCATAGACATCTACATGTAAATGCGCCACACACCTTGAGATATAAATTCTAAGGTCTCAATATAGTTACAACGGCTGCCCCATCGTTCAAACCGAAACGCATTACTGCTTGACGGCAGAAATAGGCAGGGTGGTGGTACTTATCCGTACGGACTCACAAGAGGTTAATAAAATTGCGAAAAATTTGATAGTTTCGAACACCCTGTATGTATGTGTTCGTCGCGAGCAGGTGGCGGACGAGTTCAAGCTGCACGCTCGCGAGCGCAAGTTCGTGGTTCGCGAGTTCGCTTACAACGAGGCCGACCTGCTCGCCGGCAAGAACGAGATCACCAAGCTCGTCACCGACAAGAAGAAGCAGTTTGTGAGTCTCTTTTCTACGGAGAATGGATCATCATCATTCGCCTTCCATACTCCTCTATCATATACCATTTCTTCGCTCACTCCCCCGCATACACATATCGTCTTTCCAGACGACCAGAGCGACGTGCATCTTTGACATCAAAATTCCCAGATTGAAAACGCCTAAACCAAAGGACAATGCCCATTTAAAGTATATTACAAAATTGCTCTAATAAATAAAAACTAGAAATATGTTGTTAATTTTAAATCATATGAAGCACTGGATAAAATATTTAAAAAAATAAGACGTCTTATTGACATTGCAGTACGTATCATCGTTTTTTTAATCATTAATTCATGCTTTATTTATTACGGTCCGGTTGACACTATACAATGGAGACAGACTAGATATGTCCAAATAACTGACATGTTTATTTGATAGCATACAGATAAGTATTTAAAAGAACACTGATCTGGCTTAGCTTATGTGATGATCATTAAGTTCCTAGTGCAAAACTAATAGCAATGTTGTCTGTAACCGATAAAATGTATAAAAAACCAGTAGGAAGTTATCATGTTTAATGTCCAATATCTCTTGAACCTGTGCTTTATGTGACATTAAATCTAGATATCATATAAATACTGTTAAAAAGCTATCATATGGCATAGAGCTGCAATTTGGGCATTGCAGGACATTGTTGACTTTCAGCTCCATACTAATATGGGCATTGTCCTTTGTGCTACTCTCACAGACACTACACTAAGTCCATACATATCGCAATTTTTTTCGCGGCTGGCGTTGCATTTTTACTCTTTTTGTAGTAAAATTTTAAAATGTATCGAATTTCTTCATTAGATTCACTCATCTTGACAGTACAAAAATAAATAAAAATCACACATTTTCCTAATTTGAATTTGGAAT
Organism: Bombyx mandarina; assembly: GCF_003987935.1. The sequence continues at coordinate 1,673,029 of NW_021011495.1, forward strand.
TATCTTCGCTAAAATTTAAATTTTTAATGATACCAAAACCAGCCAGATACAAATAGTATAGTCAAAGAGATTTTATTACAAGTTCATAGATACTATAATGAGAAAATACTTTTCCCCCAACCTATTATACAAAATATTTTGTATAATTTAACTTTATTCTTGTAACATTACATTCCCATTATATTATTTAAAAGTGAAGGTATCTTTTACTATTCATCATTCTCCTGTTCTTCTCCCAGTCACCTGGGGTCGGCGCGACATGTTTTCCTTACTCCTCTATCATATACCATTTCTTCGCTCACTCCCCTCTTACACAAATCGTCTTTCTCGCAATCCATCCATTTTTCCTCAGCTCTAACTGTTCCTCTAAAGCCTTCCACGTTCATAGCTAACACTCTCTTACCAACAATGAATGTCAATATCTAAGGTCATCAATGGTCCTAAATCTATATGGACTTAGATTGGCAACTAACTTTGTCATTGACAGAATTAGATATTTAAATTGCCACAAAACACCATCCGACATTTGTGAAATGGATTGATATTTTAAAGATTATTCTTCTAAAGCCTTCGACATTGATAGTTAAAACTCTCTTAACAAACTCATTGAGACGAAATGTCTCATCACATACCATACCAAACGCGCACTTTTCGTAGGGTGAATGGATATTTAGTTTAAGCAACATTTCGCTTAATATACGCGACATTTATCTTTGTAATTAAAGGCGCGTTTTATTTGGTACTAGCGACCCGCCCTCGCTTCGCTTCTGAAACTGTAATTTATAATTGATTTCTCCACTATTTAATGGATGTTATTATACATATAAACCTTCCTCTTCAATCACTCTATCTATTAAAAAAATCCGCAGCAAAATCCGTTGCATAGTTTTAAAGATTTAAGCATACATAGGGATATAAGGACAGAGAAAGCGACTTTGTTTTATACTATGTAGTGATTAGCATCAACGGTTCGATGTTTTTAATTGAACTTCAACTAAGTTTACTTCATTCAAATAGCTAAAGAAGTTTTTGTTGTCATAATATTTTTTTCCAAGTTTTAAACTTTAAATGGCTCTCTTGTAAAATTGCAAAAATGTCGCCCAAACTAAACCGCCTTTCACTCCTCAATATGTTTTACACATACTTATGATTGATATCAATGATAGTTCTACTTATAGGATGAGATAAAATATTTTCAGATCTGTTTTCAAAACTAATTTCTGTTCGAACAATATCAGTAAGCAGCAGCGAATACGTTGATTACATATTACTTATTTTCGTGTTGATGCCCAGGGACCGCTGGTGCGATGGTTGAAGGTGAACTTCTCCGAGTGCTTCTGCGCTTGGATCCACGTTAAAGCTCTGCGTGTGTTCGTCGAATCCGTTTTGAGGTGAGCTTTTTTTGTAATATGGCATTCTATTAATATTTGATAATATATATTATTATGTAGGTATGTTTTTGGGATTGATGTTGAATCGATTTATTCGCAGAAATATGGTCACGTGAATTAGTAGAGCTTAGGGAACAATCATTTGTACTCATATCGTTTATAACAAATTATTAAAACATGATGCACGTGAAAGAAGTGAAACTTCTTTTGTGGTATGTAGTATCGTGGTTTTCTTCATTTTTCATGCTTAAACTAAATTTATCTAATATCTAGTAATAGGGAAAATTTTGGGATAAATTTATCTAGTAATAGGGAATTAAATCTTTAAAATAAATGAAATATAAGGTACTTAATATGTTACTGCACTGTTACTGTTAGGAGCAATGAGAAAGTAATAACAAGCCATCTAGTGGCCGACGCCCGTAAACAAAATATGTTTGAGAGAAACGACCTAGCTCGCTTTTTTTCTCTCACGGTCGAGTGGTTCGCGGGACGCTTTGTCTATCTTATCACTCTCGCTCTTCTTAAATTGTATCTTTTCTCTCTAGCCGTAACGAATCTGTAGCGAGTTAAATTTTACTCTCAACGCGTCTAAAGAAGTTTCACTTCAAAAACTTGCGATTGGATGGGGTTTTTAGTTTGAAGGGTGGCCGTTATACAATTGAGACTTGGACCTTATGTCTCAAGGTGGGCTAACGTTGAGCAAATTTCTTGAAAAAAAGATGTGTGGTGTCTTGGGACACCGGATAGGAACGAAGTTTTTTATTATAAAAATAGAAATTTTAAGTTCTATTCGAGGTATAAAAATAATAATTATTCAGGTATACATTTTTTACTATGATTTTTTTTATTGATAAAAATAAATAAAAACTACTTTACAAAGTTATCAACTTTATTTTATTCACAATGATTTATAAAAAATATATAATATTAATATGCAAAGAAACGGCTATTTATATGAATAATAATAATAATGACCGTCATCACGTAGACTATACATTAAACACTGTATAGCCATCATACTAAGACTATAGTCCTAGTATGATTGCTCATTCGGTAACGTGCGAACTTATTGTGGTACACTTCATTCGCGGTTGTTTGCAGCATAAGAGTTAGTGTATTGCGCAAACGAACGCTCTGAGATCGTGGTCAATGAATGATAAAAAAATATGTAATTTTTTGTACGTTATTAAAAAGTTAAGTCATACACTATGTGCATTACTAATTTGTACGCTATTACAAAGTTAAGTCGGCACAGTGTTCATTACTAATAAAAATCTTACGTTACGGACGTTTTTCCCGGTTAGGGGGTGTCCCTCCGTATCGTCCCACAAGCAGCCTCGTTCCAAAATATAAAAAAAGCTATAACTGCTTATATTATGCACTATTACATTCCAGATACGGTCTGCCGGTGAACTTCCAGGCCGTGGTGATGGTCCCGGCGCGCAAGAGCATGAAGAAGCTGCGCGACCTCCTCAACCAGCTCTACGCGCACCTCGACCACTCCGCGCACGCGCACTCCGCCGCCGCGCCGGACGTACGCACGATACATTTTTTTACTACTTAAGCTGAGAGCCTTAAGAGGCTATTTCAGCTTCACCTTAACTAGTAGGTGAGCTCACGGGGCTCAAACCTGACGACGTTGCTAACACGAACCCTAGCAAGAGCCGTGCTTCGCAGAATCTACCACCGGATCGGAAACGCGACCCACTGAGAAGTTCCAGCGAGAAACTCAGTGGGCTGTGTCTATGGGTTAATTTACTCGTCGAGCCCTTCGTCGCAAGGGACGGGTTCGACGAGAACGGTGACCGGTGCTCGAGGTACTTAAAAGCACCGTTAGTGGATCGGGAGGATCCGAGATGACGTGTTTAGTTCTTTAGTTCTATTAGTTCTAATTAGGCTTAGTTAGTAAGGAAAAAAAAACAAGCAGATTACAACAGTCGGCGCCGGGTTGCATCCTCCTCGGCCTCCATCCTGCCGCTGACTCAAGCCCAGCCTCGTATTATGTATAAGTATATATGTCGATGTGGAGTGCGCCGAACGCGTATGCGAACCCCTCCTCTCAGTCCTTCCTGCGTCATTTCACCCCTGCCCTACGTGGCAGGAAGCTTCTGCCCGGTTCGCCCCGAGGCCCGTTCCAGCCCCCCGTAAGGGGGTACGACGACTTTTTTTTTTATTGCTTAGATGAGTGGACGAGCTCACAGCCCACCTGGTGTTTAGTGGTTACTGGAGCCCTTAGACATCTACGACGTAAATGCACCCCCCACCTTGAGATATAAGTTCTAAGGTCTCAGTATAGTTACAACGGCTGCCCCGCCCTTCAAACCAAAACGCATTACTGCTTCACGACAGAAATAGGCAGGGTGGTGGTACCCGTGCGGACTTAATTACCACTAATTACGCAAATTATAATTTTGTGGGTTTAATTTTTATTACACGATGCTATTCCTTCACCGTGGAAGTCAATCGTGAACATTTGTTGAGTACGTATTTCATTAGAATAATTGATACCCGCCTGCGGGATTCGAACACCGTTGCATCGCTATTATTATAATGATATTTATTGTAACGTGCATAATGTTTTTATCTGTTGTGTTACAGAGCGTGGAGCTAGCCGGCCTAGGTTTCGGTCAATCGGAATATTTCCCGTATGTTTTCTATAAGATCAACATCGACATGATCGAGAAATCGTCGGCCTAAATAGAATGAATGCGTCTTTTAAGCTAGGTGAGTACCGTGATTTTGTTGACACGTTAACTGCCATGTTAGGCATAAGTAAGAAAAAAAGCTATCTCTCAATCACAGATCCACCTTAACATTTAAGATAGTATTATTATCTATATCTGATATGATATCCACTATTTCTTCTTCTTTAATTTTTGGCTCCGGTACGGTTTGTGCATTAGCCAGCGTCGAGTAATACATCCACTATTTATTTTAACACATTGACTGTATTCTGACACATTTCACACATTTCTGTTACTAAAGCGCCTGGATTGAATAACTTTGCCTTCTTTTGTTTGTTATTGTATCTTCGGATTGGCCTCTCCCAGAGTCTACTAGATATTCCGGCGCCTTAGTAAGAAGATCGAAGAGAGAAATAGACTTAATTACTTCATTGCGCCGCGTAGGGCACCGGTGACCTAAATGGTAGTCAATGTGCTAAAACAAACGGATGTTTTTTTTAACGGATTTTATGACCTGGTAACTGAGACCTTTATGTCATGTCTTATGAAAAATGAAAAATGATATTATGGAGTGAAATGATATGAAGATGATTAATTTGATACATTAATCAACTGGGATGAAATTAAATGAAATGAGATGGGATGAAATATAATCTCAGTAAAATGGTGGTCATTTACTAAGATTATTTCAATGTACTTTTTGGAGGATCCCGAGAAGTTACGTCCAGCGGCTTTGTTTCATTTTCCCACATTTGTGCACTTTCACAGATATTAAACAGTTAATTAACCACCATTATTACACATTTAAACCTGAAGAAACACTAAATAGACAAAATAAAACAAATCACACAACAGATAATACTAGCTTAAATGTTAGGTTGATCTGTGATTGAGGGATTGTGCTATTTCCTACCTATTCGCTGGTAGTCTAAGGGGCTATTCCAGCTACGTCCGGACGGGTAGGTGAGCTCACTGGCTCAACCTTAGAGAACTTGCTAACACCAGCCCTAGCAGTACTTCGCAGAGTCTATCACCGGATCGGAAATTCGATCCATTGAGATCTAGCGAGAAACTCAGTGGGATTGACACTAGTACACGTAATATTGTGTTTTGATTAATATTCTTTTTCTATTTACAGGTAATGTTACCATCACCAACCGGCTTTATTACATGATCGAAATTTAAAAAAATATATCGGTCAGAACAATAATCGCCATTGTACTGTACAATTCAGTTGTTTAACACAGGAACCCTTTGCCTTGTTTGTAAATTGTTTTTTTTTCTATGTACAGTTTTTAATGTAGTTTTTATTTTGACAATATTCTATAATTTTGAAAAAGAAATCATGTAGTTTGTCTGTTTTTGTTTTTTTTTTTAAGAACATAGCAGGTTTCGTTGTTGGTGAATGTGCAAAATGTATTTATGTTTATAATTTATTTAACCCGGAAGCGCCGCTGTCACCGACGTGACATGAGCAAAATAGATTTAGAAAAAAAAGGCCTTCTGGTTATTTCTTTACACACACTTTTTCTTAGATCTATTGTCGTATTTAATGAGCATAAAAGAAAACAACATCTTGGAAATAAAATAGAATCGCAAGTACGTTTTTAATTCACAGACTCCATATTGGAACAATGGGCACACCTTTTGCCAGGATAGAAAATAAATAATGTTGCCATAAAAAAAAATGTTCTTGTGATTTTATGAACTTAGCTGAGACAAATACGACAATAAATCAAAAGCACTGTGTTGTAAGCTTAAAAGCTTTGAATCGGTTGATTACTTTCAAACGCAACAACGTGTTCAGTATTAAATGTACGACAGTTGCAAATGTAGATTTATGTATGATAAATAAAATGTTCAATAAATATAAAAATGAATAAATATTGCAAAATGCTAAATGTAAATAATAACATTCCTCATATAATTCGCGTAGTACATAAAGAAAATAAATATTATTCGAGTTACTGTTATATTTAGTTTCATTTTGTATATTGGTTACTGTTTTACACTAGAGTTGGGGTTTGGTGCATAAGTTGTATGTCCCATCTAGAAATCTACATCGGTTTTTTTTTTGTTTATTGCTATGGATGTACGAGCTCACAGCCTACCTGGTGTTAAGTGGTTACTGGAGCCTATAGATATCTATAACTTAAATGCCGCCACACACCTTGAGACATAAGTTCTAAGGTCTCAGTATAGTTACAACGGCTGCCCTACCCTTCAAACCGAAACGCATTACTGCTTCACAGCAGAAATAGCCAGGGTAGTGGTACCTACCCATGCAGACTCACAAGATGTCCTTCCACCAACTGTGTTTTCATATTCAAAGTTATATGTTATTGTAGTATATGGTAAAACAAAACCACATTTTACATTGTAGTCCCATATTACCCATATGTCCTGCCTATTTCAGTCATGTTATTATTTCAATTGATACTACAATATTTCAAGGTGAGGTTACATTGAACTTATGATATAAATGGGCTCTAGTAACCACCTAGCTATATTGATAATATTCATACATTCACGCAATAAACCATTGATATAAAACTATGTATCTCTGTTATTGTATGTAGTTCAGTTAATGATTATTTAGGTTGCCAAGCTCACCTAACATGAAGCGGTTACCAAAATTTATATTACCCACTTCTAGTCAAGATCAATGTTGTAATTACAGTGGTATAAGAATAGATGATTGATGAAGACCAATCAAAATGGAATGCCATGGCTTCATGGTAAATCTGAGCACGAGTGTGAGTATTATAATATCCTTTGGTCACTTGTAATGTGCACTATCATCAGTGATCAGCTTAGAAATTAGAGATTAAGAATAGAAAACTATTGAGTATATTGCTACAAAGGATGATTTATGGCAAAGTAAGCGGATAGGCAGTGCAGGACCGGTCGTTGTGAGGGTTGAGAGTAGTTGTGTCTAGGTTTGGACTTCTGTGGGCTGAAAGAAGAATGGCAGAAAACCACCATATGAACTAGTCACTTTGTTGACCATGTGTCTTCTTGTTTGGACATTAGTAAGTGTAATACAATTACAAACATAATTACAGTGAACTATGTGCTCTCTGTTAACATTAAATGATGACTAATTGTTATTAGTTTACAAAACTTACAGGACCTAGTTGATAATTCGTGACACATACAAAAAGCAATGAAAATAATAAACATTTCAATATAAAAATAATATTTATAGTCTTAAAAATAAATTAGGGATTGTTATACAAGGCTAAAATTAGTCTTCCCACTCATCACTTTCATTGTCATCACCGTTTTGGAGCGTTTTTGACACCGATGAGTTTTCTCCGTCATTCATTCGATTAAATAATGATGTTAACAGCTTCTTGTTTATGTGATCTGTTTGAGTCGTTTCGCGTGGTGGAAGTTCCGGTATAGGTTCTTCAGGTCTCTCCGGTGCAATAACTTTGTTTTCAGGCGCCGGCATTGTACTTTAATAATATTAAAATATTTTAATTAGGTATGTGCAATTGTGCAATATGAAACAGTCTCATAATTTTTGTCATAATTTTGACAGTAGTTTCATTTTTTCAACTCGAAAGGCAAAAAAATATACCATACATCCTACAGTCTCGCATACTGTGATATATGAAGAATTTTATGTGGCGAAATGAAATGCTATTGATTTGAGATACTAATTAGCATGAAATATAGTCCAGTAAAATAACGATTATTTACTGAGCCTTTTTCAGTGAACTTTTAGTCGTCGTTGTGGCCTAGAAAATACGACGATGGGTGCATTCTTGCTTAGATGGGTGGACGAGCTCACAGCCCACCTGATGTTAAGTGGTTACTGGAGCCCTTAGACATCCACAACGCAAATGCGCCACCCACCTTGAGATACAAGTTCTAAAGTCTACACCTATTACCTTCCGTATTCCCTATTACCCATTACCTTACCTATTTCTGCCGGGAAACAGTAATGCGTTTCGACTTATAAGGTGGGGCAGCCGTCGCCGCGTTGTACTGTTAAAAGTGAGACCTTAGAACTCATATCTCAAAATAAGTGGCGGCATTTACGTTGTAGATGTCTATGGGCTCCAGTAACCACTTAATACCAGTGGGCCGTGAATTAGTCCACCCACCTAAGCAATAAAATAAAAAAAAGATCCTGAAAATCTCCATCTAGTGGCATTTCCCACATTTATGCACTTTCACAGATACTAAGCGCAGTCCGTCGCCAACTTCGATCAACAATAGTTATTATTGTTGATCGAAGGTCGCCAACAACCTTATGTCTTATGTTGTTTACTCTTTGACCCCAAAGGTAGGTATTGAGGGAGATAGAAAGGACAATAATCACTTCATGCAAAAGGAGCGTCATGCCATGCAAATGTGAAGACAATATTTAAATAAAAAAATCATACTATTTCCCTCCTCATTCCCATCATCCCAAACATTCTTTTATTTGCTATTAATTTTAAGGCATCCAGCGATTTCATGAATTTCAACGACAACATGTAAACTGTTTTCTAAGTACCTAATAGTTATAATAGTTTTAAGTCGTCGTGGCCTAAAGAATAAGACGTCCGGTGCATACGTGTTGAGCGATGCACCGGTGTTCTAATCTCAGGTTGGTACCAATTTTTCTAATGAAATATGTACCAAACAAATGTTCACGATTGACTTACACGGTGAAGGAATAACATCGTGTAATAAAAATCAAACCCACAAAACTATAGTTTGCGTAATTACTGGTGGTAGGACCTCTTGTGAGTCCGCACGGGTAGGTACCATCACCCTGCCTATTTCAACTGTGAAGTAGTAATGCGTTTCGGTTAGAGGGGTGGGGGCAGCCATTGTAACTATACTTGAGACCTTAGAACTTATATCTGGAGGTGGGTGGCGCATTTATTTTGTAGATGTCTATGGGCTCCAGCAACCACTTAACAGCAGCTGTGACCTCGTCCATCCATTTAAGCATTAGGTAAAATGGAATAATCGCTACCATAGATAATACACTTGTCGCTACGTTTATAGCAGGTATGAAATTAATGAGTTTTCCTTTCTGGCATCACCTAAAAATTGTCGGCCAGCGACATTTTTTCGTCGACTGGTAAATTTTACCGATAAACACCCATAAAGTTAGTAAATTATTTAAAATATTCCATAAAACTAAAATACTACTCAATTAGATATTAATTAACTTTGATTTTGTAATCGTGGTTTTGTAGTTCTATAATTTTCAACGTCGTTAGTCTTACATAACTGGGCATAACCTTTCAATCATCTGATTGAACTTGGATATTTATGTGTTTTAATATTTTCAGATTTGCAAAATGTTGGGACGCTTCGGACCGGGTGTCGGCACCCAAGTCGTGGCGGTGGTTTACCATCAGCCAAACAGGAATATGGCTACTTTGAAGGCCATTTCCATCCGTCTTAAATCTGTGAAAAATATCCAGAAAATCACACAGTCCATGAAGATGGTGTCAGCTGCTAAGTGAGTTCAGAATATTTCAAATATTATCATGCAACATGCAGCAAACATTCCAGTGTTAAGAAAAAAAAAAACATTTGTACAATCTACACTATAACTCAATTTGAAAATAGAATTCTAATTTGTCATGAAGACTTGCTGTCAAATAATTTCATAAAATCAAGCAGATATCTAAAAAGAATGGGTTTTTCAATAAAAAATCTTATCTAGATTATAATTGCAAATGACATTGGCATCTGTATTCTCCATTATAAGCCATCGGTTATCTGACCATTTTGAATTATCTAATAAAATTATTTGATCAAACTCATTAAAACAGATTTAAATATAATTAAAATGTAAATTTGCAAGTTTAGTGAAGTTTTCTTTTAAAGATACACCCGTGCTGAGCGTGACCTGAAAGCTGCTCGTCCCTATGGTGAAGGTGCAGTACAGTTCTATGAAAGGGCTGAGGTATGATCTGCTTAATAAATTTTGAGTGAATGCGTAATAGTTTGTGGAGAAAATAGTGGGAAAAGATCAAAAATTCACAAAATGTTAGTTATACATCCAAATGTATGTTATCACCTTTGGAGCATGTTCCTTCAGATACTATACACTTATTCTAATGAATAATCCAATCGTCAAAACATTGTCAAAATTGACCTCTAGTGTTACATACACTTGGTCTACAATATATTTTGACCATTCTAATCATTGACAGGTTACACCTCCCGAAGATGACCCCAAGCAATTGTTTGTTGCTATGACCTCTGACAGAGGTAAGCCTAAACTGACTTAATATTTAATAGAAATGTAAAGTTTATATATGACGAAAGGAGTGATTTGCAAAACATTATCCACAAAACGTATGTATATATGGCCAAAGAACAGGCTGTAGTTTCATATGTGGGCTGATAATTATTATGATGAACCAATATTAGAAAACTGGGTAAAATCATGGACAAAACTATAATTTAGTGAATGAATTGTGAAAATTTACAATTGCTGAAGTAATGCCCTTTTTTTTANTTTATATATGACGAAAGGAGTGATTTGCAAAACATTATCCACAAAACGTATGTATATATGGCCAAAGAACAGGCTGTAGTTTCATATGTGGGCTGATAATTATTATGATGAACCAATATTAGAAAACTGGGTAAAATCATGGACAAAACTATAATTTAGTGAATGAATTGTGAAAATTTACAATTGCTGAAGTAATGCCCTTTTTTTTATTGCTTAGATGTGTAGACGAGCCCACAGCCCACCTGGTTTTAAGTGGTTACTGGAATCCATAGACATCTACAACGTAAATGTGCCACACACCTTGAGATATAAGTTCAAAGGTCTCAGTATAGTTACAACAGCTGCCCCACCCTTCAAACCGAAACGCATTACTGCTTCATGACAGAAATAGGCGGGGCGGTGGTACCTACCCGTGCGGACTCACAAGAGGTCCTACCAACAGTAATTACGCAAATTATAATTTTGCAGGTTTGATTTTTATTACACGATGTTATTTCTTCACTGTGGAAGTCAATCATTGTATTTTCAGATTTATTTAGTCACTTTGAGATTGAACCTCACATTTAACAGTTTCCTGTGCTTGAATGTTTTTGTATCTCTGAAATGAACCCTTTATCATTTTATAATACCTTTATAATTTAAAAACTCAAATCTCTTGACCATGGCTATATGATACGTATTGAATATTCTCCAGGTTTGTGCGGAGCTGTACACACTGGTGTATCCAAAGTGATCCGCAACCGTCTCAGCGAACCTGGTGCTGAGAACATCAAGGTGATCTGTGTGGGAGATAAATCTCGCGGTATCCTGCAGAGATTGTACGGAAAGCACATCATTAGTGTTGCGAATGAGGTATACAAGCTTTGTAGTTAGTTCTCTTATTTAATTAAATTCAAATTTATGTGTGTAAATGAAATGGTTTTGGTTGGTGGATTTACTGGTGGTCGGACCTCTTGTGAGTCCGCGCGGGTAGGTACCACCACCCTGCCTATTTCTGCCGTGAAGCAGTAATGCGTTTCGGTTTTGTAGGGTGGGGCAGCCGTTGTAACCTTACTGAGACCGTAGAACTTATATCAAAGGCCACCCACTCTCAAGGTGCCACCCACTCTCAAGGTGGGTGGCTCATTTTCGTTGTAGATGTCCATGGGCTCCAGTAACCACTTAACACCAGGTGGGCTGTGAGCTCGTCCATCCATCTGAGCAATAAAAAAAGGGTTAATTGAAAGGTTTTACTTAAAACTGTTAGGTGCATTATGAATTTTTTTTTCGTTACTAACTAGTCATTCGGTTCTTATCTTAATAAGGAATTCACAATATCTTTATTTAATATAAAACTGCTCAAGTTTATGACTGCCTCTAGAGATTAGTGTCATTATTTTTTTAATTATGCTTTGGGTATGTTACAACATTTGATATAAAATGCATCTTCCCGCTATGCTATACTGCATCTACTGAGGCTATGTGAGAAAATAAATAATAATAATTCAGTAAACGAAAATAAATTTTGAATACAAGTTCATTCAACTTGTAAAAAGTGGCAAAGTACACAAATTCATATCACAATGCGTTTATGTAATAACCATATTATAAATCTATTGAATTAATTGGCAGATCGGACGTCTCCCACCTACTTTCTTGGACGCAAGTCAGTTGGCCACTGCCATCCTCACCTCAGGATACGAGTTCGGTTCCGGAAAGATCATTTACAACAAGTTCAAGTCTGTGGTCTCTTACGCCCAGTCCGACTTGCCCCTCTACACTAAGAAGTCTATTGAGGTATGCAATATAATATAATAAAGATTCTTTAGAAATTCAATACATGATGTATGAATATTGACTTTGTAATTAATAAAATTATCCATTTTGGTATTGAACAATTGGGGTACGTTTATGTGGAGGTTTTTAGCCGCTTACTTATAAAACTTTACAAACCTGCCAATACCTTACAGAAAAAGTTGAAACAAGCTAAATTACAAATGTGGATTGTCATTCACAGTATGGCAACATCTTGTACTCCTTTTGAGTGATATACCTACCTAATATTACATTATGTAAACACCAACAATTATTTGCAATTTATGAAAGAATAACACAGTGTTATAACAAAAGTGTTGTCTGTGATCACCATTCGGGTCATAGGGGAACAGCTGTTCAAGATAAGTGATATTTCCTCTCATGTCTCAAGAGAGATAACTTTTAAGTTGTGACAGTTATGGGCTCCAGTACACATAAAATATCTGATAAATTGACAGATCTCACAGCAGAAATTGATTTATGATGACAGCAGGTCATTGACCCCGCATAGAATTTAAGCATTGAATATGGTTGAACGAATGAGTAGAAGGCGACATTGTGATGTTTCAGAGCGCCAGCAAGCTGACGGCGTACGACTCTCTGGACAGCGACGTACTCCAATCCTACACGGAGTTCTCGCTGGCCTCGCTGTTGTTCTACGCGCTGAAGGAGGGCGCTTGCTCAGAGCAGTCGTCCCGCATGACCGCCATGGACAACGCCTCCAAGAACGCCGGCGAGATGATCGACAAGCTGACCCTCACGTTCAACAGGACCCGTCAAGCTGTCATCACCAGGGAGCTCATCGAGATCATCTCTGGTGCGGCCGCCTTGGACTAAACCGCCAAATGCGATTGACGCTCCGAACGATCTGCATTTCCTCATTTTTTGTAGATCATTTATTTTGTTAACCTTGCTGCTACTTTTATCATCAAAAAAAATATCAAAAAATTTTCGATACCCACGTTTTTGTTTTAAAAACTTTTATTGAATCATGTCACCGAAAAACTTTTGTCCATTTTTTTTATTGAAAATGTTTTTAAAACTTTTATCATCGAGACAAGTGACCATTAATTCTGACTGTTCATTTACTTCAACTGGTGCGGGTACCACCCAAAATAGCAAGGTACTAATTACTACCCTCATTTCCATATTTTTTCCGCTGCCTCCTCAAATTAGTTTGTACGATTTGCGATGCCGACACTGGACAGCTCCCATCCCGGCAACACTCACGCGAAACGAGACTGGCTTCAACATCTGTCGGGCTGCGCGCTGTGACCTGTGTGTGGACGCAGTGGTGGTTAGAAATAAAGTGTGTTGGTTGGAAAACTCGTGTTTTATTTATCAACGAATCACCTGTGTTACTTGTAGGGGAACTTCAAAAACTTTTTTTTTATTGCCCTTGCAGGCAGACGAGCATACGGCCCCCCTGATGGTGAGTGGTTACCGTCGCCCATGGACTTCAGCAATGCCTGGGGCAGTGCCAAGCCGCTGCCTACCTATAAATATATTGTTACCGAGGGCCAGCGCTAAAACTATAAAAACGATCCCTCGCCTTTACCCATTTTTGTGCGTGGCGTTCGTGTGTGCGGTTCTTGTGGAAACAAGTTTGGGACTTTTGTAATTTTAGCAGTTTTTGTTTATAGTAGATTATAATTTTGTTAAGAAGTTTGGTTAATTCAGTGAAATATAGTTAGGCCAGTTCTGTGTATTCCTTTTTTCTTTTTTAACTACCTCACTTCTGGTCTATAATATTATAAATTTGTTTTCATAGATCTTATGCCATTTATTCCACCAAGCTACAAAACGGGATCGACGGAGACAGCTGGTTGACGGAATCAGACGGAGTCACGATCCTCAGCAGTGAGGAACCGATCGAAGTGAGAGAGAAGCCATTTATAAATGTGGCGACAGTATCAAGTCTTGTATTGATACGAATCTTCACTCATGAATAGATCTCATTGCATAGCTGTTTCAACCGAATGTGCGTCCTCTCGATAGTCTGTGGTTGCTGCAGACCATAGACAACTAGAAAGCTAGATCTTACAGAATTATTAGTGTATTTCTATAAAAAAAAGTCAACAATGATATTACTCCATGTAATTTTTATTGGCTTAAATAGATCGAATATGTAATTAACTCACAATTAAATAACAGTCTTAACTATAAAATTAATATAAAACAAGACGGCGAGCGACAATTCCTAATAATGTTTGTAAAGACAGCATAAACACAACAAAAATATTAATAAATTATAAATGTCATCGGGACTATTGTTTTGGCTATAGTCATGTACTGACAATTCGACGTACTATATGCCTCGACCTACTTCATAGATATGCTCAATGGTTAGTTCATATTTATTTGGATATTCCGCTATGCACTGCGAGCACTGAAGGTGTGACTATATATATATATTTACTATACTGCGAAGCCGTTTCTTTATAGTTACCTATACAGTATTGAATTTTCTTTAACGCTTCCGATAGCGTAAAAGTTAACTCAGATTTGTATAGAGTTGGAACAGCGCCCCTAGCGGCAAACGTAGGTAAACGTTCCAACTGTATAATAATATGAATGTGAGCTAACGTTCACGCTATCGAGAACGTTAAAAAAAATTTCACTAACTAGCACTAAGCACACTGGTCTCTGTTTACTAAAGTGTTTAGAACGGAACGCAATACTGGTCTCATCGAAGTTTTTTTGCGTTATTTTCAAATTAACAGAAAAAAAATGTGTGCGTGTACTAGTGTACACACGTAAGAAGTGAAACTTATTTATGGCCTTATTTTTCGAAAAATGATCTACATGCAACTTTCTAGAAATTGGTTAAATAAAGTTAAATTAGATAAAGTTTAAACAAAAGGATTTTATTATCATAGACATGAATACAAAAAAGATGGCGCGTAACGGAAAAATGTGACGCGTAACCGAAAAATGTGACGGTAAATTTTTTTCCAACGCCGATAAAGAAGTTTCACTTCAAAAAAATGTGTGCGTGTACTAGTGTACACACGTAAGAAGTGAAACTTCTTTATGGCCTTATTTTTCGAAAAATGATCTACATGCAACTTTCTAGAAATTGGTTAAATAAAGTTAAATTAGATAAAGTTTAAACAAAAGGATTTTATTATCATAGACATGAATACAAAAAAGATGGCGCGTAACGGAAAAATGTGACGCGTAACCGAAAAATGTGACGGTAAATTTTTTTCCAACGCCGATAAGGAAGTTTCACTTCAAAAAATGTTCAAAAAATTAATATTTAAATTATATTTAAAATTTTAATATTCCAGTTACCTAACGTCAGTTGAATTAATCGCATAATAAAACCAGGTATACTTTTTAGTAAAATAATTTTTCTTTCAAGCAGTTTAATGTATTTATAAGAACTTAATAAACGAATTATCGAAATGAGGTTGTGCAAGGTAAAATTGATCACGCGTTCAAAGCACCCTTAGAAACCTTTCCTCAAAAACGCCTGCAATACATACAGTAGAAGATTGGCCATGATTGTGACGTCATATACGTACCTACGATACTATCAGTCCTTAACTTTACGAATTTCTTCTCAGTAAAAGCACTGGAAAGTGCTCACAGCGTATATCGAAACATAGCCTTGACTAAATATATATTTATCGGGTACATATGAGACGATGACAAAGCAAGTCTTGCATACAACAAGTTCACTAAAACCTATTTAATATCTAAATTTATTCGACACAGCATTACGGCGTGAATTTGCAAACTATATTATATCCTCCCTCCGCCAATATAAGACTAATACAGTAATCACCCCTATAACACGGTAGATTGGCTCCGCGTTGTAGTACTCTCGCATAAAGCGCTTATATGACCTCATATAACGCGTTATATACATATATAATACAATATAACCAATGTTTTTCCAATTCAAAAACCAGGGACACAAATTTAATAAATTAATTTAATTTGATAACAACACAATTGATACAAAGTGCAAACGTACGCGAAATTAATTATGAACTGTACAAATCAATATAAAATACCCGTGTTATACGAGAGACTGAAATCGCGTAATATGAAAATGCGTTATAAGAGTACCGTGTTATAAGGTCGATTACTGTAAATACAATTTACGAATTCAATATTTAAAAAAAAGTTTTTATATACTAGTTTATCAATAAAGTACACTAATTAAATATTACGATTCCCGATAAATTCTAAAGGGGACTAATTTACAAGAAGGCTACAGATTTTGCACTTTTTCATAATATCGCCAGTGCCCCAACGCGTTTACTGTAGTCTGATAGAAATGCTTTTAAATGAAAGGCGTAATCTAGTATAACTAAAATATATAAATCTATACTAATATATAAATCTACAGTGGTTTTTACGGATGTTCCGTTATAACTACTGAACCGTGCATCCGATTGACTTGAAACTTGGTATCCATGTAGAAAATACATGTACTTAATGGATGGGCTAATATTTATGAGTGTTGGACTCCCTAATAATAATGACAAAAAATAATAATGTTAATTTGTTATGCTAGTATAGATAGATATATAAATTATATGAAGCGGTTTTTGAACATTCGGTAACCAGGTACAAAGACCTCTACATATTTACAGTGTGTTACAGTTTTTGTGTGATTTTTAACTGTCTTTTTCTTAGGAACATGAATCTAGATTATAGGTTTTCAATCTATAATTTCAATTTTATTTTAAAAGTAGTCTCATAACATTATTTAACGTTTAAATATTATTTTAATAATAGTCTCATAATATTTGTGATACATTAGAATTAATTTAAAACGCTTTCAGGCGTGAAACGTTAGTGAATACAAAAGGCCTGCTTCATGCTAAGTATCTTTTCAATGTTGAGACATTCCAGTTCCAACACAACACAGTACAATACAATACAATACAACACAATACATCATAGTGAGCATGGTGTGGCACTATTCAGAACTCAATGAGAGATACAACTGAAACTACAAGAGTGCGTAGAAGATAGAAAGCAAATACCTAATTTATATTTCAATAATTGATTCGACTTCTAAAAAAACAATGATGAAATTTGTGTGGGAAGCCTTATGCTACAATTTTATTGAATTTCTGCTACATTAATATCTACAAGACTTGAGGGTGGGTACGGCAAAGCCTCTTATAAATTCTTTGTAAGAAAATGTTTTGTTCAAACAAAGGATTCAATTATATCATGATATATGTGTTTAAAATATGTATTTGCAAGATGATAAATTTCAGCTATTAACTTACATTGAAGTCTTAAGCTGTTTTCAGACTACGCTATACTATAGTGCCATATAGTATAGCAGCGTATACTTAGCCAATAATAGTAGCCATATAGTACAGTACAGTGTGAACGTGTCCATAACAATGTATGGTGCGCGATATTGTTGTGCTATGAGCTATATACTATATGCTATTATATTATAACGTAGTCTGAAAGCAGCTTTAGAAGGTAAATTCAACTGCACAACAATATGCCAACAGATATGTTAATACAGTGCGATTAAGTAGGTCTTTCCTCATATAACTACTACGATGTTATAATAGAATTTAATATTATCGATGGGATAAAATATTCATTTAGATGCTTGTTAAATTCTTAATATTCATCGTCAACATTGACTTCGCTCACATTGGCTAAGCTCGGAAAAAAGCCAGTAAAAACCAAAGTATTGCCAATGTCATTCTCAATGTTTTCTCTGTAAATACTTTTTTAACAGAATGCGGGTAGTTTCTATGGTCGAGCGGATGTCCCTCAGATGTCACTTATTTCATACCATGAGCTTTTTCAGTGTTTGAATATAGCTTCAAACTTTTAGATTATTCGAAAGGACTTACATACAGAATGATATTATTCAACCGGGAACCACACCGAACATTGTGTTCAACATGGCACTTTAATAATCATTTATATCATTGAATTTGGGATGAATCCTTCTTGATTAAAACATGTCCAAATAATATTAACATGATTTATTTACACATACTCCTCCGCCTGCAGACTCTAGTTTTTGTCCATTTTGCATATCGTACCTGGAAAAGAAATTGATCTTATTAATCTATTGAATGTAACTGTGAGAAAATAAATTGTAATTGAAGTCGTAAAGGTAACAACTGTACAAATAATACACTTTGTTCAGACCAGTGCCTTCAATTTTTTATAGCAATGTCAAAGGTGCTAGCCTTCTAAGGCGCTAAGCATCACAGTATAGTAATATATTGTATTTTGCTATCATTCAATCATTTACTACCCGCTCCATCCAATCAAGCAATCCATCTCTCAATTTAAATAATATAATTATAATATCAAGAAACTCCAGTGGCGGATTAAAGGTCCAGAGCGCCCTAGGCAATGACTTTATCGGCGCCCTTGTTTATGTTTGCCACCCATAAATGGCCATCACAATACTATAAATTTTAACTAGTTGTTTTTGCAATTACGATGACGTTGTATCATCAAACCCTAGACTTTAGTAGACCAGGACCCTTGTACTTACGCTAATGCGCGAATGAAATATGACGTTATAACTGTGAATAAATCAAGAGGGACGACGAGGAACGAACATCGAAATTCATGATTCCTCTCTGCTCTGGGAAATAGGCCAAATAGGAATCTATTATAGATTTAGATTATAGATCAGCATTTAGTTCTTAATCTTATCTTAATTTATTTAAAAACTCTGAGCTCACGCGACCCTTGTGAACTACACGCCCCTAGGCCTAGTTTGTCTTACGGATAATCCGCCTCGGAGAAACTCCCTGAATACTTAATATAATAACTTAAACTTAATACTCTCCACAAGCCTGCCACAAGCAGTAGGCAGCGGCTTGGCTCTCCCTGGCATTGCTGAAGTCCATGGGCGACGGTAACCACTCACCATTAGGTGAGCCGTATGCTTGTATGCGTACAAGGGCAATAAAAAAAAAATGTATCTCAAGCCGGTACACACTTCAATCGGTACCATTTTTTTTAAATCCACAAATAAAAAAAAATCATTTAATAAAATTGATAATTTTTGTACATCAATAAAAACAGACTTACATTCCATTTCACTCGTGTACGGCTGGTAATCTGTTAGGCGGTGTCCTCCACACCGCTGAAGAAGTACGTTTCAATCTAGAGCGGTCTATGTTTGGAAATATCTCTCTCAAATCAGGACTGTGTACTCGAACCGAGAACAACTTGTCAATGTGACTTTGAGACAGTTGTGTTTGCACGTATAACTGTAGTCTTCGGGCCTGCAATCAGTTCACAATTTAATCTGGCATTCCAGTAACCGTATGATTAAAATTTTAAATAAAATAAATTACAAGCAGGAAACGTTACAATAGTCATTCCATAGTTGTAAATATGAAGCATGCATTGTGGTGCATCAATAACTGCTTAGTATCACAGCCTATAGGCTGTCTGTGCGTATAAGCTAATATATAAGCCTACTTCTAAGACTCCAATTTTTTAATCAATTGATATAGACTAGTGGTCCCAATGTAGTCAAAATCGACTATCGACTATAATTAATTGAAATTATAAGTTTGTCCACTATTATGGTTCTATTGTCAATTATACTTCTATTCTATAGTCATAGATTCCACTAAGACTACACTTTAGACAAATAATATTAATTTATTTTTAATTTGACCACAGAGTTTAACAAAGGAGTATACATATAGCGTGTAAAGTTTTCTTTATTGCTTTATGAATTTTGGAAATTTATGGATAATTAAAAAAAAAATTAGTATTCTGCACTCCTTCTCTATATTCTCTAGAAGTTTGAGAAAATTCGTATTCCTCCGTCCGCGCAATGTTCGTAAAAAAAGCTACAAAGTTCCTGCTTCACGTATTAATATATAGATATTTTTATAAAGATGATCGCACCTTGCTAGTGCTCCATTCGGGCACGTGTCCATGATTGGATGGTTCATCTTCATCAGAGTTGAGATACTGGAAGCCGTCCTGCATGTAGACAGGTTCCATTGGGTATGTGTGGCTTGGTGTTCCTTGCATTTTTAGTGGGGTGTGCACTGTGGGATTGTAATGAAAATAATTAATTAACAGTAAAAAAGATGACAGTAGAATATTTAAAAGTATTCAATAAAAAATACTGTGGCTTAGACATGTTCCGAGAGTCCCGTTACATAAATTTTAACACATGACATATTATGAATAAAGTACAGACTTACTTTTTTCCTCCATTCTTTGTTTCATTTTCTTCTTCTCGATGTATTCTTTTTGTCGTTTCTCAATCTCTTTGGCCATCATCGCCGCTTCTTTTTCCATTCTGAAAATTATAGGTGTCTAATTATATTTTACAATCTGTATGCAGCGTCTCCTCAAGTACTTCGAACACATGGCCCGATGAAATCCTGACAACTTGAAACAACTAATAGTTGTAGGTCACGTGGAAGGAAATAGAAGACGAGGAAGATCACCAACCAGGTGAACGGACATTGCCAAGGAGGTCATAAACACCAGTCTCCCGGAAGCCATTAAGCAGGCCGAATGCAGGCAACGTTGAAGAAGGCTGGTGCCGAAACTAGACCAAGGCGGTCACGATCCTCAGTAATGAGGAAGCGACGAAGAAGAAGAATTATATTTATTGTATTTTCAGCTCATCAAAAGAGTGGTGTTGGCGTGATATAGCAAAGCTTGGGATATGCGTGGTGCTGCAGGAGGACATTGCGATGAAGTGAACTCCACTCGAGAGGATGGAGAGGATGGATTCACGCTATTCGCTATATTCAGCGGTAGGCAACGGCTTAGCTCTGCCCCTGGCATTGCTGAAGTCCATGGGCGACGGTAACCAATCACCATCAGGTGGGGCGTATGATCGTCTGCCTACAAGGGCAATAGAAAATAAAAAAATCTGAGTCTTTGCACGAGTTCGCACCGATAACGTGAAAAGTCTTGATCAGTTATGGCAATGTATTGAAAACAATGTCAATTGCCTCTTCATTAAGTATTATAATATAAATAATCCAGTCTCATACAAGAGAACTAGCTACACAAAGTAACACAATACTATGTATGATGTAGGAAAATAAAGGGTTATAAATATCGTGTCATCGCTGGATAGAACTGTAAGTTGACCAAGGAGTAAGTACACCGGTACACAGTGCAGGAGTACAACTCTCACTCTCACACTTAAAATTTATTTCTTTTTTAACTTCTCATGAAATCTTTTAACTCGGTGGTTTATAATTTAGTTTTGTTTTATTTTTCCGTACCTAATCGAGGTATTCTAAATGAATTACGCGCGGATCAGTTAATTAGCTCTTGGAGCTCAACCTTAGAGAACTTAATACTCGCCTTTACTTCGCATGAATTAGATGTGTATAAATCTATATAATATTTGAGTGAATTATGGATATTATGTATAGCGAAAGAATCTTTTAGGTAATTTTTTTACACCTTGAGTTACATTATTGGAGTTTTAGTAAGGATCCCAAATATTTTTTCAAATAAGCCTATGTCACTCAGGAATAGTGTAGCTTCCAAACAGTGAAATAATTTTTCAAATCGGTTCATTAGTTTCGGAGGCTAGTCAATACAAACAAACAAATATTTCCTCTTTATAATATTAGTATAGATAAGAACGTACGCCGCAGCCTCTTCGAGTTGTTTCTTCCTAGCGGCCTCGGCGCGTCTCTGCTCCTCCGCCAGCCGCTGCTGCCGGGCCTGCTCCTCTGCCTTACGTCGCTCTTCTGTTTCGGCTACTTTACGAGCCAACTCTTGTTTCTTCTGTTAAGAAAATATTAAAGATTAAAATTTTTTGTTGGAAAAAAAAATGTGTGCGTGTACTAGTGTACACACGTAAGAAGTGAAACATTAATGCTATCCCTACTCCGTTGGAGAAAGTGAAAGTACTCTTCGTCTGAACCAACCGTGGTAGGGGCAAGAAAAAGATGGCGCGTAACGGAAAAATGTGACGCGTAACCGAAAAATGTGACGGTAAATTTTTTTCCAACGCCGATAAGGAAGTTTCACTTCAATAATTGAACAGTAAAAGATTATTCGTTCTACACTAATAAATAAATAAATTAATATTTGCAGTTCGAATAATTTATTTATATAATATTATATAATATTTTAGATGAGTGGTCGAGCTCACAACCTACCTGGTGGTAAAGTGGTTACTGGAGCCCATAGAGATCTACAACGTAAATGCGCCACCCACCTTGAGATATAAGTTCTAAGGTCTCAGTGTATTTACAAGTGTGATCAATGTGATCGATGTCAAGACTAATAATTCAAATATGTGTTAGCAGCGGGCGTGCGGGCCACTGGATCGTCCCGCCCTCCCGCGCACGGTCCTTTACAGCTCTATGGCTGGCTCAATGCGATTCATTTTAGTGATGTGTTTGTTGTCGATGGTGAGACTTCGATCGGAAACGCGACCTACTGAGAAGATCCGGCGAGAAACTCAGTGGTCTGTGTCTATGGGTTAGACTATTCTGGGAATGTTACAAGCACCGACCCTCTCAACTTCCTTGACCCGCTCCCTGCGCTCCTTGTCAGCGAGCGCCTGCCTCTGCGCGCGCTCCCGGGCAGCGTCCTGTACGGCGCGCGCGCGGCTCAGCTCTGCGGCAGATCGTGCCGCGGCCGCAGCCGCCATCTTCTCCTCGCGCTTACTAATCATAAACACATATATTTGGATCATCGGTCGGGGAAACGGGTAAAATGAAATTGTGGGGGGTAAAAATGAAACTTTTGTGAGTAAAAATTATATATCGATGCTTAAAAGGAAAACAGTGACTAAGCGACAATAACTGCTTTATACATAAATAATAGGCAATACCCATATTCGATGCGCAATAAAATATATTTCTAGGTCTATTAAAATTATTTCAATCCTACAGCTATAGATTCGTTAAAATAGCAATTTTTTCAGGTATTTCAACTTAGTCTACTGTAAAGTTCACGCATTATCGCTTAGTTACGTTTGCCTTTCAAGCTTCGATTTATTTATGCCGAACCCTAGCGCGTAACAATATGAAAACACAATAAGACATTGTTCTAACCGCTTTTGCATCTCCCGCTTGGCTTCAAGCATGGCCTCTTTCTTTTTTCTGGCGTCTTCCTTCTCGCTCCTGATGGACTCCTCGGCGGCTTCCCGGGCTCTGCTGACGGCGCTGAGCTTGGACGTGGAGGCCGGCAGTAGTGGCTTCGCGCTGGTGGCGGTCACGGGCCGGGGTTTCGACGCCGAGCTGGACACCTGCAGACAGTGCGCGATATCTGACTGGTTCTATACAGTAGATTGGGAGGAATAGAGGCTAGAGTGAGAATAGGGACAAATCTGCGATGTCACAATACTTTTGTTGAGTTGTTTGATTTAACTTTGTTGAACTGAAAATTACTGGAAAATGCTTGTTCCGGCTAATCTCTGGAGCGGTTGGATCGATTTAATGAGACTTTCACTAATAGGTAGCTGATGTTATAAGGATTATCTTTTTTAGACTAGCTTCGCCCCGCGGCATCACCCGCAGTTATTGTTGTACCGCGCGCAACACCGCGGGACTCCCCTATCAATAATAAAATTTAATAATTAAATTTAGAATATTTTTCTTCTCTTCATATTTGAATATGCGAGTTGTGATTGGTGAACGAGACAACCAGGGTTGTGAAGGGTTGTACCTGTGGCAGTTTCCCGTTGAAGATCATAGAGTTCATCTTGCTCAAGGTGTCGGCTGACAGCGCGGCCTTCGCCTTCCGGTCGGGCGGGGTATGGTCTTCGGGCCGCTCCTCCTGTCGATAACAAGGACAACACATCCAATGTGAGTGAGTGATGTGAGTGCTATTTGATACATATGATAAAAGTCCATTACAAACTACTTGTGTCAATTCGTAGGATCTTGATTTTAGTAAAATAATAATATAGCTTTAAAACTTAAAAAAAAATAATGTCAAGCTAAATTGAGTTTTTTTTTATTGCCCTTGTAGGCGGACGAGCTATCGGCCCACCTGATGGTGAGTGGTTACCGTCGCCCTTGGACTTCAGCAATGACAGGGGCAGAGCCAAGCCGCTGCCTACCGTTTAGTACTCTATATATATAGGCTTTTACTACCCAGTGATGGTAAGTGTTACACCAAAATAATGAACACATACCGTTCAATCAATGGTTGTGACAAAATAATTTGAAATTTAGGACATTTTTGTAACAGACTTGTTATGTGTATCATGCATGCGAAGCAAATGAATTAGAATGATGTAAAAAGGGGAGAGGGCAGGCAGGTGACTCAGCTGAGCTCAGTTATGGGCTGTTTCCTTGTAACCCGTGGAGCTAACCAACACTAAGTACCTTTTTGGCCATGGCTCTGGTCTTGGTCCTGGTGACTCTGGAGGCCAGCTCTTCAAACTGCTGCACTTTCTCTTTCACAGCGGACCTGGAGAAGAAACAAAAGCGTTACTTTGTTTACAACTTCGTTACAAACCGCGCACGGCCCTGTCGATTCTTTGGGACTTTATAGCCCCATTACCATTGTCATTAGTGGTCCCCAGTAGTCGAAATTCGAATATAATTAATTGAAATTATAAGTTTGAACATTACCAGGGTTCTATTGACAAAGGAGATTGTCAATTACTATTATACTTGTATAATCACAGACCAAAAGTACACCATAGACAAATAATATTAAAGACAAACAATATTAATCTATTCTTAATTTGATCACAGACTTTAAACAAAAGTTTGACAATAAATGTCAAATGCACAGTAGTGTGTGTAATGTTTTCTATTGATTTAGTGTATTATTTATGCATAAAAAATATTAACATTTTGCACTCTATTCTCTATAAACATTGGAAATTTCATACTCCTTTATCCAGGCAATTGTCATAAAATTGGATACAGATTTTTTGCTTCACATCTCTATATATAAAAATGAATTGCTGTTCGTTAGTCATGCTTATACTCGAGAACGGCTGGACCGATTTGGGTAATTTTGGTCTTGAATTATTTGTGGAAGTCCAGAGAAGGTTTAAAAGGTAGATATATATATATGAAAATGCTCGGAATTAAATAAAAATAACAATTTTGTTTTTCCTTTGATGTGTCCCCCGTCGGCCGGATTCCTTTTGTTTGTTTTAAGTTTATTTTATACAAAAGTTTAGGTCTTTTATTAATTTGTTGAGGCACTAAGAAGTCTGCCGGGTCAGCTAGTATTAATATACAGATTATTATTTTAGAAGTGCAACCCCACCAATCGTTTATAAAAGATATTATTCGATAATTATTTCTGATTTGATCAGTTTTATAGTCCTTTATACTTCTACCTAATAATAAATACACATGCTCGAGCAAGTGTTGATTATAACAAGTCAATAAGGTATACGAACTTGGGTTGTGCGGCGGGCAGCTCTTGCCGGGGAGGCGTACTGGTCTCCGGGACGTCGCTGTCGTCCGTCAGTAATGAATTGTCCTCTGTCATATTTACTTTTGTGCCTGTTTTCAAAAATAGTCTATATTATAGTGACCGGCGTCGCTTCGATCGGCCATCGTTCTCGTCTCTCTTCGACGAGAAACAGCCCACTGAGTTTCTATTATATAGTAGATTAACCCTCAGAAACAGGCCATTGAGTTTCTCGCCGGATCTTCTCAGTGGGTCGCGTTTCCGATCCGGTGGTAGATTCTGCGAAACACGGCTCTTGCTAGGGGCAGTGTTAGCAACGTCGTCAGGTTTGAGCCCCGTGAGCTCACCTACTAGTTAAGGTTACGCTGAAATATCCTCTCAAGGCTATCAGTTTAGGTAGGAAAAAAAAGTCGCTTCGACATGACAACGGTAGCGGTAGGCAGCGGCTTCGCTCTGCCCCTGGCATTGCTGAAGTTCATGGGGGACGGTAACCACTCAGCATCAGGTGGGCTGTATACTCGCCTGCCTACAAGGGCAATAAAAAAACACTCACGACGAGTCATACCTTTGTCGAGAACAACTGTGGCGTCCAGTATTAAGTTTTGTTCTTTCCCCGGTGGCGCGGTTTGCGAAGCGCGTCTCTCCAGAACGACAGTTTCGTTCATCTGAACCTGGAAATATGTTAGAAATAAGTCGATGATCTGCGTTGATAATTTTTTTTTTTTACGAATAGCAGAGAAAACTACATATTGTTACGCCGGTAAGAGTAACGCCATCTATCGCCGAATGGTCGAACGAATATCGCGGATCTAGTAGCATCTAGAACGCTCGAGAAGTACAACGCCATCTATTGTCAGATAACGGAAACACACAATACTAGAGATATGTTGAATATTCTCGATAATTCTAAAGATGAGGTATCGACTATAAAGGCGTTGCAGGGATGGCACGCTGTCAGTGAGTAATCGCAACTACTCGAAGCGAAACAGCAAATGGATCACCTGAAAGCGAAGCGGAAGAAGCGAATTGAGAATTTTAAAAGTGTAGTGAAGTGTTTTAAGTGTTCTAAGTCATGAATACAGTTTTTAGTTTATACTTCGGTGGAATTTTATTTATCCCGAACCCCAACGCGGAACCTTTATGTCAGTTCATCGGGGTTTTACTAGAGAGAACTTACGAGATTTCAATTTGTCGATATAACGAGTATCGCAGTATTCAGGCCGGGGGTTCGATTGAGGCGTAGTATAAACCCAATTGATTGAAGATACGGAACACCATTGTGTAATACTCACGACATTCTTAGGTGTTACGGGAGCATGGTTATAAACTCCATTCGGCAGGACCATTGTCTTATCCATTTCCTTCAAATTAAACGTAGCGTTGGGTGCTAGGATCACTTTCGTTTCGTCTAATACGTCTTGTGACGTCGCTTCCTGTCCGCCATTTTGTGTTAGGCCGCCATCTTGATGAGTGTCGGCAGCGTCGGTGTCCTGCGTGTTGTTTATTTCGATGGTTTGTTCCGTGTTATTCGTTTTATTTGCAGTCACAATTTTAGATTTCTGTAGAATAGGCGACTGAATCTCATTTGGTTGCGACAAGCGTTCCTCTTTAGGCGAAATCAATTCCGGAGTTGATTCTTCAATTTTCGGAGTGTCTTTCTCACTGAAATTTTATTTCATTACAATTATCAAAAAGTTAGATCACTTATATAGTAATATAATAGATAACTTGTATAGGGCTCAAAATTGATTACCATTAGTAGTTTAGAAATAATGAAATACTTTTAGATCACTGGTGGGTCCTACCCTTGTGAGTCTGCACGGGTAGGTATCACCACCCTGTCTATTTTCGTTGTGAAGCAGTAATGCGCTTCGGCTTGAAGGGTGCGGCAGCCGTTGTAATTGTACTGAGACCTTCGAACTTATATGTCAAGGTGGGTGGCGGTATATAGTTGTAGATATCTATGAGCTCCAGTAATCACTTATCACCAGGTGTACTGTGAGCTCGGCCTCACATATATGCAATAAATAAATATAAATAAACGAAATATTGAACTCACGCAGCTTTTTGTAGTCTCCTCGTGCGCTTTGGCCGCGGCTTTTCAGCGGGCGAAGCTGTAACAGAATAAAGCTATAAACAAACTTGACCACGCGGTGGGTTGCAGTGGCACATTGAGGGACCTATGGGATGGGATAATGTTCGTGAATCTCAATACACACCTGGTAAAGTTTCTTGTGTTGGCTCGTTTTGTGGCGGCTCGGCAGCCACTAGCTCCGATGCCTTCTGTAACAACAGAAATACGTACAAAATAATATTGTATTTATATAGCAATATTACATTACACGAATTTGTGAACATTTTTTAATCAATGGTGATCTTCATATATTTGAAAGATTGTGTAGTTACTTGAAGATATGAGCAGTTTGGGGTTATACGCAGCCCAACTAACATCTGTCAGGCGGTAAACGATATTAATTTTTTTTGTTTTTCTAAGATACACTTTTTGGTGATGGAAAAGAATGAAAGAGAAAAATTTGCTGTGCCAACTCCACCTAGTGGGATAAAAGGGTGGAGAAAAAGAAAAGAAGATTTAGTTTTGCCGGCGACCGCGTATGCCTGTACGTTTATACCCTACGATTACATCGTACTGCTCTTCCGACAATTCTAATTTATTTCATTATAATCAATGTAATCTACATATTGCAGACTCCGATAATCACGAGTATGTAGTACTAGGAGAATTTATTGAAATCAATCAGGTCATATAATTTTTTTTATTTTTTTTTTATTGCTTAGGTGGATGGACGAGCTCACAGCCCACCTGGTGTTAAGTGGTTACTGGAGCCCATAGACATCTACAACGTAAATGCGCCACCCACCTTGAGATATAAGTTGTAAGGTCTCAGTATAGTTACAACGGCTGCCCCACCCTTCAAACCGAAACGCATTACTGCTTCACGGCAGAAATAGGCAGGGCGGTGGTACTTACCCGTGCGGACTCACAACAGGTCCTACCACCAGTAAATATAAATAAATATTATCATTGTTCATCACACATTATTACCACAGCAAGCTACGTTGTGAGTTGTTAAAAATTGTTTGCACAGTTTTAGTTATAGCTCATTTCCTATCCGTTGCAGTGTTAGTTAGTCTGCTTCAATTTTACTCAAATAAGCCTTAATATTTACCTTCTTAGCTCGAGTCCGTTTAGGTCTGCCCTCAACCGGTGCTTCTTCTGTTTCATTATTCCTCATTCGTCTTGAATTAGCTGTTACAAAACAGACAGTTTTAAAATTCAGTAACTTTCCGTTGCATTCAGGTTAGAAGATCTCACAATCTGAGGTAAGTACTGGTAGTAGGACTTGTGAGTCCGCGCGGGTGGGTACCATCGCTTTGCCTATTTCTGCCGTGAAGCAGTAATGCGTTTCGGTTTGAAGGGTGGGGCAGCCGTTGTAACTATACTGAGACTTTAGAACTTGTATCTCAAGGTGGGTGGCGCGTCTAAGTTGTAGATGTCTATGGGCTCCAGTAACCACTTAACACCAGGTGGGCTGTGAGCTCGTCCACCCATCTAAGCAATAAAAAAAAAAAGGTAAAGTGGTTGCGGAAGTGCAAGGACATCTCGAATTGAATGTCACCCTCGAGACACGAGTATTACAGTGTGGTTACCCTGGAATAATGCCAAGTATAACAAGTATGGAATTATTGACAGGACGTGAGCAGCCACTGGATCCAGACTGGAGGGCGGGGCGTTATACAGCACAGAGTAAAGCTTCTTGTGCAGCAATATTAACTGCCTATAGCAAAAAAAAATGCCAAATCTATGGCTCGGTAGGCAGCGGCTTGACTCTGCCCCTGGCATTGCTGATGTCCATGAGCGACGGTAACCACTTACCATCAGGGGGCCGTAAGCTCGTATGCCTGCACGGGCAATTAAAAAAGTCAAAAGGATGCATGCAACAAATGCTGGACTTGGCGACCACTGACTTATGAGCTCCAGTAACTGCTTAAAGCCAATAGGGCTGCTGTGGGTGATACATTCTCAGATACTCTTTTTTTTTTGGTCTTAACCCCGAGGGGAGGTCTGTGTGGCATGTCCCCTTTTTCCATTCAGATCCATCGTACATGATCTCTGCACTCACACCGTCCATCCCAGACTTTTAGTACGCGCCCTCCTCACTCAGAAGGGGCCCGATACATATTTAGCGATAGTACGTACAGTTGTTATGTGTCAGATCATTTTTCTCCAGTTCAACTGCCACTGCTTCTGATGCTTTCTGTAAAATAAACAGTTCAGAATGTATATTTTTTGTATCTTCTATGTCTACATATTCGTGATAAAAATTTATTGAATCAGGAATAGTACTTCTTTCTGTACGAGAGATTCTCAAAAGTTTTATCATCAACAATTGGGTAATTAAGAGGAAAAAGTGTCAGAAAGAATTAATAATTCATTTCCACATTTATCATACTAGTATAGAAATGCACAATCACTAAGGATGAAGAACAAAGGTTAGGTTGATGTCAGCGGAGCAATCACTGATGGGATAACACTAAGGAGATTACAATTATATATCAGTTTTTTTTAGATATCAATAAAACGGTAACACGACCAGTCTTGTGCACCAGTTGGCATGTGAGGCTGAATAAGTTCCCCTAAATTTTATACATTTACATTTTAATTTTTTTTACTCAAATGTTTAATTAACATTATATTCTATTTATTTTAAATTAATCATTTTATCTCAACTTCTGTTTTACCTTCTTAGTTCGAGTCCGTTTAGTTCTGGAATCAGCAGAACTATCTTCTGTTTCAATATTCCTTGTTGCTCTGGAACTGGCCCGTGTTGAACGGGCAGCTACAAAATTAAGCAAATTACTAGAGATTTGTTTTGAAAAACAAACTTTTTCTTCTCCAATTTGTAATATTTATTGATATTCTAAATGTAGATTATCATTGTAACTCGGAAATTTCATACAATATCCGCATTTTCTATTCGATCCAGTAAAAATACATGAATGAAAACAAGTTTTTACATGAACAACACCTTGAGTGTTTGAATAATTCAACCCTTAGTGGTAGTTGGTAGCTTCATTTTAAGATATTACCAATGTCCATGGATATCAGTAATTAGACATCACCAACTGAGTCTATATAAAAAAATTACATACACGGTACAACCGGTGGCGGCATCATGTCAGCCTGTTTCTTGTTTCGTGTGGTCCTATATTGCGTCCCTTCATCGGAACTACTCCCTTCATCACGTGACTTCTCTTTAGTAACAGCTTTACGAAGTTCTGTAAAATAATATTAATATCAGAAAGAGTGTGGAAAGTTTTACATTTTCCAAGTTCATACCGTGAGTTGTATGGCCATTATTCTCTAACCTCTTCCAAGAATGATCATAACGTTAATTGATTGTCAATGAACATTAAGTTAATCATTTTGTACTCGGCCATTCAAATCTTCAAATATACTGAGGCTTCAACCTCACGCCCCAGGGTTAGTAGCAATATTAGTTTTGTGCTCATCCAATGACCGGTTTCAGATGAAGACGTGTATTATTGGTTGAAATGGTTTATCATTGTTGCAAGAGTAAATGTACCACTCTTATGTACCGATTTAAGAGGATCAGGCACAATCAGCATAGTGACCCAATCTGAGTGCTCATTGTAAAGATTGATTAGTTAGAAGATAATAAATATGTATATCCTATGGTTCCACCTGCAGTCAAATTGTAAATAAGATATAAAGAATCAACTGAATCATCATGAATCAGTAAATATAGTTACACATTAGTATGGATAAGGCTTACAGTCTACGAATAAGAAAACTATCGTGGCTTACAGTATATTTTTCCTGAAGCTTGAAATCTATGTCAATTATTTCTTAAATAATAAAAAAATAATTTATGTTCAATTTAACTTCAAAGTAGATATTGTTATCAAATTGAAATTACTTGGTACTGGAGCAACTGGTGGAGGCATAGCAAAATCATTTTCTTGTTTTATTTCAATATCTGAGGGCAATGATTCAGTTTCCATAGACTCGGGAGGCAGCGATATCTTTTCTTGTTTAACTGAAATTGTGTATTATTTAAATTTAACACCTGAATTTGTAATAACTGTTTTAGAAGATAGTTTATAATATTTTATTAATGGTCTTGTTGAGGTCATATTTAGTGATGGTAAGGGATAACAAAGCCTGCACATACCACCATCCTGTCTGATTCTGCTACAAAACAGTAATGTTCCAGTTTGAAATATGTACAGCTGTTATATCTCAAGTTTTGAAAATTTTACCCCATGTCTCTATATATCTTGATATTAAAATAGAATATAAACAATTAAAAAAGGCTTGTTTTCAAAATGTATGTCTAATTTAAAAAAAACTACTTACTCTGAATGTTTGAAATTGGTTCATTTTCTTTGTCATCATCTTTTGGTTGATTCTGTTTATCATTTTTAGCTGAAGAATTCTCTCTACGCAGTTTTTGAGTTAAATTTACATTCACCTATAAAAAATGTAAGATGTAATTATAGCTTTCTGTGATACAAGCATGACATGTTTGTAAATAAAATAAAATGTATATCTCAATACTTTTGGGGTGGTTTACTTGTGGTCTAAGTGATATATCTATTAATCTCAAAGGTCTATAAGGAACAACATGTCGTAACTCAGTAAACTATTTAGTATTATGAGATCAGGATTAACGATAATTAGTGACAAATTTATATATTCTAAGAATGAGGTTGTCTATGTCAAAGGTGTTCACTCTGCAACATTATACAATGTCTCTAGACAACATTGGAAAATTCATTTTGATATAGTGAATCAAATGGTTTGTCATTTGGTATTATATTCTATTATTTCTAATAATATTGTCTACTGTCTACAGTATTCTGTATGCATGTAATCTTCATCAAGGTTTGTATTTTCTTGAACTTGTTTTTGTTTTAATTGTACTTTTTATTTTATTGATTAGATAGGTGAGCGATCATGATGCATTTAATGTTAAGTGGTTACTGGAGCTCATAGACCTGAACAAAGTAAATGCCTCCATTCACCACGAGACATAAGTTCTAAGTCTCAGTACCCAATTCTTCATACTGGAACATATTAGTACTTCGCAGGAGAAATAGGCAGGGTCATAGTAACTACGTACATGTGCAGGCATACGACCCATAACATCAATGTTTAATTTCTTTTAGATAAATATTGGATGATTTATCAACATTTCTACAGTTGCATTTATTGATATATAAAATTCCAATTGAGTACAATTTTGTTCAAAATTGAATTACCTGTTTGCTAATAATACTCTGAGCTTTTACAGAAGCATTTCTTTTCAATCTTTTATCCTGTTCTGGACTAAATAATCCATCAACTTCATTCTTATTTCGTTTTTTAGATCCTCTTTGGGTGTTATCAGAGTTACTTTCAATTGAACTTCTGCTGGTTGTGTCTGTGTTGGATTTGTCACTTGGCTTCTCATTGGTTTCTGATGGGTGTTTTACCAATTCATCTACAAAATATTTTTTATGGCAAGATGTAGCGTTTCATGAATGAAATTATTAGAATAGCATGTACACATCCTAATATGTAGGTATTTCATTCGGTAAAGTTTGACAAATCATATGTTCCAAGGATGTTAATCAAACTGATACAAAGCAGTCTACATATATGAAGCATTATTAGATATATTTGGTGTTTTGGTGTAATAAATGTTTTTATCAAAATATTTTTCACCTTATCTTCACAAGGAATGGCCCTATTTATAGAATTTCAAACAGTATAAAACTAACTGAATTTTACTTTATCTTTGAATAAGTGAGGAAAAGTTCAACAAATGTTTTGGTAGAATAAATAGTCTATCATACATTCTTCAAATCATGCTGTTGTTTTCAGGATTAAAAGATTACCTTCGTCTTCATTAATGATCTGAAGGATTGGCCCTTGGTTCTTATCTTTTGCGATTTTCTCCCGCGCCTTGGTGCGTCCTTTTTGAAACTCCTCTTCAAACTTATCTAACCGTTCAAACGCAACCTACAACACAATTTTTTAAATAATTTAAACACTATTCAACACTAATTAACATAATTCAGATGATTACAAGAATATGTTTCATTAAATTCGAATAATAAACAAATGGATACTGTTCAATCACACGCGACACTTCACTTTTCTATTTTACCTTCAGGTCATCGTTGAAATTTTTTCTAATTGTTTTCGAAATTTCACAGATTTTAGGCAGTAATTCGTTGAAAACTGACATAGTTTTTTGAGTTAAACAACAATTTAACAAACTTTTACTGTTAAATCGCCATAAAATAAATCGAACGAACGAAAACCGTTTGAAAATTGAAAAACTTCAATGTTGCCAGAATAACAAAATAAAAAACCTTTCGTTCAGAAAAGCTAACACGTAATTCAGTGTTTTGAATTTTAGGCGTGAGTTATCTTAATAAGAAATTTGTTTGGTATTTGTTTATTGATTGTTTAAAATTCAATAAAAAATGGGAAAAAGCTGTATACTGTTATTTTGCCTTATTTGTAGTACCTAAATAGTACTTACTATAGCGTTCGAAAAATGTATTAAGCTAGTGAGTTTAATAATTGCAACGAAAATATATAGTAAAGAGTAAAATGAATGAAGGTCTGCTCTGCTACCTCTGTCATCTTAATTTAGTAATGAGTAATAGTCTAAAAATTAAAACGGGTTTTTGAAAATTATGTTAAAGTTCAAATAAGAATTAATGTGAACATTTATGTACTTTATATTTTATTTTATTTATACTTATTGTACACAAAAAGAAAATACAATCAAAAACAGATTTAAAGAATGTCTAAATACTATGTACAAAGGCGAGCTTAACTCATTCATGAGTTTTCTTCCAGCAAACCATTATCAGAGAGAAAAAGAGCTATTAAAGCATGATTTTTAAACTAAGCATTAAAAAAAATAATCTAATATTGAATGAAAAATACATATAAATAAAAATACATAAAACAATAACTTGAAAACAATAACTCTTAAAAATACAGAAAACAATGACTAAAGCTGTGTATGGGAGTTTTTAAAAGAAGAGAAGTGGAATGTCGACTAACTTTGCCGTCAGGAATCAGATATTCAAAGCGTTCACGGAGATAGATATTTATAGTGTCAAGTCAGATTTTAATACTTAGCCAGTCAACATTAAATTATTAAATTTTATCTTTTCGGTTACTGGCCATAAGTTCCGGATTTGTGGCTCTGACGTCCATGTAAGACAGTAAGAGTTACCAGGTACTGGTTCATTAATACGTATTAGTCGAATCATAATGTCGTCGATCGCCGACTATAAGCAGGGTTACGACCGTCAGCAACGAAGGTGGAAACATGACAATGTATTCGTATGTTAAGCGCAGAAAAGATCTCAACTCGTTCCTCTCTGTTGAATTAAGTTTCCTGAGCCAAGAGTGCGTCATAGGCCATATTTAGCTTCCAAAGCGAAAAATTTCATTGAAGATGCTGGGGCTATAAATTGTTTGCACCAGGCGTATTAGAGTTCATATGGTAAAGAGGAAAGCCTCGACGTGGGATTTTTTTTGTACGTAATTACAAATATTTCCGATCCATTCATAATTTTATTTATTTTTGAAACAGGACAAACATTTTTTTCTTTGCCAACATCCTACATACACCCATTTGCCTTTTAAAAGCATTATCTTGTACAGGGGAGAAGTTGAAGAAGTGTCTACCTGTAATCAGTAAGTTATTGTTGCAAGACTCACCGAAGTAGGGCTAGTTTTGGAAGTGGAAATGATATGAATATTACGGTTTTACATAACAATAAAACCGATATTATGTGCCGAGAAGGAAAACATACAGCATTGTATTATGAAGAAGCAGTGTGTACTTAGCTTAAATTCCTTGTCTATGTCCAACCATAGACAGTCAATTTAGTTCCATCTGTAGCCGCTAGGTGCTGCCAGCAAGTATAAAGGAAGCGCAGCCATCTTTGATCTTCATAGTCTTCACCATAGATTATACACTTAATATGAAGACCAGGAAGAACTTCCTGCAATGCTGTATGTTTTCCTTCTCGGCACATAATATCGGTTTTATTGTTATGTAAAACCGTAATATTGATGTGCCTTTGGAAAACATACAGCATTGTATTATGAAGACGTGTTTGTTATCTGCTGGTGAAATTATTAAGCACAACGCTATGATGAAATAGGTAAGCTATAATAAAATTATGAAGCGCNACAACTTTATAAAATCAGTGTAGCAACTTTTAAAAATTATCATATCGTTTACTTGGCAAATTCGAAGGACGAACTTGTCTTAGATTTCACCCATCTAAATCATATCATATTTGCACATAACAATATACCTACTTACTTCCCATTAAAGTATAAATTCTACAAATAAATAATACTCAACAATATTTAAAATAAAATGAGCCAAGATCGTTTATCGATAAAACCTGATAACATTGAAATCTTTTGTACAGCACTAAAGCCGCCATGTTTTGTGGCCAGATGACGTCACAGTGGCACGAAATTTTGGTTGACGTTTCATTTCCATAGGTTTCCTACTTCATTGATTGAAAATTAAAATTTAAAATGAACAATTTGACAGTTCGGAATAATCCCTTGAAAAATCAACTGCTATCTTCTAACTTAACCTAAAAATTTTAAACAAAATACTGATCTGATACTTTTTTATTGTTTTAATCTCGTAAAATCTTTCTAAAAACATGAATTTTGCGGAGATGAACAAGATACGTCCAATGTTTTAAAGATTTACTAGCACGCATTTTTCGGTTGCTTACATTGTATAAAACGTAGATTGGTAATAGAATACTAGAATGGTTTTAAGCTTTAATTGAGTTCGGTACTTAGTTTTTAGATCATGACAATGTAGGCAATCGCCTACCTGATCGAAAACAGTCATCGTCAGTTATGACCATCAGCAATGCTAGAGTCATTTTTTTTATCTATGCTGGTAGCCTTGAGATATATTAGCGTTAATCTAGCGTATAGGTGAGCTCTCGGGGCTCAAACCGGAGGTGTTACTAGCACTAGCCCTAACAAGAGCAGTGCTTCGCAGAATCTATTACCGGATCGGAAACGCGACCCACTGAGAAGATCCGGGAAGAAACTCTGTGGGCTGTGTCTGTCGGTCAGTAGTAGTACTCGCCGAGCCCTTCGTCGCAAGCGACGGGTTCAACGAGGAGAGAGTCATATCAAAGGCGTTGCCTAATACTATCTATTATTAACAAAACTTAATTATATCATAGTTTTTAAATATAGATAGTTTTAATAGTACTCAATGAATTTTAATGTTTTTGTTTTATTTCGTTTCTCAATTATTTAGAGCTTTGTTTGTTTTTTTCTGGCAGAATAAGACAAGATGAACTAGTTTTGTAAAGGTTAGCTAAGGTAGCTGTTCACTAGGCACTTTGTTAATGAAGACGTTTCTGATAGTTACACTGGGCTGAAGAAACTCAACTTCCAGATGCATTAGGTACCTACATACTCTATGAATGTGACAGTCTATAAGAGCCACAAAGGATCTTTTGGGTGACGGATACACGGATTAAGATGTCTACATGAACGTATCTCTAAATCGTCTTGTAAAATTCTTGTGAGCTGTATTTGAAAATTGACTGACACAAGATAACCATCGAAAAATATCGATCTTTTAATCGATCTGATTCGAACTCTTGAGAATCGATTTACAAACGAAATCAATTGACAAACAAAGAAAATATAGACGACGATTAGATTGTCTTAGCCTGTAAAACATTATAAAATTTAGCCTATTGCGATAATAAAAATAATAATGTCGTATCTAGTAAATTCATCTTTAAATCAACGCGTCATGAGTTTGGCTCCGTTCCGGCAGACAGTTCGATACAAACGCGACATTCTGACGCCGTTCTCCATAAACTTATTACATTCGAGATAGAGTTTTAAATTGTTTGCGCGCTATTCCTATTTTCACTATAACCTATGATCTGTACATTATTTTAAACAAGCAATTATCATTAAAATAAGCCTGTGTCTAAGAAATGGATCTGAATTACTGGTAGCATATCCTATTTTGAAGTTATAGAATCAGTGCACAACATAGGGAAATGCCATCTTGAATCAATTGTTATGCGTTTTTTCGCGTTAAGTTTTAATTGTAGGTGTAAGTCTTTGTAGGACGATTAATGAAACAAATTTTCGCGTAATGATCTAAATATGACACCTCAAGTTTTAGAAACCTACATTTCATATATTATGTTAAATTAGGGGTTAAAGTATGAAATTGCCGATTTATACTGAAAATTTTAATAATTTTTTTTCATATTTATTTAATCAAAATATCTACTATTTTTATCTATACATTGCTGCCATCTAATAGGAAGGTCATTTATGCCTTTGCGATACACCTCTGGTGATCTAGATTCTACAAACTGTGTGAAAGCATTGTGTACTGCCTCCTGGGAAGAAAAATTGTTCAAATCACGAAAAAAATGGTAGTCCATTAGAGCAAGGTCTGGCGAATACGCAGGGTGACGAATGGTTTCTAATTGCAGCTTCTGTAGAGTTAAAACTGTTTCTCGTGCTGTATGAGGTCTCGGGTTATCATGGAGCAATAATGGTAATTCATGAATCGGGGCTGTTTCAGTGGAAGTTTTGCTATCGTTTTTCGGAGTTCGGCACAGTAGACATCTGCCATTAATACTTGACTGGTCTGGACCGGAGAAAGCTATAGCGAATAGCACCATGCTGAGACCACCAAACAGTTACCATTACCATTTTATTAGTAAGCTTTGCTTTAGGACACTGTTGCGGCGTTTGACCTGGGGTCAGTCATTGCATTTTTCGCTTACGGTTATCGTAAAGAATCCACTTTTCATCATATATCACAATTAGATGCAATATTCCTTCATTTCTGTATCGATTCAACACGCGTTTCTTTCTGCAGATCAGTCAAATCATGAGGCACCCATTTTTAATTTTTTTTATTTTATTCATTTGACACAAATGAGATGCAAATATTGTTGGTAAGGTAACGTTAAACCATGTAGCTAATTCTTCGGCAGTTTGGCTCGGATCGGCTACCACCATCTCTTTCAATTCATTGTTATTCACATGTGTGGGCGGTCTTCCACTTGGTTCGTTCTTCAAATCAAAATTTCTATCACGAAAGCGTTTAAACCAAAATCGCAAGGTACGTTCATTAGCAGTCCCCTCTCCAAAAGCAACATTGATATTGCGAGCTATTTCTGCAGCGTTAGTTACGCGTCGGATCTCGTATTCAAAAATCACTCGAATTTTCGAAGTATCCATCTTTTTTGTTTAAGCTGAATAAAAAAAACAACTGTAAGTCGATACATAAATGTTGCACATTTTTTAAAAGAAGAACCTAATAGGTACCATTTGAAAAAAGGTTCACTCAAAAATCCGAAGTACCTATTATAATAAAACGGCAATTTCATACTTTAACCCCTATTATTTTTCTTTTATTTTGGTACCTATTGACATTTTTTCTCATTGAGGAAGATAAAAATTGAGAATTTCTAATTTATTTGCAACATCAACTAGTTTTCTAACAGTAAGCAAACGAAATACAAATGAAAGAAAATCGCCTCACAAAATAGAGGAGAAAATGTCCCGATATTATTTTCTCGAAATCATTCATGCATCTAATGTAGTAATGTAATAACTTTTCTATATTTGAAGATAAACTTAAATATTTTTGAACTGATAGGTAGATTGTTCTTGTTTATTTATTCTATTAAAAACTTCTTGATGAAAAAAGAGTCAAAGTCAAACCTAGAGTACCTATTTAATGCTATTTTTTGTTATTTAATTTATGTGGACTTTAAAAAATTCGCTGAACTTTTTTTTTATTGCTTAGATGGATAGACGAGCTCACAGCCCACCTGGTGTTAAGTGGTTTCTGGAGCCCATGGACATCTACAACGTAAATGCGCCACCCACCTTGAGATATAAGTTCTAAGATCTCAGTATAGTTACAACGGCTGCCCCGGTTTCGGTTTGGTAAGGTGGGGCAGCCGTTGTAATTATACTGAGACCTTAGAACTTATATCTCAAGGTGTGTGGCGCATTTAAGTTGTAAATGTCTATGGGTTCCAGTAACCACTTAACACCAGGTGGGCTGTGAGATTGTCCACAAGCCTGGGGCATAAAAAAAAAACATCCAAAATGCACGGTGGTGTCGTATCTCGAGTGATTTAATTCAATTTAATGTAATTTTATTGGGTTCCATTTCACATTTCAAACATCAGAATTGCGTTTGATCTTTGTTCCAGAAAATATGTTGTTTAGACTAAGACCCCTTTGCGTGTACAACGACAAACGAACCAAACAATGAAAACCCTTTTGTTCAACTTATGTAATGGTTTTTGTTGAAGTATGTAGTATTTTTTTATCGTTTCTGTTCTATTTTGTTTTCCCTTACAATTAATAAAAACCATTGGTCGTCCTGTTCGCATGCATATACCATACCTGATCCTGTAGACCGAATGGTGGTAAATAGTCGACGTCGCCCAAAGCACGTTATTACGGATCCTCCCGATCCATTAACGGTGCTTTTAGGTACCACAAGCACCGGTCACCGTCCTCGTCGAACCTGTCGCTTGCGACGAAGGGCTCGACGAACGAATTAACCCACAGACACAGCTCACTGAGTTTCTCGCCGGTTCAGTGGGTCGCGTTTCCGATCCGGTGGTAGATTCTACGAAGCACTGCTCTTGCTAGGGCCAGTGTTAGCAACGCTCAGGTTTGAGCACCGTGAGTTCATCTACACGTTAGCTAGCGATGCTGATCTATATCAGCTCAAGGCTATCAGCATAGGTAGGAATAAAAAAAAACACATACATTGTCTTCTAGGTTTTAACGTAGCGGCCTCCCCCCGGTGAAGGTCAAGGGGCGACCTGAGGGGGTGAGGCCGCGCGGCGCGCTACCAGCACTCTAGCGCGCTGCCGTAGAGTAAATAGAGCGACCGGTCGACGGTGTATAGCGTCCCGACCCGGCAGGCTGGTTCTGGTCCAGCGGGGTATTCCGAGACACCAGCGGCACTATCTGGGCTGCCCGACGGGCTGCCGTACCGAGACGGCCGACGTTTCAGAGCCTTCGATTCGCCTCGAAGGCTCCGTCGGCTCGGCGTCCTTGGGGTGAGCCGCGCCGTCTGGTTGTAGTGTTGACCGCGGTAGCCCCCCTACCTCATCCGGGTTCTGACCTCGGAGGGGATCGAACGTCGGGTGTAAGAGTGCAGGGGAGTCGTTTAGTGGGTGGGCCCTAAAATCCTTGGGCCCGCGGTCTGCTCACAACACCATGCAGATCGTTGAGTCTCACATACCCCGCGCGCCCCTTTTGCGCGGGGACCTCGTAGGAGGTTCGGCCCCCTACCCGAAAAAAAAAAATGTTTTAACGTTAGAGTATCCAATTTATTTGGGAC
This sequence comes from Bombyx mandarina, assembly GCF_003987935.1. The sequence continues at coordinate 1,714,208 of NW_021011495.1, forward strand.
TTTTAGTTCTTTTGATTGGCATTGACCGTCATTGCTCTTGTTAGGGTTCGTGTTAGCAACATCGTCAGATTTGAGCCCCGTGAGCTCACTTAATAGCCCGGCGACGCTGACCTGGTCTCTCTAGACTATCAGCTTAGATAGAAAAAAAAAGACTGTCATTCTGGATTTCGTCGTTCTTCAAATCATGTCCGTTAAGGTTTTTTAGTTCTGGCAAAATTGGATTCTGCGCAAACGCATTCTGGCTCGCAAACAGATTGTACTCTAATGCTGAGCATTATTTACCAATTATTTATCGGCATTCCTACGAAATTTTTCGCAAAAAAATAATCGAAAACAATTTATTAACACCAGAAAAAAATTCGCAATTAATGAAATTGAACGCTCAATGTATAATGGATGAAAGGAGCTTGCCTTTTTTTACAAAGCACCTTTTAAAGGGTTGTTTGAGCCCTTTTCCATTCCTTAAGGGTTATTTTTTCTATCGGTTCTCGTGTTATTTTTGTTAAGAAAGTTTTTTTTTTTGTACAGTAATGGATACGGTGTCGCGATCACTTAGCGAGATGCTGTCTTATTGGCACCTTTTAAGTGTTGCGCTAATTTATGTCGATAATTTGACTTTAGAAATGTTTATCTATATTTTTTGTTGAAGACTTTTTAAGATGGCCGCTATCTAGAGACGTGGGTATTTTAAGAGACGCCATTTTAAAAAAATGAGTATTGTATTCATGGCGATTGTTTGTACGGTATTTGACTCAAATAAATTTTTAGGTTTTTAATTAATTTATTGCATAGACCAGTGAATGATCTTACAGCGCACCCGGTATTAACTAATTATAGGAGTCCATTAGCATCACAACTTTAATGCCGCCCCGCATCTCAAGACGTGAGGTCTAATTTTAAATTATGCATAACGGTAGTGCCTACTCGTAAAGGCTCATAGGATGCCCTACAATCAGTAATTACGAAAATTACTGGTGGTAGGACGTCTTGTTAGTTCGCACGGGTAGGTACCACCACCCATCCTATTTCTGCCGTGAAGCAGTAATGCGTTTCGGTTTGACGGGTGGGGCAGCCGTTGTATTGTTATAAGCGAGACCTTTAGAACTTTGATAGATGTCTATGGGCTTCGGTAGCTACTTAACACCAGGTGGACGGTGAGGTGATCCATCCATCTAAGCAATTAAATAAATAAAATATTATGTTGTCGCGACACTTTTTGTAAATAATAATGTGTTCTACAAAGTCGTAGTACCTACATTATTCTATCTCCAATAGTTTTCGCAGGGCACGCCATGAAAAGAATCTTTTAGGTATTTTTTTTACACCTTGGATTACATTATTGGAGTTTTAGTAAGGATCCCTATTATTTTTTTTCAAAAAAGAATATAGCCTATGTACTCGGGAATAGTGTAGCTTCCAAACAGTGAAAGATTTTTTTAAATCGGTTAAGTAGTTTCGGAGCATATTCAATACAAACAAACAATTATTTCCTCTTTATAATGTTAGTATAGATTAGAAATATCGGTGTCTGCCTGCGGGATTCGAACACCGCACCGGCGCGTTCGCATCGCTCTGTTATATCCGGGCTTCGATACCGTAGATATGCAGACCCTACCGTATTCCTGCTGCATCAGCTCTCTCGTAACCTTATCCACACCATACCTCATTATAATTCCCACTCACTCAACCCGTCGCTTGTGACGAAGGGCTCGACGAGTAAATTAACCCTCAGACACAGCCCACTCAGTTTCTCGCCGGATCTTCTCAGTGGGTCGCGTTTCCGATCCGGTGGTAGATTCTGCGAAGCACGGCTCTAGGGTTCGTGTTAGCAACGTCGTCAGGTTTGAACCCCGTGAGCTCACCTACTAGTTAAGGTTACGCTGAAATAGCCTCTCAAGGCTACCAGCTTAGGTAGGAAAAAAAAGGCAATAACCATAACGCAAAAAAAATATTCTAGGTCTATTAAAATCATTTCAATCCTACAGCTACATTCGTTAAAATAGAAAGTTTTTTCAGTTATTTCAACTTTAAATTATTTTACTGTAAAGTTCACGCATTGTCGCTTAATCACGTTTGCCTTTCAAGCGTCGATATGTTCAACGCACAGATCATAGAAACAATGATCTGTGGTTCAACGCAATGAAATGGAGGTGTGAAAGGGACATTAGCTTAAGCGGCATTTTTGCAACTTTACAGGAGAACCATTTAAAGTTTAACACTTGGAAAAAAATATCATAACAACAAAAAACTTCTTCAGCTATTTGAACGGAGTAAACTTAATTGAAGCTCAATTAAAAACATCGAACTGTTGATGCTAATACCGTATAAAACAAAGTCGCTTTCTCTGTCCCTATATCTGTCTGTTCCTATGTATGCTTAAATCTTTAAAACTACGCAACGGATTTTGATGCGGTTTTTTTAATAGATAGAGTGATTGAAGAGGAAGGTGTATTTGTATAATAACATCCATTAAATAGTGGAGAAAATAATAATAAATTACAGTTTCCGAAGCGAAGCGAGCGCGGGTCGCTAGTACCAAATAAAACGCACCTTTAATTGTAAAAATAAATGTCACGTATTAAGCGAAATGTCGCTTAAACCAAAAAGCCTTTCACCGCTCGAAATATTTATATTCCAACAACGTTAATATTATTCCGGTAACTATTATACAATGGGTGGGCCGTGATTTCATTTATCTATCTTAAAAAATTCTTTTCCTACCTAAGCTGATGACCTTGAGATTCTATTTCAGCGTAACCCTAACAAGTACGTGAGCTCACGGGGCTCAAACTCAAGAGCAGTGCTTCGCAGAATCTACCACCGGATCGGAAACGCGACCCACTGAGAAGATCCGGCGAGAAACTCCGTGGGCTGTGTCTATGGCTTAATTTACTCGTCGAGCCCTTCGTCGCGAGTGACGGGTTCGACGAGAACGATGACCGGTCTTAACAATAAACAAATACATTGTAATATCAGTTATCACCCGTTATTTATTTGTACTAAAAACATCTAGAACAACACTCCCTATGGGATTGTCTATACTAATATTATAAAGAGGAAAGATTTGTTTGTTTGTTTGTTTCGAATAGGCTCCGAAACTACTGGACCGATTTGAAAAATTCTTTTTCCATTAGAAGCCGACATTGTCCCTGATGAACATAGGCTACTTTTTTTTAATTTTTTTTTTAATTTTTTTTTTTTTGGTTTCATGTGTGTTTTAATGTTTCCGAAGCGAAGCGAGGGCGGGTCGCTAGTTCATTAATATATTCATCTGCTGCAGTTTTTAAAGGAGCATTAACAAATAAATTTGAACATAGTTTATGCCTATCTGAACATATCGATATCTTAACATCGTTATAAACCCTTCACTAGAAACGGATTTGAGTTGATAAATAAAATATAGGTCGCGGCACCTGCTGGTTCTCACGTCCGGCTGCAGACATCGATCGATGCACCCGTATTCATAATGTAGCTCTCGTCTCGTTATAACGAAGCGACGGTTAATACGCAATCTGTATTATTGGTATTTAATCAACAAGCCAGTGCTACCAACCACGCTTTGCATTGAAATTAGGTTGGTAACCATTATAATTTATCGACCTACTACTAACTGAAGTTATAATGCCGGTAATCACTGGTGGTAGGACCTCTTGTAAGTTCGCACGGGTAGGTACCACCACCCCGCCTATTTCTGACGTGAAGCAGTAATGCGTTTAAGTTTGAAGGGTGGGGTAGCCGTTGTAATTATACTGAGACCTTAGAACTTATATCTCAAGGTGGGTGGCGCATTTACATTGTAGATGTCTATGGGCTCCAGTAACCACTTAACACCAGGTGGGCTGTGAGCTCGGCCACCCATCTAAGCAATAAAAAATAAAAAATCATTGGTTTAAAAAAAAAACAAATTGCTTTAGAACTGAAGTTGGCCTCTAAACAAAAACTTAAGTATTGCACATTTAGAATTGAAATTGTTTATCTAAAATTTTTAAGAAATGACTTTTATGCTTGGATCGTATTATAAACATGTACAATTTCCAGCGGTTGATAATATATTTTTTTTGAATTGAGAATTAAATTTAAATTTTAGCCTACACAAAAGAGAAAAGAGCACTTTCAGTCTTTTTTGAATCTGTTAAATTAGAGTCGTAACTGAACGCTTACGCTTTTAGCTTTTAGCTTTTACCAAAAAAAAAAAGAATTTAGATCCACTTCAATTCTAAAGGTGCGATATGTTTTATGTAAAACAGAATGTGCTATGAAATTTAAGAAAGTACAGAAAAATTAATAAAATATTGAATGTGTGTAAATTTTTTGTAATTATTAAATGAATATCATAGAATCAAAAAAAGGATGAAGTAAATATAGCTCTAGTAGATGGAACAAATTAGTTCATCCCTATGGCACTGTGAATCTAGTATAACCCCTCGAGGTTACTAGAATAGGTAAGAAAAAAACACCCGTGGCACTCGGGGATTGCCGTGGTAAAACTATTGCATAGCATTTTTTATCAACTTATGCAATTATAATTAAACAATAATAATTTAATATTAAAACAATAATAAAGTAAGACCACGTTATATTTATAAACATTAACAAAAGCAAAACATTAACTGTCCCCTGCACACTCATAAGCTAGACCGCGTGAGAGAGAGATGTACAGATTTTTCATGATGCGCATGCAGTACGACGTCACGCCGCGCATTTATTCACAAACACTACACAAGCGCAACGTGTGAATGTGTTGAACGCGAGCTACATGGCAGGCGGAGTGGGGGTGTTAGGTTTTATTTTCCTTACGGAATTTCTTGACCTTAAAAACCTATGGCACATTGTAATGGACATACTACCGGTGATAGCTCAAGCAGGGTTGATGTCAGACAGGTGGCGATCGTAAAACTTATGCCAAATCGCTATGCAACGTGATAAGAGAAGAGAACATGCTGTGCCGATATGGAGGGTCAAAGTAAGAAGCACCATCACGTATAAGGAAGGAAAGTTGAAAAAGTTATTGTTGGAAGACTCACCGAAATATCGGTCGGTAATGTAGGAAATGGAAATGATATGACTTTAGCAGATTTAAACAAAGTGAATTTTGCTGGATTGAAAAATTTTATATTTTCCTGAGTTAGATAAGTGAGCGTAGATAAAAAAAAATGCAGTACATATTTAAAAGTTTTAACTATTAATTTTGATTACTAATAACGTAGGAAGTGCTACTTACCTTATTTAATTTAGTATCCTATTTTAATAGCTTATGGCGTTGTTTTTTTAATCTTTCCACTTGCTACTATGGGGCCACCTTAGTTGACTTCCTTTCCGCGGACACTTTTTAATACATTTAGATGGTCCTCCTTACTTCTATCCTCCGTAAGTGTGAAAGAGGGGCAAGAAGAAGAAGAATTATGACAGACGCATTGTCGCACGATTATTAATTATCTAACAACTTCATTGAAAACAACTTCATTTACTGGTGGTAGGACCTCTTGTGAGTCCGCACGGGTAGCTACCACCACCCTGTCTATTTCGGTGAAGCAGTAATGCGTTTCGGTTTGAAGGGCGGGGCGGCCGTTGTAACCATACTGAGACCTTAGAACTTATATCTCAAAGTGGGTGGCGCATTTACGTTGTAGATGTCTATGGGCTCCAATAACCACTTAGCACCAGGTGGGCGGTGAGCTCGTCCACCCAACTAAGCAGTAAAAAAAAGTTCTTTAAGTACCATCAAAATTCGTTTAATACGTCGCAATTCGTAATAACGAGCTCTAGAACAGGTATATTTTTAACTCGGAGCATTTGCTTGAAGCAAAACGAAGCGTCAGTGATATTCGGCATGCGATATGTAATTCACACATTCACGTGTTCCGTTTTATATTTATAGAAGTCGGTTAATCAGTTAATAATTGGGTATGCGTAGTTGAAGGGTATTGACTGGTTTATATGAATTTAATCGCTTGGTCGGCCAATTAATATAGCCCGTGATTCTAGATGGGGATTTCAAGTGTTGTGAAATCCTATTAGTTGATAGTAAGAAAAAAATAATAAAGAACCCTCTTTCAATATTGAGGAAAGCGTCTGCAAATTTTCAAAAACGTATAAAAGCAAGTGCCTAGAATTATTTGAGCGTGCTAAATATTAATGGTTCAGTTTCTCCAACGTGTCTCTGTTAAAGAAAATACAAAATATTAGGCTGTATGCTACCACGCCTTTGTCTTTCCGGTTAGAAAAATAGAACTACTATTACTACCGGGGTAAAACGGGGTGATTAGGGACATATTACAACTTGGTGAACAATTTTAAGGTAGTTGACGATGCATATAATGCTATATCAGAATCTATAACTTAACTATAACATTCTACTTACGCTACTAAAAATGGAAGACTGCAACGAATATAAAACTAATATTGAGCGTCGAAAGTTTTTCCTGTTTTTTCCTCTCAATCCCGAATCACCCCGTTTTACGGTACATAAATAGTGGACTGTCTATGCTGTCAGCTGTCATAGTGTTTACCTACTGACAAAAAAACTAATATTAAATTTAAAAGAAACGTTCCAAATAGTTGACATTGGCGAATTCATTGGCCGCTTTTCGCCAATGCTTGTTCATCTTGAAGAATGAGTTTGATTGTAAATCATTTAGGCCATTCGTACATAAATCGTTCGGACTGTCTCTTATTTAGTCTTTTCGCCTGAGATATCGCACGACACGACAATATGGGTAGACGATTCCGATTTTTTAATTATGTATTAGAGGCGTTTTTTCAGTACGTGACAGCTTACGATGTATCATCTGTAGCTATTATTATGAACGTTTTGCTAATTTATGATCAGGTGGTACATCTGCTCGTCTAAATATTGTTACGGGCTGGGGTTCGGGATACATAAAACTTCCACCGAAGTACAAATTAAAACTCTACTTAACACTTAGAACACTTACTATCTGATTACTAACTGCCTTCGTGTCATCTCTGTAGCGCTTTTAAAGTCGATACGACATCCCTAGAATTATCGAGAACATTCCTGACCGGTCGAGTAGTTTCGATATGCGTTTCTGCTATTTGATAATAGATGGCGTTTTCCTTCTCGAGCGTTCTCGATTTTACTAGTTCTTTTGATATTCGTTTCTGCTATTAGACGATAGATAGCGTTGCTCTTAACAGCGTAACAATATAATGACGTGACGCATCTAGTTAACTATCTTAGCACCAGGTTGACAATAATGTGAGGCCTGTTACAAACTCAATATTCTAATATTATTTAAAAAATGGAACATATTATTATTTTTACCACCACCAATACCAACATGAGATAGTTATTGGTACATTTAGCCTGTCCTATTCTACAGGTCAATTACCCTTCTTTTCTTTTAAAAAATTCGCTTCCACCGCTTCCGTGCAGGTTTTAATAAAATATTAAACTATCTCACTCATAAAAAATCCATGAGATTAACCTCAATTATTTGCAATGAAACGTAATATGTGTTACATAGGCGCCGCGGCGCCGCACAGTTTCGTGATTCGTTAAAAATATTCGATAACCAGTTGGTTTTTCGGAAGACTCGCGTGGAGCGACTTAAGCCTCCGCATACAGGATTCAAGGGGGTGTCCCTGCCCACACGTGGGCCGCATCAAAAGAGGTTTAACCTTGAATAAAACGATTATAAAAAAAATCGTGTATCTCGTGCCGTGTGACTCATTGCAAATACCCTGAATCTTACAACAACGGAGATCGTCGTAAATTCTTCAAGGGGCTTAGCGAAATTCAAGAACAAAATACGTCCAATTTGGATTTATGAGATCAATTCGATCTAATCTACTACCTACTACTAATTGAAGCTATTATCGTAATGTTTTGAGGATAGATTCTTTCCTTCTAAATATAATCCGATAGTTTAACTCGCATGTATTTATTATAATATGAAATGATAGTGTAGACGACCCATAGTTTTTTTTTTGTTGCTTAGGTGGGTGGACGAGCTCACAGCCCACCTGGTGTTAAGTGGTTACTGGAGCCCATCGACATCTACAACGTAAATGCGCCACCCACCTTGAGATATAAGTTCTAAGATCTCAGTATAGTTACAACGGCTGCTCCACCCTTCAAACCGAAACGCATTACTGCTTCACGGCAGAAATAAGCAGGGTGGAACCTACCCGCGCGGACTCACAAGAGGTCCTACCACCAGTAAAAATCACTGGTTCTAGTTTGGTGAAACGTGTGATACATTATTAAGTGATGGATTTAGGCTTGATGCCGCTTAGGTCCTGTTTATCGCGCCGTCCTCAATTTTAGAATAAATTTTATTAATGTTGACGCAATATATTTATTTTAAATTAAAAATAAATTTACAATTTTTTTTAAAACAAAAATAGTCTGGATTCGTTTTCAAAGGAGATTCGTCTTGTACTATTCTTCGTCTTTGAAATTTTGGCGATTCATGAATTTTTTCGCCCCTCAAATCATTGGTCTAGGCGTAAATCCATCGCTGTCTGATTCTAATTGTTTTATTGCGTTGTTGGTTGAACGAGTTCACGATCTGCCTGATGTAAAGTGGTTATGGGAGCCGATAGACATCACTACGTGAATCTCACCACCCACTTTTATGTCAGGGGCTTAACTGTGTTAATAACTACCCAAACCTTAATTTTTGAAATTGATTTTATAACGCTTCGTGACAGAAATAAGGCAAAATTTGGACATTTGCCACTATCGTGCCAGTTTACGATACGTCCTAACCTGTATTCTGAGGTCCTTTTTTTTTCCGGGCCGGGGGCCGAACCTCCTACGAGGTCCCCGCGCATAAGGTGGCGCGCGGGGTATGTGAGACTCAACGATCTGCAGGTATTGAGAGCAGATCGCGTGCCCAAGGATTTTAAGGCCCACCCACTAAACGACTCCCCTGCACTCTTACATCCGACGTCCGATCTCCGTCCGGGGTCAGAACCCAGTCAGAGTAGGGGGGTTCCTGCGGTCAACACTACAACCAGACACGCGGCGCCACCCCGAGGACGCCCGACCGACGGGTCATCGAGGCGATAGTCAACGACCAACGACGTCGGTCTCCGTGGTACGGCGGCCGTACCAGGCCGCCCAAGCGATGCCGCTGGTATTCCGGGATACCCCGCTGGGCCAGAACCAGCCTGCCGGGTCGGAACGCGATACACCGCCGACCGGGGTATTCTGAGGTCCTAACACAAGTCGCCGCGTTTTTCGAAGTCGGTTATAACGAAACCAGCAAACACACAACTTATCTAAAGGGAAAGGTTTTTTATGTTTTTTTTTTCGTTGGCGTGATCCCCGCGGTCCCGCTTCCAAACAATTAAAGCTATCCGATTTAATCCGTGCCCACTTGATGTACCGTTCGCATAAAATGTTTTAGATTTTCCTAATAAATATAATTTCTATAATTGTATTTAACTTTAACAATTTATTATTATAAAATTTAATTAACAAATATTCACAGGCCTTTAAAAAGGAGTATAAATAAAATGCCTGAAAATCGACTCGTTTTTTATTAGTTAGAGTTGAAGCTTTGTATTTTGGACATTAGCGAGCAATTTAAACACGGCGCACGAGCCCTTAGAAATAAAACAATTCATTAAATACATTTGTAAATATAATTGCAAAAAAGAACTCTGTATTGAAGTATTCAAAGAAAACAAAACAATGTTCTTCTGAATTATTTTAATCGCAATTTAGATGAACAACTCAAGTTCAAGATTAAAATTGACTCCGCGTATAGACTTATATTTTTTTGTATTTTGATGAAACTACCGGTATACTAGATGGTAATTCTGTTCAGAACTAAATTTATTCTTTTATTTAATTTAAGGAAAAATAAAACCTTTTTTTTTGCTGACGCTATAGGAACGGCAACGGGAATTAAGCCGGGAAAAAATTGAGAGACTAGGCTTTACGTTTTGACGTCAACACGGAGCAAGATTATAATGCGTTTAATGCACTGTTTTATATAATCTATGTTTTTAGACATGTATTTTTTTATGAGAATTAAATCGTCATTAATATAAACTGGTTTTACTGGTACCAGGAGATTTTCTGAACTCACACGGGCAATTTCTGTTCGTCCTATTTAGGTACGGATGCGACGGTTTTATCCGGTTTGAAGGGTGGGATAACCTGTATTTCATTTATTGCCACTGTAGATGGATTCAGCTGACCCTAAGGTAAGTAATTGCGAATACTTATGGACGTTAGCGATACCAGGGCACAGCCAAGCCCTTGCCTAGAACTGGCCATTTACCTCAAATCTTGCTTAAAGAAGACCACGTCATAACGCCAGGCAATCATAACGGAGGAAAGTTTAATCTAAAGCTGTACGGTATGTAGCTAAAAACTGTGCTCATGCGGGTTTTGCGAAGGTTAAAAGCAGTTGGAGGATCATATCGAAAAATTCCTCAGACCATTCGCTACTGGCCTCCTCTCCGGAAACAACTTTACATCTGGTTTGGATTTCATTTTATTTATCTTAAATCTTTTAATATACCTACGTGAGCTCCGACTTGTATTAACATCTACATAACTCTTACCGAATCTCCTTTTTCTTTTCACGTATCCATTAAGTTACTCGTAAGTAAGTAGTAAGTCTGGTGGTAGGACCTCTTGTGAGTCCGCACGGCTAGGTACCACCACCCTGCTTATTTCCGCCGTGAAGCAGTAATGCGTTTAGGTTTGAAAGGCGAGGCAGCCGTTGTACTGTTAAAATTGAGACCTTACAACACATGTGTCAGGCGGCATTTGCGTTGTAGATGTCTATGGGCTCCGGTTACCACTTAACACCAGGTGGGTCGTGATCTAGTCCACCCATGTAGCAATAAAAATAATAATTAGTAATGGTATAATTTCTGATTTGTAAATATGTAATTGAATTTGTTTATCCTTGTTTGGTTAAGTTGATCATTAGGTGAATTATAATTGAATATCTAATAATAATATTCATATGTAAGAGTGCTGCTTAGATATATTTAATATTTGTGGGGTAGCTATCACATAATGCAAAATATTTGACAGGTCCTTTTGGCGGGAACGCGAGGAGTGATTGTATTTTGTTTAGTTTAGTGTTTCTTCAGGTTTAAATGTGTAATAACGGTGGTTTATTAACTGTTTAGTATCTATGAAAGTGCACAAATGTGGAAAAATGAAACAAAGCCGCTGGATGTAATTTCTCGGGATTCTCCAAAAAGTCCACTGAAAAAAATCTCAGTAAATGAACACCATTTTACAGAAATTATATTTCATCCCATATCATTTCATCTCAGTTAATTAATATCTCAGATTAATCATCTTCATTTCATTTCATTTCACTCCTAACATTTTTCATAAAAATAAGAACATAAATTAAAACAAGACATGACCTAAAGGTCTTAGTTACCAGGTCATAAAATCCCTTAAAAAAAAGATATTTGATAGATGCCTGAATCTCACTTACGACATTTTCAAGATAAGCTTGCACATATACAAGTTCTGTACAACAACATCGGACATTCCCGATCCTGCGGACAGAATGGAAAGCAGTCGACGTCGCCCCAAGCACGTCATTTCGGATCCTCCTGATCCACTAACGGCGCTTCCTAGGTACCTCAAGCACCGGTCATCGTCCTCGTCGAACCCGTCGCTTGCGACGAAGGGCTCGACGAGTAAATTAACCCTCAGACACAGCCCACTGAGTTTCTGGCCGGATCTTCTCAGTGGGTCGCGCTTCCGATCCGGTGGTAGATTCTGCGCAGGACGGCTCTTGCTAGGGTTCGTGTTAGCAACGTCGTCAGGTTTGAGCCCCGTGAGCTCACCTACTAGTTAAGGTTACGCTGATATAGCCTCTTAAGGCTCTCAGCTTAGGAAGGATAAAAAAAAAACAACAACAACATCGGACCGTCGGTCTACCGAGCAATATCACCCACTCTGCGGAAGATCTTCCCTCCGTCGTTAAGCCTCCCATAATCTATATACGTGAAGCAAAAACTTTGTATCCCTTTTTACGAAAATTGCGCGGACGGAGGAGTATGAAATTTTCCACACTTATAGAGAATATAGAGAAGAAGTGCACAATGCTAATATTTTTTTTAAATAATGCATAAAATTACATTAAATCAATAAAGAAAACATTACACACACTGCATACCATGTATTTGACGCACATACGCATGCATACTACTTATTGTCAAACCTTTGTTCTTGAAGTCTGTGGTCAAATTGAGAATAGATTAAATATTGTTTGTCTTTGTTAATATTTTTTATAGTGGCGAAATTTGTGATTATAGAAGTATAAACTAATGTAAAGCTTTCCTTCTTTGAGAACGGTTAGCTGGTAGATAACTCAATTGTTGAGTTAAGCTCGCTATTTTTTATATCTTATCCCAATTGCTGTATTTTATTAACAGTGTGTACAAATAAAGAATAAATAAAAATACAATCATAATAGTGTACAAACTTACAATTCCAATTAATTATAGTCGAATTTCGACTACTGCGGGACCTCTAGTAATCATTATTATGCGAGACAATTCGACGTAACTTTTTCAAAAAAATCAATTACATTTAAGTAGAGTGTTTGTTATTATTATTTTGTAGTCGTCCTCCTCGTAACATCGAAGTCTAATCCTCCTCATTAAATTGAAATCATTTACAACACCCGGCAAGAGCGCATATGTAAATATTTCAAAAGAAATTCCAAGGAACGTCTTATAGCAATTAGATTTGGTTTGAGTAAACATATGAGACTTTGATTACTATAATAATATTTTAGAATCGTGGGACTTTAACTAAGCCGAGATCGCGGACTTACTTATGATATAAGCTATTTATTATATTTATGTAAGCGTGGATCCGGTGGGTTTTTTTATTACCCTTGTAGGCAGACGAGCATACGGCCCACCTGATGGCGAGTGGTTACCGTCGCCCATGGACTTCAGCAATGCCAGGGGCAGGTACAAGTCGCTGCGTACCGCTTAAAACTTTCCAGTCACAGCCCATCTGGTGTTAAGTGGTTACTGGAGCCCATAGACATCTACAGCGTAAATGCGCCACCCACTTCGAGATATAAGTTCTAAGGTCTCAAGTATAGTTACAACGGCTACACCACCCTACGAACCGAAACGCATTACTGCTTCACGGCGGAAATAGGCGGGGTGGTGGTACCTACCCGTGCGGACTCCCAAGAGGTCCTGAGGTGATTGCGCAAATAAAATTTTGCGGGTTTGATTTTTATTACACGATGTTATTCCTTCACCGTGGAAGTCAATCGTGAACATTTGTTGAGTACGTATTTCATTAGAAAAATTGGTACCCGCCTGGGATTCGAACACCGGTGCATCGCTACACACGAATGCACCGGACGTCTTATCCTTTAGGCCACGATGACTACAGAAGGCTGACACCTGATGGACAAATTGTTCCATGAACTTCGAATTGAAGTTCAACGTACAAAAATCTTTTGCGTTTAAAATTTATTTTATATTTAATAGATTATTATTCACGTACTGATATATGTAGTGGAATTAATCCTCTTAAAGCGACAGGGAAAGTGTGAAGCCCAGTGTGAGTTTCATTTGAATTCCTCTTTTTTTTTTGTTGTTGTTGTTGTTAATCTTTTTTATAATTCACACAAGAGTTTAATCCCGACTGGGAATAGACATAGATGCTGCATTCACAATATTATCGAGAAAGTTATATTAATACGTGAAGGAAAAACTTTGTATCCCTTTTTACGAAAACTGCGCGAACGGAGGAGTATGAAATTTCCCACACTTATAGAGAATATAGAGAAGGAGTGCACAATGCTAATATTTTTTTAAATAATGCTTAAAAGATACATTAAATCAATTAAGAAAACATTACATATTCTACCATGTATTTGACGCACACACGCATGCATACTATTCATTTATTGTCAAACTTTTGTTCTTGACGTTTGAGGTCAAATTGAGAATAGATTAAATATTGTTTGTCTTTATTAATATTTTTCTATAGTGTAGTCTTGGCGAAATTTGTGATTATAGAAGTATAATTGTCTTTGAAAATAGAATCATAATAGTGTAGAAACTTTTAATTTCAATAAATTATAGTCGAATTTCGACTACCGGGCTACCACATCTTTAATTGAAAGCCACCATCTTTGCATAATCAAAGGCCATCTTTGATTATATTGTATACTAACGGCCCGCTCCGGCTTCGCTCGGGTCTTTAGCAAAAGTTTTAGTAAGAATCCCTAATTTTTGTTAACAAAAATATAGCCTATGTTACTCGGAGATAGTGTAGCTTCCAAACAGTGAAAGAAATTTTCAAATCGGTTCAGTAGTTTCGGAGCCTATTCAATACAAACAAACAAACAAATCTTTCCTCTTTATAATATTAGTATAGATAATCAAAGGCCACCATCTTTGATTATATACACGTCGCCACCATATACTAAGACATGAGGTTAAAGTCACTTTTAAAATTGGAAAGCATAATTTCTTCCTAGATTAAGCAGGTTGGTGGCATCCAATACTTGACTTGGAATGTGAATTGCAAATCTTTTAGTCTTCTTCACGGCGCCCGGAGCTAAGAGATCCGGTACTGTTCCATTTAAATTACTTTTATTCATTTATTTCTAATCTTAAAACTATTTTTATAGGCATAAAATAATAAAATAGTGTTATTGATAACAATAGTAAACATCTTTACAATTACATATTATCATTGGGTTACAAAATCTTGTAGTCTCTTAATACAGTAATAAAACACAAGTAAATTTGATTCGGGTCAATTTGCAAAATGATAACACGTAAAACATACATATGTCTAACATGTATAAGTTATCTAGTCTTTAGCGATTTTTTTTATTGCTTTAATTTTTTGATTTGTTTTCATTGTTAATAATGATGACGTTGTATAGATTTTTTCAACAAGGTAGAGGTTAATTTGGCGCAAAATATAGCATTACAATCTTAATATTATTATTGTTTAGATGAGTGGATGAGCCCACGGATAACTTGGTATTAAATGATTACCGGAGCCCATACATAGAAATCTACACCATAAATGCCGCTGCCAACCTTGGGACATGATTTGTAAGGTTTTAACTTTAACAGTACAACGGCTGCCGCACCCTTCAAACCGAAACGCGTTACTGCTTCACGGCAGAAATAGGCAGGGTGGTGGTACCTATCTGTGTGGCGTCAGCGGCGCTTACTCAGAAGTCAGACTTCCCGTCAGTTAGGGCGAATAGGAGCGCTCTACGCCGACGCTACACATACATATTTGTCCGGTACATAAACTCTCACCATCTTGAGTACATATCCGTTCTTAACTATACCACATAACATCTTCAGTACACGCGTGCAATAGCCATATCCCTTCTTCTTTCCAGTTTTTTGTACCCAATCATATCTAATACGAATAAGGTGGGATACATCAATGGTTAAATCTATATATTAATACGTCAAGGAAAAATGTTGTATCCCTTTTTACGAAAATTGCCCGGACGGAGGAGTATGAAATTTCCCACACTTAAAGAGAATATAGAGAAGGAGTGCCGAATGCTAATATTTTTTGAAATGATGCCTAAAAAATACATTAAATCAATAAAAAAAACATTACACACACTACCATGTATTTGACACACACATATGTATACGAGTATATACTCTTTGTTTATTGTCAAACTTTAGTTAATGCTTAAAGTCTGCGGTCAAATTGAAAATAGGTTAATATTGTTTATCTTTAATATTATTTGTCTATAGTGTAGTCTTGGCGAAACCTGTGATTATAGAAGTATAGTCTTTGACAATATAACCATAACTAGTACCATATAATTTTATGTGCAAGTAACTAGTCAATTGGTTTTGTATCCAGCATAAAACTGTATTCATGAGGAGCCCAAACTTCCGAGTTAAATTCTAGTTGATTTCTTGTTAGGACGTCATGCCATACATTATGACATGGGTCTTATGTCTCAAAAGTACTTGAGATGTTAAGTGTTTTTTTTATCGCCCTTGTAGTCCGACGAGCACGGCCAGATTGATGGTGAGTGGTTACCATCGCCCATAGACTTCAATAATGCCAGGGATAGAGCCAAGCCGCTGTCTACCGTGTAAGTTGATGTAATTGTGGTATTTTTAGGCTTCAGGCAACACTAAGCATAAGCTAGCCGTTGTAACTATACTGAAAAAGCCGTTGTAACTATACTGAGAACTTAGAACTTATATCTCAAGGTGGGTGGCGCATTTACGTTGTAGATGTCTATGGGCTCCAGTAACCACTTAACACCAGATGGGCTGTGAGCTCGTCCAAGCATCTAAGCAATAAAAAAAATATGATCTCATTTGCTACTGTGACAAAAAATCTTCATCATGCTAAATAATCTTCTTAGTAACTTCTTCCAAACGATTTGCACGTTCTCGCCGATTAATTATGATTTTAATAATGATTCCAGGTTTAAACAATTCAAAGTACTCGTTTAGATTACAAAAGCTTTTAAGTACAAACACGAAAAGTTAAGGTTTGACTTCGGGAAGGGATCTTAGTTTGCTCTGCTTTTAGCTTTCAATTGAATTTTCAATTTCGGTCAATTGTTTATTGTCTTCAACAGTGTTACTTGCAGTAAAGGGCGCGCATTGGAAATGAAACAGGTTTAAGTACGAATTCAAAGTAAACCGAAAACTTAAAAGCATTTTCGTTCTTTTGTACCGTGTTTTGTGAGCGCGCAATAGAACGCAAAGTCAGTTGATCGCCCTTCCGCGTTTCCCCGAGAACGTTGACCTCGCGCGTCTTTTCATTTTTAACCGTGTTCCATTGCATATCATGCTAAAAACGTGAGTAAATTATAAAATTTTGATCGGGTTATTTTTAGTATTGATGCGTTAGAAATAACACCCTAAACACGTCATTACGGATCCTCCCGATCCATTAACGATGCTTTTAGGTACCTCAGGCACCGTTCACCGTCCTCGCCGAACCTGTCACTTGCGACAAAGGGCTTGGCGAGTAAACTAACTCATAGACACATCCCACTGAGTTTCTCGCCGGATCTTCTCAGTGGGTCTACCTCTTCCTCTAAAGCCTTCCACATTTATAGTTAAAACTTTCTTAACAACCTAATTGTCTTTTCGTCTCATCACATGTCCATAGCAGTCTATAGCACTTCTCATCTTCTCTGTCACAGGTGCCACTTTCAGACTTTCTCTAACATAGGTGTTCATTGTCTATATATATACATATATTAAATTTTTATAAATATGTATGTCCGTCTCTAGTACCCATACACAGGGAATCCTAATATGAGGCCGGATGACCGTGCGCGATTTTTTTCTAGTAATTTAAGGTTATTGTTATTTGTGGCCTCATGAATGAGACTCGTATCGATTGAAGACTTTATGTTAGGGCTCAAACCCTGGAGGCATATTGGATGTTTTCGAAAAAAACACCCACGACCTTAGAACTCATATCTTAAGGTGGGTGGTGGAATTTACGTTGTAGATGTCTATGGGCTCCAGTAACCACTTAATCGGGTGGGCTGTGAGCTCATCCACCCATCCAAGCAATAAAAAAAATGCATTAGCATCATGTAAAAATGACGTCTAAGTTTAAACTTGCCACTTCGAATAAAAGTGCCGCGTCCAAAATTAATGTGGTCAAAGTCACACATGAACAAAAACTAAGTACATTGATCTAACATTTAATTCGGTTAAGACATGCGTATAGGTGCCAAAATCCTGTGTGCTTATTGTGAGTTTTTTATGGTTCTCGATAGCGTAAAAGTTAACTCAAAGTATGCAGTTGGAACAGCGCCCCTAGCGGCAAACGTAGGCGAACGTTGCAACTCGCACTAAGCACACTGATTAATGCTGACTGAAGCAATCGTGTTTTCCGATTTGAAGGCTCCTACAGTGAGACTTCAATCTCATGTCTGAAGGAGGGCATTAGCTTTTATGGTGTATATGGGCTTCGGTAAGCTCTAAACACTAAGATTCTGTGGGCCTATTCAACTATGAATGAAAAGTGTCTTTCCTAAATAGTTGGAAACAAAGTTGCTGTCTTCCTTAAATTTTTTTGCGCTGAATTCTTTGAAAGAAGTGATTTTGATACGGTTGTCATTAATATAGCGATAACGAAGCAGATTTAATAATAATATTAAGCAAATAATTATAAAATAATTTATTGCCTTTCACATAAATTTAGATTATTATAGATAGATAAATAAAAGAAAAGAAAAAAAAGGCAAAAGGATTTGTTGATAGTTTATGAATAATTAGACAAAACGGTTGCACAATTACGGTGTTATATTAAAAATGTTTTTGTATGTCTACACGACTAACGCCGGCCAAATCTTGAGACGGGCGAATTTGTTTGGGAAAAATTCGTTTAATTAGAATAGATTTTTACAAACAACATTTAAAACATCAGCCTATATACAGGACATTTTAAAGCAAGTTATAAAGTTTATAGGTCCGGCGCTATCGATACGAAGGCAACGAGACGTAAACGCATCCTTGTGCTTTCGGTGCGTTGGAACAAATGTTGGTTGTTGGGACAAAAGTATACAAACATTGGAAAACTACATTGTTTTATTGGTCATCTTTTAATATCTAGTCTTTTCCTTCTTTTTCTTCACCTCATTCCACTGGGTGGGGTCGGGGCAGCTAATTTTTCTTTTCCATTCTCTTCTATCAGCAGTCATCTTAACACTCACTCCTCTCTGTCTCATATCGTCATTCACACACTCCATCCATGTCTTCTTCGGTCGACCTCTTTCCCATCTACCTTGCACTACCATTTCCATACGTCTCCTAGTCACATGCATTACATTTAATGTCTAGTATTGAAAGACTAGGCGTTATGTTAAACGGCCAATGTTCCTAATGCAGTTAGACGCCACATTGAAGCTGTCCACCTGAAGACATTAGTTTGAAGTATTGAATTTCATTAGCTCGGTGTATCTCTTAAGCAAACTGCAAGGTTAATCTCGCATCAATCTAATTTTTATAATTTACAACATCTCTAATGCGCTGCAGAACATATAAGTCAGATTCTTTAACCTGATTTAGAAATGCGTTTGAAAAACCAGCCGTTGTTTATTATCGTTGTTCAAAAAGAAAGTTTTGATACGGCCATTCTTCAACCACCACTGGTTCAATATCGTATTAGTAGCATTCATCATCTCATCTAACTTCCTCTACTCTTGCCTCAAGTAGCATTATCACTTTATCATCTCATCTTACTTCTTCTACTCTTACCTCAAATTCCTATTTTGACACCGGCATGCTGTGAACCCGCTCGGCTTCCACTGCTTAAGTAGTTCGACTTTAAGGAAATTGTCAGTCAAGAAATCCTTTATTTCAATAATCCAGACCTGTTGTCTAATGATAGACGACAGGATTTACGTAATTATTAATACAAAACTATAATAGCGGATCACCTCTTGTCTATGGGCTATCGGAGCCTATAGACATCGCAATGCGGATCCGACCAGCTGGATTATTAAGGTCCGGAACAGTTGTCTCATCCTTCAAACCTGAACGCAATGTGTGCTTCACGGCAGAAATAGGCCATCTGTGTAGGCTCAAAAGACGTAGGATTACATAAAAAAAAACTGAATATATCTTTCTAGGCGTGACCACAGGAGAGTGTGTAGTTAGACTATATTGAGGCCTCCTTCGGAGGTGCTCGGGCAGTTGTTAGCTAATCCCACACCTCCTGGCTGAGCCTTTGCTCGCCCACCTGTCCTGGTGAAACTGGAAAGGCCTCAGGGCCACCAGTAATCCATCAATCATAAAAAAAAAAAAATTATTGAAAGTTACCAAGAATACAATCATGGACTGATTGTTTCCAAATACTAAAAAAAGGGTAATGAATGCTTATGTTACAGGTTCCTGGAGATCTTTGAATTTTCATAAAATTATCAACCAACATTGGATCAAACAGTAATCATCTAACCAAATGTTTTATGGGCATGTAATCTTTATTACGAGTAACCCCTAATTTTAGGGGTTTGGCTTGTTGATCGCCTTTATGTCGGACGAGCATTTTGTAAGGTTTTAGTGGAATTAATGTTTATGTTGGCTTGTTTCGCGTTTAACGCACTCAAAGGATAATAACCGTTATTTCACTGCAATTAAGACTTCTTTTAAATCAAGTACAATCATATTTTTTTTGTTTTTTTTTCTACTTTACTGTTATAATAATGTCCCTGTGATATGACTGTATTAGTTTATTAAGTTATTTTTTAATTTAAATAACGAATAACATGAAAACACTAAGAATGTGCCCTTTGGCACTTTTATAAAACTGTCTTTTTTATTTTTTTTGTAGCCTCTGTAGGCAGACGAACACACGGTCCACTGACGGTAAGTGGTTACCGTCGCTCACGGACGTCAGCAATGCCAAGCCACCAACCTACCATTAAGTACTCTGCACAAGCCTCGTTTGAAGAAGGACATATCATAGCGCTCGAGAAACACCGTGGAGGGGAGCTCATTCCAAAGCCGGATGGTACATGGCAGAAAAGATCTTTGGAATCGCACTGTCGATGAACGCAGCGGTTCCAGATAATATGGATGAACTCTGTCTCTGTAAGGACGAAGACAAAACTTCTGCGCGTCTATTGTTATATTTTAGTGCTCACTAAACAACTTATATATTTCGTCTGCTATCCATACATAATACAAATGTTTAAGTTCTCGTTCGTGAACTTCGAAAAATGTAAAAAAATCGTAACGATGGCATTAGTAAACGCGAAATTAAAACGTATAAGTAAGAGATACAAGAACAACGTTCACGAATCGCAATAACCGAAGTGTCAAATGCAAAGTACTTTCACCTTTTTTTAAATTCCCTTAACTAGAGGTCCCGCAGTAGTCGAAATTCGACTATAATTAATTGGAATTGTAAGTTTGTACAATATTATGATTGTATTTTATACTTCTATAATCACATATTTCGCCAAGGCTACACTATAAAAAAATCTATATATTAATACGTGAAGCAAAAACTTTGTATCCCTTTTTACGAAAATTGCGCGGACGGAGGAGTATGAAATTTTCCACACTTATAGAGATTATAGAGAAGAAATGCACAATGGTAATTTTTTTTTTAAATAATGCTTAAAAGATTCATTAAATCAATAAAGAAAACATTACACACACTACCATGTATTTGACACACACACACGCATGCATACTATTTGTTTATTGTCAAACATTTCTTTGCAGTCTGTCATGTTTTCTCTTTATTAATATTTGTCTAAAGTGTAGTCTTGACGAAATCTGTGATTAAAGAAGTATAATAATAAATAGTCTTTGACAATAGAATCATAATAGTGTAAAAACTTATAATTTCCATTAGTTATAGTCGAATTTCGACTACCAGGGGACCACTAGTAAATAAAGACAAACAATATTTAATCTATTCTCAATTTGACCACAGACGCCAAGAACAAAAGTTTGGCAATAAATAGTATGCATGCGTGTGTGCGTCAAATACATGGTATGTAGTGTGTGTAATGTTTTCTTTATTGATTTTATGTATCTTTTATGCATTATTTTAAAAAAATATTAGCATTGGGCACTTCTTCTCTATATTCTCTATAAGTGTGGAAAATTTCATACTCCACCGTCTGCGCAATTTTCGTAAAAAGGGATACAAAATTTTTGCTTCACGTATTAATATATAGATAGCCGGACTAGCATACCCACCTAATGGCGAGAGGTTATCGTAGTTCTTCGACATTAGTAATGCCAGGATCACAGCAAAGTCGCTGCCTATCTCGGAGTACTCTCCCTATCATCATCATCATCATCATCATCAGCCTGCGGCAGTCCACTGCTGTACATAGGCCTCCCTCAAAGCTCGCCACTGAACCCGATCTTCGGTTCTACGCATCCGGTTACTGCCGAAGTCGGAGGTGCGATGGTAAAAAGGGTGATGGAGGGATCGTCTCGAAAAATTCCTCAAAGCACTCCTCATGGAACATACGGCATGGAATATAGAATATATGCCTTCGACATTCACATGTCCATACCACGCTAACTGTAATGATTTTGACAACTTCACTTCTTCATAGCCATCTATTCTAATTTACCATAGCGCTCCTACGGTTTCTCACAGCTTCTCTACAGCTTCATTTTCGAATCTCTGGATTATTGTACAATTGTTTGTTGCAGTATTATAGTTGAGGAATGATGAGGATTATTTGCGTTCGTCGTCCGTAAAACGAATTAGCTCCTGTAAAAACTTTTCTCGCTATAAGAACAACAGGAATGTGAGTTAAGAAAAAAAGATTACATTGACAAGAATATCCTGAACTGTGCAGACGAGAGGCTCGACACAAAGTTCTCAACATTATTCTTACTTATTTCTGGGCCATAAAGATTGCGAGAAAGCTAATGACCCGCATTGAGAAACTTTATTTTTGCCTACCTCGAAGGGCTTTTTTATTTTTTTATTGCTTATGGACGAGCTCACAGCCCATCTGTGAGCCACCAGCTTACAACGTAAATGCGCCACCCACATTGAGATATAAGTTCTAAGGTCTCAGTATAGTTACAACGGCTACCCCACCCTTCCAACCGAAACGCATTACTGCTTCACGGCAGAAATAGGCGGAGTGGTGGTCCCTACCCGTGCGGACTCACAAGAGGTCCTACAACCAGTGACAAGAGGTCCTATCACCAGTGACAAGAGGTCCTACCACCAGCTATAGCAGCTTCACTGAGCGTGTAGCTCACAGGGCTCAGCCTGTCGAATTTGCTAACACTAGCCCTAGCAAGTGCTTCACTGAATCTACAACCGAATCGGAATCACCGACCACTGAGAAGATCTGACGAGAAACCCAGTTGGCTAGAAGACGCTTTGGTTGGCCTTTCAACGTGTTAGTGATGGTCGAGTATGTACCAGACCCGCACGCGATCATGGCGCTTACCACTGTAAGAAACCACTGGGAGAAATGCGCCCCGCGCGACGCGTGTTCTGCATCCAAAGAAAAACGATCTGTAGGGGTCTTATTACTATCACGAAAGGCAATGTAATTGATGATGATTGTCAGGCGGATTTAACTAAAGCGAACGCTTCTATCGGTGGGTTTGTATCGGTTGCTATACAAGTAATATCCTAGAATAGAAAATCCGGTAAAATTCTGTCTCTCAATCACGCTAACGACGTTTACAAGGTAGGCATGCATGTACCTATATTAGTTTCGAAGGATAATGCTGGACAATCGGTCTCCCAACTCAAGGTCACTCAACTTTACACAGTTGAAGAATTTCTCTATGTCGTTACCACCAAATGTGCATCCTCGCGTCATTGAAACATCAAACTTTAGGTGTCAATATTTTGGAACATTTTCTGTATCAGTAGAAGATCATTTAAATGACGTCAGTTTTTTTGGGGTCGGAACATAGAAGCAGAAATTATTGTAGATTGAGAAAGTTCTAATGATGGGCACACTATTATCACTATTATAAGGCTTTTCTTGAAATTCTCTGGTATAGGAAATAAAATTTAATCTGGACAAAAAATAATTTCTTTTTCCTACCTATTCTAGTAAGCTCGAGGGGTTATTCTAGATTCACCGAACTAGTAGGTGAGCTCACGGGGCTCAAATCTGACCACGTGCTAACACGAACCCTAGCAAGGGCCGTGCTTAGAATCTAACACCGGATCGGAAACGCGACCCACTGAGAAGATCCGGCGAGAAACTCAATGGACGCAATGTTTACTGATTACGCTTGACTATTTTAAAAGAAAGATAAAATAAATGAATATCGGCTATCCTTATAAATCTGAAATTTAAAATATAAGCTAATTTACCGCTCATGCTTTCCGCTCGTTTCATAGCTCCGGTCCAAGGGTATGTATTATTGTTGAATACGAATTGGCTTATATATCAAAATTGTGATGATATCGTCCCAACTTCGCCTCATTCCGTCAATTTTTCTTTTCAAGGGATATTGTATTTACTAAAGCTACGTCAATTTTGATTTATCTTAAAATCTTAACATAATACATTTTCTTTTATTTTCCAACTCTAGACGGGATAGAAACATTTTTAGTCAAAAAATACTGGTGTTTTTGGGTGGGTAACGTCATCCTGTATATTCTAACGACGTAGTGTCATGCTTTCGGGTTTTAAGTGTGAGACAGATATTAAATAATACAACCGAGAGACTGATAACTTAGCCCCAGATGAGCCGTGAGCTTATTCACCCATCCGCTAATCTAGAAATATTTTTGAAGTGAAACTTCTTTAGGCGCGTTGAGAGTAAAATTAAACTCGCGACAGATTCGTTACGGCTAGGGAGAATAGATACAATTTAGGACAAGCGAGAGTGAGAAAATAGACAGAGCGTCTCGCAAACCACTCGACCGTGGAGAGACGGTAAGGACAATGCGAGCTAGGTCGTTTCATTTATACACAGCATTTCCTCTGACAAGAGAAATTTTATTTAAGGATGAAAAATAAAAAAACCACAATACTACACACCGAAAAGAAATTACTCCGCAAATGTACTTACTGGTGGTAGGACCTCTTGTGAGTCCGCACGGGTAGGTACCGCCACCCTGCCTATTTCTGCCGTGAAGCAGCAATGCGTTTCGGTTTGAAGGGCGGGACAGCTGTTGTAACTAAACTTGAGACCTTAGAACTTATATCTCAAGGTGGGTGGCGCACTTACGTTGTAGATGTCTACGGGCTCCAGTAACCACTTAACACCAGGTGGGTTGTGAGCTCGTCCACCCATCTTTGCAAAAAAAAAAACCTCATAACCGGTCGGTGCAGAAATCGCCCGCCTTATAGTAAAACAGCAAGCAAAACAATTAATTACAATAAAACAATTCAATTTAACTAACGAGTACTTTCTGAAGGATCTAAAGGAACAGGAAAAGAGATTAATGGTGAAGTCCGGTGGGCTTAAACGAATGATAGGGCCATTCTTCACGAGTCTAGTTCCGGTAGAGGATATAAGTAATTCTGAAATACGCTGTGCTATCTTAAACTAGAAAAATAGAGTAACGTAGTGATTGTCATTTTTAAATGTTATAATCCTTGGTATGGGGCATATGAAGCCGCTCATAATTTAAAAAAGTTTTCTGTCTATTTATTATGGTATTTTTTTATGTATTTATGGTTGGCAGCGACTTGGCTATATTTCTAGCATTGCTGACATCCTTAAGCGACTGCAATCTTTTACCATCAGGTGGACCGTACGCTCGTCTGCCTCAACATCATCTCAGCCTGTCTACTGTCCACTGCTGAACATAGGTCTCTCCAACTATTTTTTTTTTGATGTCCAGTGCGGCCGTTCCGTTGCCGCCTACATCCAACGTGACCCAGCAATTTTCACCAGGTCGTCCGTTCATCTCGTAGGTGGCCGTCCCACACTGCGCTTGCCAGTACGTGGTTTCCACTCGAGGATTTTTCTGCCCCATCGGCCGTCCGATCTTCGCGCTATGTGGCCAGCCCACTGCCACTTCAGCTTGCTAATCCTACGGGCTATGTCAGCAATTTTGGTTCTTCTACGGATCTCCTAATTTCTGATTCGATCTCGTAGAGAAATACCAAGCATAGCCCTCTCCATAGCTCGTTGCGCGACACTGAGCTTCCTAAAAAGATCCCTTGTGAAGCACCACGTCTCGGAATCGTAAGTCATCACTGGTAGCACACATTGCTGGTATACCTTTGTCTTCAGGCACTGAGGGATTTTGAACGAGAACACATTTCTTAACTTACCGAACGCTGCCCAGCCGAGTTGGCTCCGCCTACAAATGCAATTAAAAAAAACGATATATTTTAA
Source organism: Bombyx mandarina (assembly GCF_003987935.1). The sequence goes on from NW_021011495.1 coordinate 1,739,987, forward strand.
ATCAATTTCCCGCCGAATCTTCTCAGTGGGTCGCGATTCCGATCCGGTGGTAGATTCTGCGAAGCATTGCTCTTGCTAGGGCTAGTGTTAGCAATTCTCTCAGGTTGAGCCCGTGAGATCACCTATCGATCCGTGAATAGTTGGGATAGCTTCTTGCGCTACAAACGATTAGCTAGGAAAAAAAAATCAATTATGGTTTCCTTTTGTCTTTGTGTTCACAAATCGGCAAAACTGCCAAATTTTAACAAATTTCTATTTTCTATTTAATATTTCGTGTTAGTCTCAAAGTGTGTCGGTAATAATTGGTTTTCTTATAATTAATCCAGTGGTAAAACTAACAATACTAGAGGTCCCGCAGTAGTCGAAATTCGACTATAATTAATTGGAATTGTAAGTTTGTACACTATTATGATTGTGTTTTATACTTCTATAATCACAAATTTCGCCAAGACTACACTATAAAAAATATTAACACAGACAAACCATATTCTATTCTTAATTTGACAAAAGACGTCAAGAACAAAAGTTTGACAATAAATAGTATGCATGCGTGTGTGCGTCAAATACATGGTATGTAGTGTGTGTAATGTTTTCTTTATTGATTTAATGTATCTTTTATGAACTATTTTAAAAAAATATTAGCATTGTGCACTTCTTGTCTATATTCTCTATAAGTGTGGAAAATTTAATATTCCTCCGTCCGCGCAATTTTCGTAAAAAGGGATACAAAGTTTTTGCTTCACGTATTAATATATAGATTAAAGGAATTAAAATCAAATTATTGTCGTTTTTTGGAACTTCAGATGAATACATACATTATCAGAATGTAATAAATCAATATTCCAACTACAATAACGGTCTAAGGCATTTAACGTTTATTAATTTCCTTTCCAAAAATATCAGTCACAAATTTTCTAATTTATTTTTTATTCTAGCCTACCAAAAAAAACCTTCAGAATTCGTAATTAGAGTATCAAATAGCTGCTTCAATTTCAGGCAACAATTTATCATGGACATCGTATATAAATTGGATGTTGTTAAGTGCGAAGGAACCAACATGAAAATAAATATTTATTTTTGAAAAAACCGTGTTATTTACATACGTAAGTTTTTTTTTATTGCTTAGATGGGCGGACGAGCTCACAGCCCACCTGATGTTAAGTGGTTACTGGAGCCCATAGACATCTACAACGTAAACGCGCCACCCACCTTGAGATATAAGTTCTGAGGTCTCAGTATAGTTACAACGGCTACCCCACCCTTCGAACCGAAACGCATTACTGCTTCACGGCGGCAATAGGCGGAGTGGTGGTACCTACCCGTGCGGACTCCCAAGAGGTCCTACCACCAGTGAAGTCAATGCACTTTTATGATGTGATTGAATTGTTTTAATATTCACATTGTTTATTTATTTATTGATATAGCCTCAAATTTTGTCGAAACAAATTATTGGTTAAATTTTAAAATTCTGTTCTTCTTAATCTCTGTTTCTTAATGCAGAAAAAGAGATATAATTTCGAAATCTGGCAATATAGGAATTGTGAATTAATGTTATGTTCTTATTATTAGAACGCTTAACCTTAGATTAAATTGTAAATAGTTTTTAATATGCGGGACAGGCCAAGATTTTCTCTACGGATAACTATTTTTGTCATTTGCGTTTCCCAGAATAAATATTAGCCTATTCATATTTTTTCGAACTCTAAATACCGGTGGTGCGACTAGCTATTGAATTTGCTTATTAAGATAAGCTTGGTGTATGAAATTTCGGTATTAGTTTTCTGTAGCGTATTTTGTTAAAATCGTATGAATAATGTTTGGATATTTTTGCATACCGCGAAGATAGGTTGCTATAGGAAAATAATATTGAGAACCATTATTGGCCTTTTTTATTATTGCTTAGATGTGTGGGCGAGCTCACAGCCCGCCTGGTGTTAAGTGGTCACTGGAGCCCATAGACATCTACAACGTAAATGCGCCACACACTTTGAGATATAGTTCTAAGGTCTCAGTATAGTCACAACGGCCGCCCCACCCTTCAAACCGAAACGCATTACTGCTTCACGGCAGAAATAGGCGGGGCGGTGGTACCTACCCGTGCGGACTCACAAGAGGTCCTACCACCAGTAATTACGCAAATTATAATTTTGCGGGTTTGATTTTTATTGCACGATGTTATTCCTTCACCGTGGAAGTCAATCGTGAACATTTGTTGATACGTATTTCATTAGAAAAATTGGTACCCGCCAGCGAGATTCGAACACCGGTGCATCGCTAGATACGAATGCACCGGACGTCTTATCCTTTAGGCCACGACCACTTCACTAAAAGGCCTTTCACATGCATAGTCACTATGCATGCGTGGAATCAGCAACAAAAACAAATAAACATCATGCATCGACGCTGGGAGTGTTCAATTTCGAAATTATCATTCGGTATTCCTTGTATCTCCACTACCATAATGAGTTTAGTTCGTTTAGCTATCAAAAAAATGGCCTATTGATGAATTCAATGAATTGTTTGACCACTCTTCATATACCGTTGTCATTTGATAGGCTGACTGGAAATTGGGAAATACGTTTAATTAATTTTTTATACGAAAAGTAGGTGGTTCCTTTAATTTGTAACGAAACATGTGAAAGCACATGAGGCCAAGAGGCCTTGACCTCAAGTGAAACTTATATCGAAGAAGATTTTTCGGAATTCTTACCAGTATTTAACAAATGACTTAGCGCTTTTTCGTTGGATGGAGCAAACATGTCTTTCGATACGTGATATAATATCTATATTATTGTCCTTATAGGCAGCCTAGCATATGGCCCATCTGATGGCGTGGTTACCGCCGCCCATGGATGGATATAACGTATCTACATAAATTTGCTGTAATTGCCAGTGTTTGAGTCTATTACCGTGGACTAAATCAATCTTAGAGAAAATAAAGGCTCTTCACAAGATGCTACCAAAGTATCTTGGGCTATTTTGGTAATATAGCCCGTCCACAACCTAATAATTACGATTCCAATTACAGTGGAACGCAGCCTCATGCTTGGAGCTGCCAACTACTGAAGCAACTTGAGGCAGTAGATTTAAAATGGCACCAAAAGTCATGCCGCAAACAATCTTCAGAGCTTGAGTAAAAGAGATATTTTATTATAAAAACTTGCCATTCTGGCCTAGAAGCATTCATATATTGTAAGGCATAGTAAGACTATATAGATTACAAGATTTTTTTGCAACTTTACAGGAGAGACATTTCGAGTTTAAGATTTGAAAAAAAATATTATAACAAAAAACTTCTTCAGTTATTTGAATCTCTCCCTCTCTCTCTTCCCAGCTATTTATTCCACATGGGGGTGGGGTCAGCTTTCCTTACTTTACTTCTCCACTTTTTTTTATTTATTGCTTAGTTGGGTGGACGGTCTCACAGCCCAACTGGTGTTAAGTGGTTACTGGAGCCCATAGACATCTACAGCGTAAATGCGCCACCCACCTTGAGATATACGTTCTAAGGTCTCAGTATAGTTACAACGGCTTCAAACCGAAACGCATTACTGCTTCACGGCAGAAATAGGCAGGGTGGTGGTATCTGACCGTGCGGGCTCACAAGAGGTCCTACCACCAATAAAACTTTGCTCTGTCTTCGACATCCTCGTCAGCAACATTGCATCTCTTTTATCCTTCAGCACTACATCTTTCCACCCTGTCTTGGGTCTATCTCTAGGTCTCCACCAGGGAAGTCGAGCAGTAGTACCAAATTTCCAAATTTTCTTCAGCTGTTTGAATGCGGTAACTTAATTGAAGTTCAATCAAAAACATCGAACTGTTGGTCCTAACACCAAATAAAACGGACTTTGAATTACAAAAATAAATGTCGCGTAACTATTACGCGAAACGTCGTTAATAAAATAAATATTTATTGTCATCGTGGCTTAAAGGATAAGACGTCCGGTGCATTCGTGTTGAACGATGCACCGATGTTCGAATCCCAGGTACCAATTTTTCTAATGAAATACGTACTCAACAAATGTTCACGACTGACTTCCACGATGAAGGAATAACATCGTGTAATCAAACCCGCAAAATTATAATTTACGTAATTACTGGTGGTAGAACATCTTCTGAGTCCGCGCGGGTAGGTACCCTCGCCTTACCTATTTCTTCCGTGAAGCAGTAATGTGTTTCGGTCTGAAGGGCACGGCAGCCGTTGTAACTATACTGAGATCTTAGAACTTATATCTCAAGGTGGGTGACGCATTTACGTTGTAGATGACTATGGGCTCCAGTAACCACTTACACCAGGTGGGCTGTGAGCTCGTTCGCCCATCTAAGCAATAAAAAAAAAAAAATATATATATATATATATTTGTCGCATCCGGGTCAATAGTTCGGAATATCAACGATACACAAACGTCAAAGTGACAGAATGGCCGTGTCGTGGTTGACGACTTTTAGTAATATTAAGACGGTGGTTTTGATTATTATTTTAAATGATGGAATGTTGTTTTGATAAATATCACAAAATGAAGGGTAGACTCCGTAACGCCACAGTTATAAAATGGCGGTACGTGGACAGNTGCGTCATGATAATCGCCTTATCGTTGCCGCCGCTGACTACTCCCCGAATCCTGATCATGCAGGAGCCAGTCACCGTCGACGCCCTAGACACGTCCTTACGGATCCATCAGATCCAATAACCTTTGCATTAGATGCCTTCAGCTCTAATACTAGGGGCAGGCTTAGGGACCCCGGTAACCGTACTCGTCGAACTCGACAGAGAGGTCGACGTGCAACCTAACCCATGCATCAGCCCGCTGAGTTTCTCGCCGGATCTTCTCAGCGGGTCGCGATTCCGATCCGGTAGTAGATTCATTCGCGAAGCAGCTACTCTTGAGTTGTTAGGTCTCCTTCGGAGGCGCTCGGGTAGCTGTTAGCAAATCCCACTCCTCCGGGCTGAGCCTTTGCTCGCCCACCTGTCCTGGTGAAACTGGAAAGGCCTTCGGGCCACCAGTAAACTTTCAATCATAAAAAAAAAAAAGACGGAATTTGCTAAGTGAAGTCAATCAACTACTACATATATTCAGAGTGGACAGCAAGCTCGTCTGCGCGTCCATTGTTAGTGCTTTTTCTTTAATTAACACGACCGAACAGCAGCAACAAATGATATTTAATAATGTAAATGAAAAAATCAAAGATTAAACATTTCAATAAGAAAGCCGTGTTTGTGAAATCAATTGACGTACCTGTTACATTTTGATAGCGGTCCGGTCACGCAATGACACCGTAGCGCAACCGGATAGTTACTCATTCGATTTGCAGTCGGGCAAATCAGATCACAGTCACCGATTTTTTTTGGAACGAAGTTCTTTATGAGACGATGCGGAGGGGTACGTTAACCGGGAAAAAGCGTCCGTAACGTAAGATTTTTATTATTTCTATTTTTATCAGTAAAAAATCATAATAAAACATGTATACCCGAATAATTATTTTCTTTATACCTCGAATAGAACTTAAAATTAATATTTTTATAATAGGGACTTCGTTCCTACCCGGTGTCCCACGACACCAACCATTTTTTTTTCCCCTCCGGACGAAGTAGGCCAATTTCTGAAAGCGCATAGGGAATCGTTGGACGAGGTAAGTTATAGTCGAACTGATTAACGCCCCGTGTTACTCCACGACCCAGCAGGTAAGGCTTAGGTGAAGGCTTCTCCTAGGCCCTGCCCTTCACCGTGAAGCGCTTAGCGTGAATTGAGTTTCTCGAATTTTTCTTTCCTACCTATTCTGGGGATCTCGAGGGGTCATACTAGATTCACTGAACGAGTGGGTAAGCTCACGGGGCTCGATCCTAGCGAATTAACTAACACTAGCCCTAGCAAGAGCAGTACTTCGCAAAATCTACCACCGAATCGGAAACGCGATCCACTGAAAAATATCCGGCGAGAAACTCAACTCGCGTCTGTGAGTTAATATACTTGCCGAATCTTTCATCGCGAGCGACGGGTGACCGGTCTTTGTGGTACCTAAAAGCACCGTTAGTGGATCGGGAGGATCCGAAATGACGTGTTTAGGGTGACGTCAACTGTTTACCATTCGGTCCGCAGGATCGGGAATGTAGTTACCGGCGGCCACGATGAGAGGGCTCTCGTGTCGTGCCGCTTTATCGAAGTGGCGCATCGACGCCGACTGCAAATACTTACTGACGGACTCTAAGTCCAGGTCGTCATGGAGGTCGATGTTCCTGACGAGCCACGGGGCTCCGACGGCTATCCTGGAAAAAACGGGATTAAATAAAGGTTTCGAATCGACAAGATATATAAATAAATATTTATGGATGTTTAGGGAAGGTTAAAGCGGTGAGAAACATAAATAATAAATAAAGTAAAATAACGTCATCGAGGTCATCAAGGGAAAATACAAAGGAGAGATTATTTTTATTTATTGCTTAGATGAGTGGACGAGCTCACAGCCCACCTGGTGTTAAGTGGTTACTGGAGCCCATAGACATCTATCTACAAAGTTAATGCGCCACCCACCTTGAGATATAAGTTCTAAGGTCTCAGTAAAGTTACAACGGATACCCCACCCTTCAGGCCGAAACACATTACTGCTTCACGGCAGAAATAGGCGGGGTGGTGGTACCTACCCGTGCGGACTCACAAGAGGTCCTACCACCAGTAAAATGTCTTCATCCAGCGTATACCGATGATGACCACAGATCAACAACAAGAGAACAGCCTGCCTCTACAATTACCCGTGCGTCTGGCTTTTACGGTGACCGTTAATAAATCGCAAGACCAGTCGTTGCAAGTTCGGGGAATCAACTTGGAGTTTCACTGTTTCGACCATGGGCAAATACGTCACGTGTTCGCGAATCGGAAAACCATCGTCTTTATATAAATACTAGCGGCCCACTCCGGCTCCGCTCGGGTCTTTAACAAAAATGTCAACGACGCTGTTTTATTTTTTTAAATAAAAGAACACTTATTGCGGCATAAATATAATAGTTAGACATATTATGCTGTCCCGACATTTTTTGTGAATAATAATGTATTCTACAAAGTCGTAGTACATTATTTTATTCTATCATCAATAGTTTTCGCTGGGCATGCGATGTAAAGAATATTTTAGGTAGTTTTTTACATTATTGAAGTTATAGTAAGGATCCCAATTTTTTTTCAAAAAAGATTATTATAGCCTATGTCACTCGGGAATAGTGTAGCTTCCAAACAGTGAAAGAATTTTTCAAATCGATTCAGTAGTTTCGGAGCCTATTCAATACAAACAAACAAACAAATCTTTCCTCTTTATAATATTAGTATAGACTATCAGACCCGATGTTGCTGTGGCTAAGGTTTTTGTTTCCACCAATACCAAAAAATAACAAAGTGAGCACAATTGGATTTCGCTGTATTGCGTTTACTACGAAATAAATTTCACTTATACTTTAGCCTCAGCAACACGTGGTGTTTATGCCATTAAATTGGAGCTTATGTGAAACGTTGGTATTTTTAACACATCGCCATCTATGAGATATTAATGTCAGACAGTATTACAATTGTCTGTAAAAACTGATTTAAGGCGCCATCTGTTTTAGAGTTATGAAACTTGCAATTAATAACAATAATCAACATAAGGAATCATTTTATTGTTAATAAATATTGCGACCATTAATCGAAATAAAAACCATCTTATTATTGCCTAAGTTGGAACAATACACATATTTAAAAAAAAAAGTTAAAATCGGTTCAGTAGTTTAGGTGTCCATCGCGGACAAACAACGTGACACGTAATTTATGTATATTAAGATTTAGGCAAAAAAAAGTATATCAGGAAGCTTTACAGTGATCAAGTGTATATAATTATGTTGCATTTAATAAAGTAGATACAAAAAATTGTATTATGTTTTGATCACATTTTGTACATAATATAATTTAGGTGAAACGAAGTTCACCGGGTCATATAGTTTTATATAAATAACCGTAATACGATATAAGATGTCAAGGTGACGTCAGAAGAGAAGGGTTATCAAATGAAGATTTAAGAGTCAATATTATCTAATATATAAAATTCTCGTGTCACAATGTTCGTTCCCATTCTCCTCCGAAACCGCTTGACCGATTCTCATGAAATTTTTTATGCATATTCAGTAGGCCTGAGAATCGGCTACTATCTATTTTTCATACCCCTAAGTGATTAGGGTTGTCCACCCCTAACATATTTTTTTTTATTTGGAAATATTTTTTTTGTTATAATGAGGTATTATGTGGGTTGAATGAGGTTTTGTTATTTTTATTATATATTCCCTCATCGTTCACAGCACTACATACTTCTTTCACTCATTTACCACATCCTTACACACTTACAATAAGTTAGTTTTTTTTTCTACACTAGAAATTCCCTAGAAATCTTATTTAAGGCAAAACAATGTTTGCCGGGTCAGCTAGTATCTATATATTAATACGTGAAACAAAAACTTTGTATCCCTTTTTACGAAAATTGCGCGGACGGAGGAGTATGAAATTTCTCACACTTATAGAGAATATAGAGAAGAAGTGCACAATGCTAATATTTTTTAAAAATAATGCATAAAAGATACATTAAATCAATAAAGAAAACATTACACACACTACATACCATGCATTTGACACGCATGCATACTATAGGTATTTATTGTCAAACTTTTGTTCTTGACGTTGTCAAATTGAGAATAGATTAAATATTGTTTGTCTTTGTTAATATTTTTTATAGTGTAGTCTTGGCGAAATTTGTGATTATAGAAGTTTAAAATACAATCATAATAGTGTATAAACTTACAATTCCAATTAATTATAGTCCAATTTCGACTACTGCGGGACCTCTAGTATTAATTATTCAGCAAACAAGAAATTATTAATTAAAAAAAATGAATAGACAGTTCTGTTCTAATTTAACGCTCCGATCTAACATACATTTTTAATAAACGAAAAAAATGCCTAAGGTATTAATCACTACTTATTGAAAAATATTACCTATGTATATTTTTAAGTTGTCGTTAAATGCAGAGTGAGAGAGAATGCCTTGTTTCTATTTCTTTCCCTTTCCCGCCAAACACAATTCGGCATAGAATTTGTATCGACTTTTTTTTTTTTAAGATTGAAGGATTACTGGTGGCCCGGCGGTCTCTCCAGTTGCACCAGGACAGGTGGGCGAGCAAAGCCTCAGCCAAGAGGGGTGGGATTTGCTAACAGCTGCCCGAGCGCCTTCGAAGGAGACCTAACAACTCAAGAGCAGCTGCTTCGCGAATGAATCGCGACTCGCTGAGAAGATCCGGCGAGAAACTCAGCGGGCTGATGCATGGGTTAGGTTGCACGTCGAACTCTTTGTCGAGCTCGACCAGTACGGTTACCGGGGTCCCTAAGGCTGCTCCTAGTGTTAGAGCTGAAGACGTTATCAACTTCTCGAAGGTTGGTATAACAATATCCTCTCAATTTTTGTGGCATTGCTGAGGTCCATGACCCACGGTGACCACTCACAATCAGGCGGGCCGTAAGCTCGTTTTATATGGTTACAAAAAACAAGCTTGAATTATTATAACAATTATATTACATTACGGTGTGAGGTGATGCCGATGTGCCGCATAAGTCAATCCCGGGTTGTCTCCTAACGGTTATCTACAATCTGACGATAACATTGTCTAACCTGAACTTCATTGTCTAATCATGTTTTGTGTAATAATTACATTTGTGTCCACCCAACTTCAGCGCCGTCGAAGGTGCGTTATGATTTTAGCATTGTAACCGTTTCCTTGTAGCCAGCGGCTGTCAAAGTGTTTCAAAGATATTCTATTTGAGAATCTCTATAATTCAAATACGAATAGATTCAACGTAATTGTTATATGTTTATGTTGTGTTTGAGTGTGTATATATCATATGTGTATGTGAATATATATGATAGTGTGGCGGGTAGCCATCATACAACGCAGGATAATTGACAGATGCCTGAATCTCGCTTACGACATTTTCAAGATAAAGCGCATATGAGTCGACTATTATCAAAGCCGGCAATGTGACTTTTGGACAATTATTGGTAAATCAGAAAAACGAATTATTGACTTTGTATTCCATTGGCAGTCACAAAACTCTTCTGAACGACATCTTAGATAACTAACAGGTTAAGTATTAACCTTTATTTAATGCAGGTTTTGAATCGTATTCTTTGAAGGAGACGATTATATTCAAATCAATCTGTATTGACATATCAATAACATTTTTTTGTCCAAATGCACAGATTGCCACCTTTGATAATAGACGACTCATATATACAAGTTCCGAACAATAACATCGGACCGTCGGTCTACCGAGCAATATCATTCGCTCGGTGGAAGATCTTCCCTTTGTCGTATATCTTCCCAAAATAGTGATTATATATAGATACGTGTAAATTTTATATTATCATAGTTACGCGCTGGAGTTCGGGATAAATAAAATTCTACCGAATTACAAGCTAACACTGCATTAGCACTTAGAACACTTAAAACACTTAACAAACACTTTAAAATATATATTTTATTATATTTAATATATTTAGTATATATTTTCCATGATAATGTATTATCTGTATTACACCGCAACATACCTGCTATATTTTTACATTTTCTAGAATTTCTGTAAATTAAACGGTTGTCTGGAAGAGATCGCTTTTAGCGATAACACCACCTATTGTACAAATGTATCTCCTTTTTTTTATTGTTTTTTTTGAATGTAAATTGTGTTTTGGTGTGCAATAAAGTGCATTTTCTCTCTCTCTCTCTCCCTAAAACTCTCCATTGGCTTCTTCCGCTTCGCTTCTGGTGATTCGTCTTCGAGTAGTTCCGATTACTCACTGACTGCGTGCCCTCTCTGCAACACTTTTATAGCCGATACCACATCCCTAGAATTATCGAGAATATTCCACACATTTCGAGTATTGTGTTTCCGCTATCTGACAATAGATGGCGTTGTACTTCTCGAGCGTTCTCGATGTTACTATGTAGTTCCTTTGATATTGTTTCTGCTATTCGGCGATAGATGGCGTTATTTTTACCGGCGTAACATTATCATGATATAATATTGTGTACGTTGTTGTATGTGATGATATATATATATATATATGTGTGTGTATACCGTGTGTGTTGTATATGTATGTAATATTATTACCAATTTGGTTATTTTTGCATTAAGTAAGGCACCTACCACAGGTCTCTACACCGCCCTTAGTTGACTGGTAGAGAATGCCTCAAGCATTAAGTCCGCCATTGTAACTTTGTGCATGAAGTTGAATAAATAAATAACTAAATAATTCAGTTATTTGAGTAATTCAAAAGTTTTCTCAGTATTTTATGAGAATCGGACAGAACTAACGGTAATCTTACATTAAGTAGATTGAAATGTTTGTCATCAGCGTCACGTTCGAAGTTATATTGGTGAAGCGTGCGTATAAATTTCGAGCAACTCGTTTTTAAATGATAAAATAAATTAAGATTTGACAATAATGCCGAGACCCTTTCCATACCGTGTGTCCCTTTATCTTTCCGAACCCTTTTGCAGGAAGTCTTATTCATATCGAGTGGAATTTAAGTAAAGGGCACGCGGCCCTTTTCATGCGAATGAAAGTCAAAAGATACATTACGGATTTAAAAGTTTAAAGGGACTTTTGTGGACTTGTTGTTTTAAACGTTGTTACTATGTTAGGCATTGACATTTCGTTGATAGTGTCCAAGCATTATTAATGGCTTGGGGGCCTTAACGACAAAGGATGATGACCGAGTTGGTGATATTGCTCGGTAGACCGACGGTCCGAATGTTGTTGTTCGGAACCGACGCCTTCAGCTCTAACACTAGGAGCAGGCTTAGGGACCCCGGTAACCGTACTCGTCGAACTCGACAAAGAGTTCGCCGTGCAATCTAACCCATGAATCAGCTCGCTGAGTTTCTCGCCGGATCTTCTCAGTGGGTCGCGATTCCGATCCGGTAGTAGATTCATTCGCGAAGCAGCTGCTCTTTAGCTATTAGGTCTCCTTCGGAGGCGCTCGGGTAGCTGTTAGCAAATCCCACCCCTCCTGGCTGAGCCTTTGCTCGCCCATCTGTCCTGGTGAAACTGGAAAGGCCTCCGGGCCACCAGTAATCCTTCAATAATAATAAAAAAAAAAAGTTCGGAACTTGTATATATGCAAGCTTATCTTGAAAATTTCGTAAGCTGGATATATCTGTCAAATAATAAGTCAGATTTTTCTAGTCGAATAACGAAAATATATTTCTCGCAGATTTCGCCAATGATCTTTAGCTCTTCATACGTGCTTAGCTACTTTTATACAGGTAACTTAGTGCGAGTTTTTTAACGTTCTCGGCAGCGTTAAAGTTAACGCAAGTTTGTATGGAGTTGGAACGTTTGTTTGTCGCTAGGGGCGCTGTTGCAACTTCAAAAAAATTTGAGTTAACTTTTACGCTATCGAGAACGTTAAAAAACTCGCACTACGCACACTGGTCTCTTCTTAATTATCTATTTATCAAACTGTCTTCTTTTATCTTATTCAATCTATCTTACATACATTTTTGTCTATCGGACATTTTTTATTTTCCCATCTTTCCGGCTCTTTTCGGTGACAACTGAATTCCACATGTCTTATTAACATCACGAATTTAATTAAAAACTACATAATTATCGTCCAAAAAAACTTGAGAGGTGTCAAGGGATACCCGGATGGAACGAAGTTCCTTTCGATTAATTAATGAAGGAATTGTAATAAAATTTTATTTTTTTTAAGTTATAATAATATTTTTTTTATTATTAACAAATATAATGTTATATAAGAGAGAGAGAGACAGAGAGAGAGACAGACAGATAGACAGAGAAACATGCGACGCCGCACAGCTTACAATAGCTTACTATAGCAAAAAGTGTCGTGACAACTTTTCGTAAGAATTTTTTCCGTCTAGGCCCCTTTCACAACGCGCGATAAGGAACTTCGTTCCAATTATCGTCCAAAACAATCTGTATCCGGAAAATAAAATTTATTCCAAGCTTAGACTGTGTGTATAGCTTTTAGTTAGCCGTGATACCGATTCAAAGGTTTCGGGATACATTTCGACATTATAATCAGTTTAAATTCGAAGTTTCCAACAAAACTTCTAAATTGTTTATTTGTTTTCTTATTTTTTTCGATTCTCGAAATACGTTTCTCTATTATCGGCGAGTTTAGGGCCAGTTTTAAATATAATAACGCATTGCGACGTAAGCTGTTTCAGACACAAATGTAGAACCATGCGCATAAGGCATTCGGGACTTGGCTCTCGTGGGGTCAGGCTGCGTACTGGCTTGTCGTCAGCGCGGATACAAGATCGGAAATAATTCGTTTGCAAACGATATAATAATAAAAGGCGTATGCGTTTTCGTGTGTGGAGTGCGTGTTTTTAGATTTTGTGGTGTGTCGGGTGTTATTTTTTGGGTTAGCAGCAGAAAGTGCGTGTGAATTTTTAGTGAATTATTTTTGAGCTGTGGAAATCAAAGAACTGAGTGAGTATTTTTCATGTTTTACGTGTTAAAAGTTTTGGTGGTGTTTTTTTTTTGTTGAACTCACTACGAAATATATTGTGTTGTTTACGACCGTCAAATGTAGCGAAAGAGATTAACGACCCTAATAAAATGAGCACTACAATGGAATTCCCGTGAAATTCGGTCGCCACCGGAATTTCTACGGGAATTTCTTTTTTGAGTAGCTTAATGTAATTTTGGTTTTTTTTTTTTTCGGCACGTAAATAAGGATTTAGACATGCAATTTTTGGGCGTTTTAGAGCGTAAAAGTTTTGTATCTTGAAGTTTGAATATTTTTAATGCATAGTGAGTCTTGTGAGACTGCACGGGTGAGTTCCATAATTCTGCACATTTCAGACTTGGTACAGTCATACGTTTCTGTTTGGAGGGTGGGGGAACCGTTATACAACAAATTTGAGATTTGCACATCAGTTTCAAGTTTATTTATTGATTTTATTTATTGCTTAGACGGGTGGACGAGCTCACAGCCCACCTGGTGTTAAGTGGCTACCGGAGCCCATAGACATCTACAACGTAAATGCGCCACCCACCTTGAAACATGAGTTCTAAGGTCTCAGTATAGTAACAACGGCTGCGCCGCACTTCGAGCCGAAACGCATTACTGCTTCACGGCAGAAATAGACGGGGAGGTGGTACCTACCCGTGCGGACTCACAAGAGGTCCTACCACCAGTGAAGGCGACATTCATGATGCGATGTCCATGGGCTCTGCTAACCACTTAGCATCTCTCTTTCTAGCTATTTATCCCACAAGGTGGTGGGGTCAGCTTTCCTTATTCTCTCTGTCTTGGACATCCTCGTCAGCAATATTGTATTCCTTTTAATCCTTGAGCACTTCATCTTTCCAAATTGCCTTGGGTCTACCTCTAAGTCTCCGACCAGTAGTCGAAATTTGGCTACAATTAAATGAAATTATAAATTTGAACATTATTATGGTTCTATTGTCAAAGACTATTTAATATGTTTCTATAATGAAAGATTTCACGAAGACTACACTACAGACAAACAATATTAATCTATTCTCAATTTTGACAATAAATAAAGAGCTTAACACTGATCATACTTAACACTTACTTATCTATTTCTACCATAGCGGGTAGGTAACGGTATCCGATAAGTATTACTCAAAATAAAAAAAACAACACAAAAAAATATATAATAACTGTAGATTAATTAGTAAGAAAAAGTGATGAAGTCATATGTAGATGATACGTGAATTGTTCAATGCAAAAGTTCAGAATGGGTCATTTCATTTTGACCCGTTACAGTATCTTTAGTGTTAAATATATTTGTTGTGTCAAATATATGGTAGTGAGTGTAATATTTTTTAATTGATTTTATATGGATATTTAAAAAAAAACTTAACATTCAACATTCCTTCTCTATATTCTCTATAAATGTGGAAAATTTCGTACTCCTCCGTCCGCGCAATTTTCTTAAAAAGGTTACAAAGTTTTTGCTTCACGTATTTAATATATAGGTATCAAATCGAATTGACTATAACGCGAGTTGTGCTTGAGAAATGAGGTCGGAGTCTCAACGAAGCAAAACTATTAATTTTATTTAAAACTAGCTGACCCGGCAGACTTCGTAGTGGCTCAATCGATGAATAAAAGATCAAAAATTTTGTATAAAATAAACTTAAAACAAACAAAAGGAATCCGTCCGACGGGGCACACATCAAAGGAAAAACAAAATTGTTATTTTTATTTAATACCTGAGCATTTTCATATTTATCTACCTATTAAACCTTCGCTGTACTTCCACAAATAATTCAAGACCAAAATTAGCCAAATCGGACCAGCCGTTCTCGAGTTTTAGCGAGACTAACGAACAGCAAATCATTTTTATATATTATATAGAAGATTTGTAATCATTTCTATATATTAATACGTGAAGCAAAAACTTTGTATCCCTTTTTACGAAAATTGCGCGGACGGAGGAGTATGAAATTTTCCACACTTATAGAGAATATAGAGAAGAAGTGCACAATGCTAATATTTTTTTTAAATAATGCATAAAAGATACATTAAATCAATAAAGAAAACATTACACACACTACATACCATGTATTTGACGCACGCGTGCATACTATTTATTGTCAAACTTTTGTTCTTGACGTTTGTTGTCAAATTGAGAATAGATTAAATATTATTTGTCTTTATTAATATTTTTTATAGTGTAGCCTTGGCGAAATTTGTGATTATATAAGTATATAATACAATCATAATAGTGTACAAACTTACAATTCCAATTAATTATAGTCGAATTTCCACTACTGCGGGACCTCTAGTTTAATTAAGAATTTGACTTAATCACACGCACGATTGGCATTTAATTATCAACGTGTTAAGAATGTTAAAACATGGCGATGCGTTTGAATCGTTTAGTTTACGGGATATAACACGTGAGGTTTTTCTTTTCTCATTTTCTTTCTTCGACGAGTGAAGGAGATCACGGCCCACGTGGTGTTGAGTGGTTACTGGAGCCCATAGACATCAGCAACGTAAATACCACCCACCTAAAGATACGAGCTCTATTTTTTTTATATCCCTTGTAGGCAGACGAGCTTACGGCCCACCTGATGGTGTGTGGTTACCGTCGCCCATGGACTTCGGCAATGCCAGGGGCAGAGCCAGGCCGCAACCTACCGAAAATTCTATTGCAATTTCATTTCTATTAGGACGGTCTGCCCTACCCTACAAACACAAACCAAACTGCTCGTAGTAGAAATATGTAGGGTTGTGGTACCTACACATGCGGGCTCTTAGGGCCATCACTAACTAAGTAAAGGCTTCCTCAAACAGAACGCGTACTTAGCGCCGCGTTTTAACATCGCGCTCTTTTCATGTCACACCAATTGACTAGATGGGTCAAACGCTCCTTGACGCAACGCATTCGCCAAATCATAGTGCCTTTCGATAGCAGTGTGAACATTTAAAAGTAATAAGATTTCGAGTGATTCAGATGTGGCATTGTATAAGCATGGGTATTTTCTAACAATTTCTATAAATTTTTCGGGAATTACCCAGTATCTTAAAGCACATTCACTCGGACTTTAAAAAAAAATTTGTAAAAAATTACAACGCCTGACGTCAAAGCGTCCTAATTGCCCAGTTATAGTTAACGGTATTGCCGGAGTCTGCACCACCCTGCCTATTTCTGCCGCGAAGTAGTGATGCGTTTCGGTTTGAAGGGCGGGGCAGCCGTTGTAACTATACTGAGACCTTAGAACTCATGTCTCAAGATGGGTGGCGGCATTTACGTTGCAGATGTCTATAGGCTCCGGTAATATACATAACTAAGCAATAAAAAAAATAAAAAATAAAAACACGAAAACGGTTAAGAATTGAACTTCATTGCCTGTAAGGTCGCGACTATTGATAATTATTCTTTCGCAGCAAAGATAAGTACAAATATGTCATCAATCCTTACTAATTCATACTTACACTATTCGTTAATGCTCTGCAGTAAATTGTATTACAAAAAAATAGGTACTTTAAAACTATAAAATCACATTTAAATCACGAATTGAACTAATGATTAGTTTGATCTTTTCACTTGTCCTGTTGACACTGGTTGGGTTATTAGAGCGATATTATAAAATTACTAGCTGTACTCGTCCGTTTCGCTGGGCATTTAAAATTAACATTATTATTTCTCACCCCCACAAAGATTCTCATCATTAACGCCCCTGCAACTAGTGTAGGGAGTCCAACACTCATATAAATATTAGCCTATCCATTAAGTACATGTATTTTCTACACGGATACCAAGTTTCAAATCAATCGGATGCATGGTTCAGTAGTTATAACGGAACATCCGTAAAAACCACTGTAGATTTATATATTAGTATAGACTGTATCATCATTCGTCCTTGATGCGTGTGAAAAAATCAAGTCAATGTCAAGTCGTCCGGAAGTCAGTGAAAATGACGTTTAAATATTCTTTTACATACTTAACTACACACATACCGAGCAAATAAAAGCGTGTAAAAATGTTTATTAGCCGGCGACGCCCGTCGAATGTTAATATCATTTCAAAAAGCAGAACCTTGGGTTTGTCTACACCTATAGCTATAAGGCCTTATGGATGACGATATTGTTTGATAGTTTTGGAGTAGTTTTAAGGTTGTTGATGTTCAGTGCTCTTCACTTACAAGCTTAGTTGTTAGCCAGCGAAAGTAGATAGATTTTTTACAGCCCACCTGGTGTTAAGTGGTTACTGAAGCCCATAGACATCTACGACGTAAATGCATCACCCACCTTGAGATATAAGTTCTAAGGTCTCAAGTATAGTTACAACGGCTGCCCCATCCTTCAAACCGAAACGCATTTTTTATTTTTTTTTTATTGCTTAGATGTGTGGACGAGCTCGCAGCCCACCTGGTGTTAAGTGGTTACTGGAGCCCATAGACATCTACAACGTAAATGCGCCACACACTTTGAGATATAGTTCTAAGGACTCAGTATAGTCACAACGGCTGCCCCACCCTTCAAACCGAAACGCATTACTGCTTCATGGCAGAAATAGGCGGGGCGGTGGTACCTACCCGTGCGGACTCACAAGAGGTCCTACCACCAGTAATTACGCAAATTATAATTTTGCGGGTTTGATTTTTATTACACGATGTTATTCCTTCACCGTGGAAGTCAAACGTGAACATTTGTTGAGTACGTGTTTCATTAGAAAAATTGGTACCCGCCTGCGGGATTTGAACACCGGTGCATCGCTCAACACGAATGCACCGGACGTCTTATCCTTCAGGCCACGATATTTAGATACATATGTGATCCTGAAGTACATTCCGTCTCTTTGTGTACATAACTCTGTTGTACGATAAGAATACCGAAACAGAATCTTTTATTTGCCAAGATAAAGAATACATGTTTATTTTATGGTTCAGATATGTCAGCGATTTTGACTTACTAACGCGCGTGTAGTTCCATTTGTTTGTTTTAACAGAGAATACATTTCGTGATACGTCAAGAAAATGAACGGTAATTTTTTAACAATACTAGCGGACCCGATAGTCGTCCTGCAAAAATTCATTCAAGTCGATCCGGCCGTTTAGTTGTAGTGTAGATAAATAACCTAGATACCGACTGCAGTGCCATCTGCCGGGCTGATTTGTCGAATCGAAACCATCCAGGGTCATACCTAAACGCATACGATATATGACTAGATCTATATCTACTCTCAAAACTGGAAATTATCGGTATGGCTGGTATCGGCTAATTCTGTATCCCGGAAAAACGAATAACTTTTCGATTTAAAATAAGTAAAAAGGTGTAAGAACTGATGATCTACAATTCAATGTATATATCGATGAATACAATGAATTCAATTTAATGAATATCTCATGCCTTGAGGCGGGCGGTGACATTCACGTTGTGATGTCGGTCTACAGTAACCATTCAGCCTACGAGATGACCCTGCCACTCTATTTATAAAGATCACCATCGTTTTTGATGATCTGATCAGGATTATCTTGAGTATACCAGGTGTTTTGGAGCAGTGAAAGTGGAATCCTCTAAAAGAGACCTTCGTCAATAAGTTGTTTGATTTTTGAGGAACATGTTTCATACCTGATTGCGCTTCATCATAATGAGTACCAGGAAAGCAAGGTCGTTTTGTTTTCATTGGCCATTTCGCTTGGTTGGTCTACAGATTAAACTCAGCCCTCTTAAATTTATCGATTGAGTCTTTTTTGCTGTATTTTCGAAGGACTGTGGCATTTTTGGAGTTATAAGTAACGTTGAGACTCGATAAGTAAAATTACATGTTAAATTTTTTCAACAAATGATTTTGCATTACAATTCCGACTTAATGCCACGTCAATAAATATTAACTGGAGAATCGGTGAACACTTTTGCATTCGTCAGTACTTGATTTAAGATTCCTTTTACAATCAATAACAACAAAATTTTCTAATTAAAACCTTTCCAAATGCGTGTCGGATGACCCGGGTTGCAGGGTTCCGTAATTTGCGCTCCGTAAAACGAACACAGTTAGAATTTAAAGCAAATCATAAGTTTGGGTAGCTTTTGGTTAGATAGCGCGTTTGCATTAAAACGTCCTTTTTTCAAACTTCTATTAAATTAGGAACATTCATGATGTTTTAAGACCTATTTGACCATAGAATACCTGCACGTTGCAACTAATAGTCTACCAATTTTTATTTATTACTAGCTAACCCGGCAGACTTCGTAGTGCCTCAATCGATAAATAAAAGACATAAACTTTTGTACAAAATAAACATAAAACAAACAAAAGGAATCCGTTCGACGGGGGACACATCAAAGGAGAAACAAAATTGTTATTTTTATTTAATTCCGAGCATTTTCATATTTATCTACCTTTTAAACCTTCTCTGGACTTCCATAAATAATTCAAGACCAAAATTAGCCAATTCGGTCCAACCGTTCTCGAGTTTTAGCGAGACTAACGAACAGCAATTCTTTTTTATATATTATATAGATAACAATAACATTAGTAGCCATGTGACTAGGAGACGCATGGAAATGGTAGTGTAAGGTAGAGGGGGAACAGGTCGGCTGAAGAAGACATGGATGGAGTGTGTGAATGACTATATGAGAGAAAGAGAAGTGAATGTTGAGATCACGGCTGATAGTCCTCACCTAGTGGGATAAGGTGGAGAAAAAGAAGAGGAAGAAAAACATTAGTAAGACACAAAAAAAAATGGTTTTATTCAATTTGATACTCATGGTAATTTTTAAATGAAAACTTACACTGAGAAAAACGGACATGAATATCAGAGCATACTCTTTTTCAAATATTGCGGGTATCACGTATCAAAATTTCGATTTTGTATTTTACGTTCAAGGAATTTTTCGAGTGGTTCCAAAATGCCTCGTATAGTATTTTTTTTAAAAAAAATATTGCTTAGATCTGTGAACGAGCTCACAACATACCTGGTGTTAAGTGGTTACTGGAGTCCATGGACATCTACAACGTAAATGCGCCATCCACCTTGAGATATAAGTTCTAAGGTCTCAGTATAGTTACAACGGCTGCCCCACCTTTCAAACCGAAACGCATTACTGCTTCACGGCAGAAATAGGTGAGGTGGTGGTACCTACCCGTGCGGACTACAAGAGGCTCTACCACCAATAGGGTGTTATTGCTTACAAAGCCATACCACTATGCAGTACTCCCGTGGTCTAATCGTCACGGCCGCTTATTTATATCAGCTATTCCATGGGTAAGCTGTACTTAAAACCGCGCTTGAAATATCTGTAGGGGGAGTTCTTCAAGTGACCTCTAGACACGTACTACGGATGACGCTACGGCTCCCTTTAGTACTGCTACGCCAGTAAAAGTAACGCCATCTATCGCCGATTAGTCTAACGAATATCGAAAGATCTAGTAGCACCTAGAATGCTCGAGAAGTACAACGCCATCTATTGTCAGATAGCGGAAACACAATACTAGAGATGTGTGGAATATTCTCGATCATTCTAGGGATGTGGTATCGGCTATAAAAGCGTTGCAAAGATGGCACGCAGTCAGTTAGTAATCGGAACTACTCGAAGCGAAACAGCGAACGGATCAGCTGAAGCGAAGTGGAAGTGGCGAATTGAGAATTTTAAAGTGTTTGTGAAGTGTTTCAAGTGTTGAATGCAGTTTTTACTTCGGTAATAGTACGAACGAAATTTACTTTTGTGGTGGGTGGTACGAGTATTGACGTAAAAAGAAGATATGACGTCATCCTCTCGATTACTTACAAGCAAACGTGACATACAGACTGCGGACGAAAATAAAAAGGTTAAATCTTTCTCACTAAGCCAAAGGAACTCCCGAGATCTAATTCCAATTAGTGTACAATCAGAGAGAAGTTTGTATTGTGTGAAGCGAAAGTCATTTGTTTTGCGACCGTTCTCGAAACTTCCCAACTTTTAAGGGTTTTCCTTTGATTGAATATAAATTCGCAACTAATCAATACAGGTGAGCAAAACTGTAGAGCTATTGTATTGTAAACTAAGTCAAATGTCTAAGCTGCCAATTACGAACAACCATGTAGTTTGAATGCAGGCGAATGTGGAAATGGTAGGAGCGACTGGAATATATATATTTTTTTTATTGCTTAGATGTGTGGACGAGCTCACAGCCCACCTGGTGTTAAGTGGTTACTGGAGCCCATAGATATCTACAACGTAAATGCGCTACACACCTTGAGATATAAGTTCTAAGGTCTCAAATATAGTTACAACGGCTGCCCTACCCCTCAAACCGAAACCCATTACTGCTTCACGGCAGATACGGCGGGGCGGATATATCTCGGAAGACGAAAAAGAATCTGATGACTTCTAGAACGTGGTGATTAATAAAATTAAAATAAGAAAAGCGAGATCAAACCGTCGAAGTACTAAATATAATCGAGGCTTAAGCATTGCGCTTTTTTTGTTTTTTTTTTTCCTACCTAAGCTGGTAGCCTTGAGAGGCTATTCCAGCGTAACCTTAACTAGTAGGTGAGCTCAGGCTCAAACCTGACGACGTTGCTAACACGAACCCTAGCAAGAGCCGTGCTTCGCAGAATCTACCACCGGATCGGAAACGCGACCCACTGAGAAGATCCGGCGAGAAACTCAGTGGGCTGTGTCTGAGGGTTAATTTACTCGTCGAGCCCTTCGTCGCAAGCGACGGGTTCGACGAGAACGGTGACCGGTTGCACTTAACACGCGACATTTATCTTTGTAATTGAAGGTCCGTTTTATTTGGTATTAGCATCAACAATTCGATGTTTTTAATTGAACTCCGATTAAGTTTGCCACATTCAAACAGCCGAAGAAGATTTTTTGTTATGTTATTTTGTGAAATTTTAATCTATACTATCTATACTAATATTATAAAGAGGAAAGATTTGTTTGTTTGTTTGTTTCGAATAGGCTCCGAAACTACTGGACCGAATTGAAAAATTCTTTTTCCATTAGAAGCCGACATTGTCCCTGATGAACATAGGCTACTTTTTTAAAAAAAAAATATATTTTATTTTTTTGGTTTCATGTGTGTTTTAATGTTTCCGAAACGAAGCGAGGGCGGGTCGCTAGTCTACCTATATATATGGCTCTCCCGTAAGGTTGCAAAAATGTCGCTTAAATAAAAATTGCCTTTCACCACTCGTTATGTAAGCACATGTATATACGTCCATACAAACTTGTGACTTTATTTATTACTAGAGGTCCCGCAGTAGTCGAGATTCGACTATAATTAATTGGAATTGTAAGTTTGTACACTATTATGATTGTAATTTATACTTCTATAATCACAAATTTCGCCAAGGCTACACTATAAAAAACTATTATTAAAGACAAACAATATTTAATCTATTCTCAATTTGACAACAGACGTCAAGAACAAAAGTTTGACAATAAATAGTATGCATGCGTGTGTGCGTCAAACACATGGTATGTAGTGTGCGTAATGTTTTCTTTATTGATTTAATGTATGTTTTATGCATTATTTAAAAAAAAATATTAGCATTGTGCACTTCTTCTCTATATTCTCTATACGTGTGGAAAATTTCATACTCCTCCGTCCGCGCAATTTTCGTAAAAAGGGATACAAAGTTTTCGCTTCACGTATTAATATATAGATATGATATTTCTTGACGTTTCACTAAATTTTATCGTCAATACTCAGACTGTCACGTCTCGTTCTACCGAAGAAAGAAACCCGCTAACTCTTTCTGAAAACACAATTGTAGTTCCCACGTAATGTGCGAATAATAAACTCGACGGAACGAATAAAACAAACAGTAAACAGTAAAGTACTACTGGTGGTAGGACCTCTTGTGGGTCCGCGCGGGTAGGTACCACCATCCTGCCTATTTCTGCCGTGAAGCAGTAATGCGTTTCGGTTTGAAGGGTGGGGCAGCCGTTGTAACTATACTTGATACCTTAGAACTTATATCTCAAGGTGGGTGGCGCATTTACGTTGTGGATGTCTATGGGCTCCAGTAACCACTTGACACCAGGTGGGCTGTGAGCTCGTCCACCCATCAAAAAAAAAAAAAAACAGTAAAGTCTCGCTTCTTATATCACTCGAGATGTGTTAACGTACAGAGCGCAGAGCTTATAAAATTTGAATGCACCAAACACAGTTCAATTAAGTTCATAAGAACGCATGTGTTGTAGCTTTTCACGTTTACCGCATAAGAAATCACACGTGTGCGTATTTTGTACACAGATTTAGTTTAATTAATGACCATGTTGACATACTACGGGAATTATCCCACACTATTGTAAACGTGGATTTTGAAAGGCGCGTTCCGCGGTCCTGCTCGACTTCTGACAGTAGATCAATTGAATTTTGTTTTGAAGAGTGATTTTTTAAGTGAAAACTTCTTTAGAATCGTTGTGATTTCAAACCGGATGCAATGGAAAAAACGACAGGTAAGAGACACAAATACAAAAATGTGTAGAATGAAGCCAGCAAAGAATGAGACAGAAATATACATACTATTTAATACAGCGCCATCTGTGAGATTTTTTAATACTAACGTGTGTATGAAAGCTCTTGTAGTGAATTTTAATTTAGGATTATACGTGAAATTAAAATATCAATTCACAGAGGGCGCTACCTTACNACTACACAAGGGGGTCGCGGGTTCGAATCCCGCCAAGGGAAGATATTTGTATGATAAATATAAATGTCTTTTCCAGGGTTATGGATGTATATTAAATATATGTATGTGTATAATAAAAATCTTACATTTATTTCCGTTATCTGGTACCTGTAACACAAGTTCTTTACGAACTTATCACGGGACCAGTTAACGTGGCGTGACTGTTAGTAAATATTTATATTTATATTATATTTATATTTAATTCGAGGTTTTTAATTGAACTCCAATTAAGTTTGCCAGATTCAAATAGCCGAAGAAGATTTTTTGTTATGTTATTTTGTGCAAATGTGAATCTATGGCTCTCCTGTAGGGTTGCCAAAATGTCGCTTAAAAAAAAATTGCCTTTCACCACTCGTTATGTAAGCATATACGTCCATACAAACTTGTGACTTTATTTATTACTAGAGGTCCCGCAGTAGTCGAAATTTGACTATAATTAATTGAAAGTTTGTACACTATTATGATTGTATTTTATACTTCTATAATCACAAATTTCGCCAAGAGTACACTATAAAAAATATTAACAAAGACAAACCATATTCTATTCTCAATTTGACAACAGACGTCAAGAACAAAAGTTTGACAATAAATGGTATGCATGCGTGTGTGCGTCAAATACATGGTATGTAGTGTGTGTAATGTTTTCTTTATTGATTAAATGTATCTTTTATGCATTATTTAAAAAAAATATTATTATTGTGCACTTCTTCTCTATATTCTCTATTAGTGTGGAAAATTTCATACTCCTCCGTCCGCGCAATTTTCGTAAAAAGGGATACGAAGTTTTCGCTTCACGTATTAATATATAGTTAAGATATTTCTTGACGTTTCACTAAATTTTATCGTCAATACTCAGACTGTCACGTCTCATTCTAGCGAAGAAAGAAACCCGCTAACACTTTCTGAAAACACAGTTGTAGTTCCCACGTAATGTGCGAATAATAAACTCGACGTAACGAATAAAACAAACAGTAAACAGTAAGTCTCGCTTCTTATATCACTCGAGATGTGTTAACGTACAGAGCGCAGAGCGTATAAAATTTGAATGCACCAAACACAGTTCAATTAAGTTCATAAGAACGCATGTGTTGTAGCTTTTCACGTATACCGTATAAGAAATCACACGTGTGCGTATTTTGTACACAGATTTTGGTTAATTAATGACCATGTTGACATACTACGGGAATTATCCCACACTATTGTAAACGAACATTTTGAAAGGCGCGTTCCGCGGTCCTGCTCGACTTCTGACAGTAGATCTATTGAATTTTGTTTTGAAGAGTGATTTTTTTTTCTCCTACTTAAGCTGATGACCTTGAGAGGCTATTTCAGCTTCACCCTAACATGTAGGTGAGGAGAGGCTCAAATCGGGAGTGTTGCTAACACTGGCCTTAGCAAGAGCAGTGCTTCGCAGAATCTACCGCCGGATCGGAGACGCGATCCACTGAAAAGATCCGGCGAGAAACTCAGTGGGCTGTGTCTATGTGTTGCTAATACTGGCTCTAGCAAGAGCAGTGCTACGCAGAATCTACCACCGGATCGGAGACGCGATCTACTGAAAAGATCCGGCGAGAAACTCAGTGGGCTGTGTCTATGTGTTGCTAATACTGGCTCTAGCAAGAGCAGTGTTTCTCAGAAGCTACCACCGGTTGGTGACGCGATTCACTGAAAAGATCCGGTGAGAAACTCGGTGGGCTGTGCCTATGAGTTAATTCACTCGTCGAGCCCTTCGTCGCAAGCGACGGGTTCGACGAGAACGATGACCGGTGAAGAATGAAACAAAGCCCTCAATTCAATTGAGACAGAGCTACAACTCTCGTTATACAGATATTTTTAATAAAAAAAAAAATGAAAACTTACTTCAAATAAAATGGAAACATCATCAATGTAGCATAGGTAGGAAAAAGAAGCTTCCTTCATAAAAAAAAGTATCGTAATAGTTTAAGTCTAAATACGACCCTGCATTCGCGTGTGATAATTCTCGGCTCATTACACACACACACACCCTTGACGAACGCCGCTTACGTTTTCCTCAGTCGGTATTGATCAGAATACTGGAGCGTTCATAATTTATACACGTGTAATTAACATATGGTGCCCGACTCGTTATTTCTGGATCCGACTCTGGAATCAATAATGTTTGGCGTACTTTCATTTAAGAAATTGAACGCCTAAAATTCTAAACAAGCTCATGGAACACTTTATGGTATGTGTTTTTTTTTTTATAGCGCTTAGATGGGTGGATGAGCTCACGGCCCACCTGGTGTTAAGTGGTTACTGGAGCCCATAGACATTTACAACGAAATGCGGCACCCACCTTGAGATATAAGTTCTAAGTTCTCAGTATAGTTACAACGGCTTTCCCTCCCTTCAAGCCGAAACGCATTACTGTTTCACGGTAGAAATAGGCAAGGTGGTGGTACCTACCCGTGCGGAATCACAAGAGGTCCTACCACCAGTAATATTCGCAAGAGGTCCCACCACCAGTGTGATTATAGAAGTTTATTAATCTTTAACAATAGAACCATAATAGTGTAGCAACTTATACACGTAATTACAATTAATCATAGTCGAATTTTGACTACCCGGGGACAACTAGTTACTCTAAATCGATATAAAATATTCTAGTACAATTAAGCGGCTATGGAATGAGCTCCCCTCCACGGTGTTTCCCGAGCGCTATGACATGTCCTTCTTCAAACGAGGCTTGTGGAGAGTATTAAGCGGTAGGCAGCGGCTTGGCTCTGCCCCTGGCATTGCTGAAGTCCATGGGCGACGGTAACCACTNCTATGGAATGAGCTCCCCTCCACGGTGTTTCCCGAGCGCTATGACATGTCCTTCTTCAAACGAGGCTTGTGGAGAGTATTAAGCGGTAGGCAGCGGCTTGGCTCTGCCCCTGGCATTGCTGAAGTCCATGGGCGACGGTAACCACTCACCATCAGGTGGGCCGTATGCCCGTCTGCCTACAAAGGCAATAAAAAAAAAAGCGTATTCCACACTACGATAAGTCAGCTAATTTAGCTGAACTAATTGACTGCACGAGCACTTACCGCTAATTGCTACAGCAATTTAACTATTCGATTATTATTTAGTGAATTATATAGTGTCACGATCGATATTGAATAAGCAATACGGCACTACGGGACCGGTGTATTAAATGATAAAGACGTATATATTTATACAGAGTCGTACTCGGGTTCTATTAGTCGAGTCTCATGTCGCTGTGATAAGAGCACCGATTGCCCCCCACTGATCTATTTGGTGTGTGTTTTTAATATTACGCGCTGGGGTTCCGGATAAATAAAATTATACCGGAGTACAACTAAAAACTATTCAACACTTAAAACACTCAACAAATGCTTTAAAACTCTCAATTCGCTTCTTCCGCTTCGCTTCAGGTGATCCGTTTGCTGTTTCGCTTCGAGTAGTTCCGATTACTGACTGACTGCGTGTCGTCTCTGCAACGCTTTTATAGCCGATACTACATCCACACATTTCGAGTATTGTGTTTCCGCTAACTGACAATAGATGGAGTTGTACTTCTCGAGCGTTCTAGGTGCTACTAGATCCTTCGATATTCGTTCGACTATTCGGCGATGGATGGCGTTACTCTTACCGGCGTAACATTAATTTAATTTCGGGTTAATTACAAATCCCGACTTCAATTCGCGAGTTTCAAATTGTTAGACATTTTCACCATAAAAACTATCATGGATGACGACACCTCATCAGCAGAATAGAGCGTTGCTTATTGCGGTTTGCTGTTTGGAAAGTTCGGAGACCAGCAATCATGACTATACTAATCGAGATGTTTTCGGCCAGTTACCATCCGAGTTTGTAATGAACTTTCCTCCGCGGAGTATCCTAAGCGGTATGATATATACTTTTACTCACGATGCTTGAGGAGATTGGTAGATTCATTGTTAGACTACGGTTCGGTTGTGCCCCTGACATTTCTGACGCTCATGAATTCAGGATTAGGTAGTCCTATATTTGCCTATAACCCACCATAAAAAAATAATTATACACCATCTTAAGTCAATGATTTCTAGAAATTGTACTGCGATCTAGTAGAAACATTACTACTTAAGGTACTTTTACTGGTGGTGACCTGTTGTGAGTCCGCGCGGGTGGGTACCGCTACCCTATCTATTTCTGCCGTGAAGCGGTGTTGCGTTTCGGTTTGAAGGCTGGGGCAGCCGTTGTAACTATACTTGAGACCTTAGAACTCATATCTCAAGGGCGGTGGCGCAGTTTCGTTGTGGATGTTTATGGGAACCAGTAACCACTTAACCCCAGGTGGGCTGTGAGCTCGTCCACCCATCTAAGCAATAAAAAAATGTCGGTATGCTCATTACCGAAGCTCTGATTGAACATTGCGCTGATGTGTATGGACTTGACATTGTAATCCATGGCTTCTAAGGGGTTAAATACCCGTTCTCCTTCACGCGACCTTGTCTGCCCAAGCATCAACAAGCTAGTCGGGCCAGACAGTTGCCTTGATAAATTATCATTAACCAAGTCTAGGTTTGACTGCGTCAATGTCTTTCGTGTTCTGTTAATAGAATTCAACTGAATTATTTAGTGAATCGAATTATATTGAGCTTGATCAGTTTTTAATTTGAAACGACTTTCGTGAAGTTAGCCGTCCCCTATTATTACTGTTTAGTGCGTTGGATGGATAGACCAGTTCACGGCTCTCATTGCATTAAGTCAGCGGTCAGGGAGCCGGGGTAAAAATGAAACTTTTGTGAGTAAAAAGTCTATATTGAAGTCGTCGTCGTAAGTCGTCGTGGCCTAAAGGATAAGACGTCCGGTGCATTCGTGTGTAGCGATGTAACAGTGTTCGAATCCCGCAGGCGGGTACCAATTTTTCTAATGAAATACGTACTCAACAAATGATCACGATTGACTTCCACATTGAAGGAATAACATCGTGTAATAAAAATCAAACCCGCAAAAATTATAATTTGCGTAATCACTGGTGGTAGGACCTCTTGGGAGTCCGCACGGGTAGGTACCACCACCCCGCCTATTTCCGCCGTGAAGCAGTAATGCGTTTCGGTTTGAAGGGTGGGGTAGCCGTTGTAACTATACTGAGACCTAAGAACATATCTCAAGGTGGGTGGCGCATTTACGTTGTAGATGTCTATGGGCTCCAGTAACCACTTAACACTAGGTGGGCTGTGAGCTCGTCTACCCATATAAGCAATAAAAATAATAATAAAAAAAAGCATTGACGCGAGTTTGCCGGCCGTATGAAGTAGTTGTGTGGCCCACGATCCTATGTGACGATCGTAATAAACTTAATTTTTTTTTAAATTTTGAATATCGAAAAACAAATGCCGAGATGTGTGGTAAATTTTTAAAGCAATAATTATAATATTATAAAAAAAAATGTTCGCGGGACCCTAATTTAAATAGTTTAGAAATCAATGTAATAAATAAATTTTGTCCTGAAATAATACATTCGATAAATTTTATGACTAACTGCGCGTCACTATTGACAATAAAAAACAGCAATTGGCTCCTTCAAGTGTAATTACTATTAATACGAAACTTCATGAATGGACAAACGTCAAAAAGGCCATCATAGCGTGCCGGTAGTGTATGTAAATCGAGTGGTAAGCGATACTCACCACTCGAGTCCAAAGGGTTAATGACCGACCCACAATATTTGTTAAGGAAAACTTTTTCGAAGTGAAACTTCTTTAGAATCGTTGTGATTTGAAACTCGATGAAACGAAAAAATAAGTCCATAGAGACACAAACACATAAATGTATAGGATTCAGCCGGCGAGAGAGTGAGATAGAACACATTAGACGTTCTCGGTCTCCTCTTTGTGCGACTCTTCGTAGCATCCCCACTATCGTCTACTAAACATTATCCATATGTATGCTCCTGTGTAGTGGGATAGTCAGTATATCTATATCTTATTTATAAGTTTCACTTCTACCGTGTGTGCCTTTTTTTTTATTGGTTGATGGGTGGGCGAGCTCACAGCCCACCTGGTGTTAAGTGGTTACTGGAGCCCACAGACTTCTACAACGTAAATGCGCCACCCACCTTGAGATATAAGTTCTAAGATCTCAGTATAGCTACAACGGCTGCCCCGCCCTTCAAGCCGAATCGCATTACTGCTTCACGGCAGAAATAGGCGGGGTGGTGGTACTTACTCGTGCGGACTCACAATAGGTCCTACCACCAGTATTGCACACACACATACTTTTTTTTTATTATTCGACAAAAATCATCACGGCAAACGAACTTAAGCCGCATACGTGTAATAACGTTAATAAAAATAGCGCTTCAAATAAGACTCACTCATTACGGGCCTGTGTCGAAGCGGAGTTCGGACGCGCCTTGAATATTCAGACAATGAAATAAAGTTCCGCACAGAAAGGGTTAGCGCGTTACCTACAAACGGCTTTAGAAGAAAACGCTTCTCGCATCGTGTTAATGAATTAATTTCGGAATGAATTCTTTTTGTTCGTACGGTTTTGTTTTTGAGGTTGTTTTTTTTGTTTTTTTTGTTTTTTGTACATCTGTCACGTGTGATATGAAGCGTGTTTATGGTTTTTCGGACCGGAAAAGAAGTTAGGAACAAAACGGTGTTAGTTGTCCGCTAAAATAATTGTTGTCTATTTTTTTCTACCTATGCTGATAGCCTTGAGCTCAAACCGGGTGTGTTCCTAACGCTGGCCCTAGCAAGAGCAGTGCTTCGTAGAACCTACCACCGGATCGGAAACGCGACCCACTGAGAAGATCCGTCGAGAAACTCAGTGGGCTGTGTCTGTGGTTTAATTCACTCGTCGAGCCCTTCGCCGCCAGCGACGGGTTCGATTAGGACAGTGGCCGGTGGTTGTGCTACCTAAAATCACCGTTAATGGATCGGGAGCATTCGTAATGACGCGTTTAGGGCGACGTCGACTGTTTACCATTCGGTCCACAGGATCAGGGTATGTAATTTCCGGCGGTGTTCTGCGCGACAATAGTCACTCGTATTTATAGTAGAAAGTGGGGGAAATTTAGTCTTGAATTCTCATGAATACCGTCTTAAACAGTTGTTGAAATACGTAACATTAAGGTCACAGTGATTTTTAACTATTTTTAGCTAACTAAATAATGACGTTGCGCCTACATGTATAATAAAAATATATAATATGTAGAATATTTATAATACATTATGGCAGTACAAATATACATAAATTTTTTACCTTATACATACCTATCATAAATAGTTATATTCTATATTTAAAAATAATTTTGAAACGATTCAGTCCATTTCCTTAAAGTTGAACATATTCATTCTTAATATAGTTGATGTACAGGCATAGGGCTGCCTAACACGATCCCGAAGTTAACCAATCGATTCCCCTCTATTTATAGGATGTGAGTATCGGAACGATTGTTCCACTACCCTACATTCAATAGCATCGCGTGACTAATGGCAATTAAACGAACGCTATTTTGTTAAAACTTAAATACGTGTACGGAATCATGTTTTAGGGATGTTCCGTTAATTTTATTTTTCTAAATACCTTCAATAAAAACAATTTATTTTTTGTTTGGAAAGCTTAAACGACGGAGGGAAGATCTTCCACCGAGCGGGTGATATTGCTCGGTAGACCGACGGTCCGAATGTTGTTGCCCGGAACTTGTATATATGCGAGCTTATCTTGAAAATGTCGTAAGCGAGATTCAGGCATCTGTCAAATATCTTGTGTTCTGTGATGGCTACCGCCACATCGAATACGGATCTAAATTTTATTTAGTTTACTGGAGATGGGCGGGTTGCGATTCTACACGGTAAGGTACCCTTTGCATATTTCTGTTGTTTTTTTCCTACCTCTGCTGAAAGCCTTGAGAGGCTATATCAGCGTTACCTTAGCGTGTAGGTGAGCTCACGGGGCTCAAACCGGAGGTGTTGCTAATACTGGCCCTAGCAAGAGCGGTGCTATGCAGAATCTATCAGCGGGTCGGAAACGCGACCCACTGAGAAGATCCGGGGAGAAACTCAGTGGGCTGTGTCTGAGGGTTAATGTATTTTGGTGAAACGCGTATGGATTTCACAAAAACAAAACGTGACAATCAACAAACTTCATTGATTTTAAACTACGCCATTAAAACCATAACAATGTTTGTTGTGTTTTAATAGTTCACTCGTATGAAACGAGCCGTTGGAAAATACGCGAATACGCACAAGCTAATGTGTCCCTTGTTGATGTGCGAGATAAGATGAAAATTCGATTGCCAATACGAATCAATAAATACCGTAGAATAATGGGAAGTTAGCGGGTTATCTCCGAAGCGATCGTATCGAAATGCGATTACAAATTCAAATATTCGAATTATTTTTATCGTTTTTTTTTTTTTTTAAATCTGTTACGAGGTCGCATAATGAGATTTAACAAGAATCACCCGACTTTTAGAAAGGTTGGTTGCTATTTTTAGCCGACTTCAAAAAAGGAGGATTTTCACAATTCAACTGTATTTTTTTGTTGCTATTGTAGGCAGGCGAGCATACGGCCCACCTGATGGTGAGTGATTATCGTCGCTCATGGACGTCAGCAATGCCAGGGACAGAGCCAAGCTGCTTCGTACCTTATCTTATGATTAAAGCGTCTAATCTATACTTCTATACTAATATTATAAAGAGGAAAG
This sequence comes from Bombyx mandarina, assembly GCF_003987935.1. Next base: position 1,772,869 of record NW_021011495.1, read on the forward strand.
ATTTGTTTGTTTGTTTGTATTGATAGGCTTCGAAACTACTGAACCGATTTAAGAACTTTCACTTGTTGGAAAGCTACGCTATCGCCGGGTAACATAGGCTATATTTAGTATATCTTCAAAAAAATTAGGGATCCTTACTGAAACTCCAATAATGTAACCCAATGTGTAAAAAAATACCTAAAATTCTTTACATCGTGTGCGCTACTTCCCAAGCGAAGCCGGGGTGGGCCGCTAGTTTGTTATAATTACGTTATAGCTTTTTCTAAAATACTCTGGAATGTGAGGGACGCGGTTATTCATGCGGTTTCCGGTTAAAATTTGGACCGACCTTCTCGTGGGTATCGTAGAAGGCGACCAAGGCAATTTTACTGGCTACCATCTTAAGTCAATGTTAGCATTTCCAAGGAGGGTCGACATCAGATAGGTGGTTGTGAAACTCATGCCAAATTCTTATGCAGTATGAAAAGATAAATATGTAGTAATGTAGAATAAAAGCAAGAAGAAGAAGATGACCATAAAAGAGAACTAGTAATTCGAATTTTGAGTGACTGAAATCCCAGACGGGTAATATCCTAAAAACATTTAAAATTCATCTTTATCGCGACATTTTAGGGTCCTTTCCTAAACTTATTATACTTGAAGACCTGTTATAAATTTAATATTTTTCTCATTTAATTAGAGCCCAAGCTGCCTGATTACTTGGCTGGATCATCATTGGTATTGCCAATGGCAATGACAGCAAGCGAATGAGATTAGGTGGGATCTAGTCTTTGCCAATAAAAAGCTCGTGTATGCGAAATCGAATTTTTCAATTCATTCTAAATACTTCTATGTTGTCTTGATTCAACCTCTGCAAACCATCAAATCCCACATACCCGTGACGATGCGTGATCATTTACGAGCGCATATCTGCCGTAAGCAAGCATGGCATATCCGTCGTTCCACTACAATTGAGACTTTAAAATTGACACACACACACACACACACACACACACACACACACACACACACACACAAACTTAGCCGGACAACACAACACAACACAAACTTAGCCGGATTAACCGATTGAAAATGCTTAAACCAAATTTATGCTACTCTCACAGACGCTGCACTAGGTCCATAAGCATCGCAAATTTTTTTATTTTTTTTTTATTGCTTAGATGAGTGGACGAGCTCACAGCCCACCTGGTGTTAAGTGGTTACTGGAGCTCATAGACATCTACAACGTAAATGCGCCACCTACCTTGAGATATAAGTTCTAAGGTCTCAATTATAGTTACAACGGCTGCCCCACCCTTCAAACCGAAACGCATTACTGCTTCACGGCAGAAATAGGCGGGGCGGTGGTACCTACCCGTGCGGACTCGCAAGAGGTCCTACCACCAGTAATTACGCAAATTATAATTTTGCGGGTTTCATTTTTATTACACGATGTTATTCCTTCACCGTGGAAATCAATCGTGAACATTTGTTGCGTTGCATTTTTAGTACCTTTTTTGTAGTAAAATTTTAAGATGTATCGAATTTCTTCATTAGATTCATTCATCTTGACAGCACGAAAAATAAATAAAAATCACACAATTGAACTTGGAATTGTCTTCTTTTAAATTTTAATGATACCAAAACCAGCCAGATACAAATAGTATAGCCAAAGAGATTTTATTACAAGTTCATACACACTATAATGCAAAAAAAGACTTTTTCCCCAACCTATATGTATTATACATACGTTTAAATATATACATATATAAATAATAAACACCCAGGCCAAAAGTAAACAAATCTGTTCATCACACGAATGTTTGCCCGATGCGGGAATCGAACCTATGACTCTCGGTCCAACAGTCAGCAACTCCATTTGTTGCACCTCTGAGTCAGTCAGCATATAAATTTATAAATATTCCTTCGTGAACTTCCTTTGCGTTAGTACTCATGAATACAATTTTCTTTAGCAGAGATTTTCGTGCGATATTGCCAACTGAAATTAATGATTAAAGAACTTTAAGCTTGGCACGAGGCAATTAACTTTTACCTAACCCCAAGTTCCAGCGGTCTGGCTCTTGAATGTATCCCTGGGTGTCTTATCTGATTAAATTTTACTATGAAATTTACAAAATGGATTCATATTAACTTTATTACATCTGCAGCGTCTGGTGTTGGCTAAAATAGGGATTTTATTCGTTAGCTATAAAGAACACTTACAGGAGTGTCTGTGGTTGTGTGAGAAGAACTCTTAATCAATAGAACTGCAGGGTGCTAGATCTATAGTGCTTGTAGTACAGGACTTTTGTCTAGATATATTATGTCAGAACTATGATTTTATGATAAGATCTTCCTTCCCTCTCCATTCTTTCCCTTTATTATTTATTTGAAACCAAATTAACATGCGGTCCACCGATGCTAATGGACATCGGCAATGCCAGGGGCATAGCTGAGCCTGTCCCTAATGCTTGAGATTTTTTCAGTTCTCCTTTGTGTTATGACGTGCACTTTCTCCACCGATAAAGAAATTTGGAGTTGCTTCTACCCCTGATTAGGCGACCTCTTTGTTCTGAGACTCTATGTTCGATCCCTAAAGTAGTTAAGCAATTATGGAAAGAAAAGTCTTGAAAAACTCACTTTAGCGGGGTCGCTGAACTCTATAGCAGTCTTAGTCATTGCGATCTGCAGTGCCTTTGATGCAAACCGGCTCTACCATTCAACTATAAAGAATCTTGTCCGCTAGTAATAATGTCGTAATTACAATTGTCCTTGATGATTTTTTAAGTACTTTTCAATTGATTATCCTGTAACAACAAGAAGATTCCCGGGGAATGTAAGCTGCGAAGTACGTCTAGGTTGATCACATTAGTGGACATTTGTCTCGGCCAATAAATGGCTATTACATTCGTGAATTGGTAAGTTTCACAGCCAGTGGGGGGTAGGGCCCATAAAACACCATTAGGACTGTGGTCTGCTACCAACATTTGGAGTCGTGATACCTCACGCGTCCCCAGGCGTGGAAACCTTAAGTGAAATTCAGCCCTCTACCCGAAAAAAAGGCTTCACAGCATCTCTTTAGAAACCATTCTCTTTCGGGGGCGTTCAGTTAGTGAAAATTTCACGTAATGCGGTCTGGCCCCTATAAGCCGGATGGCTATGGAAATGATTTCCTACCCAAAATAAAAAAAATACGTGGAACCAATGGAAATCATCAAAGAACAGTACATTTTCCCTCAACCAATTCGGATCGGGAGTAAAAAAAATACTTCTCTCACCGACTTTATAAAAATTGAAATTGTTTCGTGACGAATTAATATTGAATTTTTGTTTTCATTTCTGTTGTAAGCGTCGAAAAAATTATTCCTTTGATATTTAGGAGTACGTTTGGTGTTTTTTTTTTGAGAGCAAATGTTAATTTAGGGACCTTTTCTGTTATATATTTTGATATTATGTACTATGTTATTGCTTCGACACCACCAAGTAAAAGCCTTTAAAAGGCATAGGATTGACGACGCTACGTTAACTGGTCCCGTGCTAAGTTCATGAAGAACTTGTGTTGCAGGTACCAGATAACGAAAATAAATGTAAGATTTTTATTATACACATACATATATTTAATATACATCCATAACCCTGGAAAAGACATATTATATTTATCATACAAATATCTTCCCTTGGCGGGATTAGAACCCGCGAGCCCCTTGTATAGTGACCATGTCACTTACCACTACACCAGACAGCCGTTAAATTGGATGGATGGAGAGTGGGTGGATTGGATTGGATGAGCAAAGCGCAAAACCGGGTTCAGAGGTGAAAAGAGGCCTGTGTCCAATAGTGAACGATTGTGGGTTGATGATGTACTCCGGAGTGGCTATGGATCTGCTCTGTCTGTGGCATTTTTAATGGGCAGCTAAGTACATTTTTATTAGACGCTTGTCGATTTCGCCAAAGAATCCAGTACACTCGTTTTACATATTTCGTATCCGTGAACGCGTCGAGGGTCAGAGGAGGCAACGCACACACAAGAGAACATTAATATGTATCTTTGAGTACCGTAATTTATTTAGATTCGATGATAAAATCTATCGGTTTCACTGCGCGATACTAGGTTAAGGGCCGCACACATTTTTATTTTTTTATTGCTTAGATGTGTGGACGAGCTCACAGCCCACCTGGTGTTAAGTGGTTACTGGAGCCCATAGACATCTACAACGTAAATGCGCCACACACCTTGAGATATAAGTTCTAAGGTCTCAGTATAGTTACAACGGCTGCCTTCAAACCGAAACGCATTACTGCTTCACGGCAGAAATAGGCAGGGTGGTGGTACCTACCCGCGCGGACTCACAACAGGTCCTACCACCAGTAATTACGCAAATTATAATTTTGCGGGTTTCACTTTTATTACACGATGTTATTCCTTCACCGTGGAAGTCAATCGTGAACATTTGTTGAGTACGTATTTCATTAGAAAAATCGGTACCCGCCTGCGGGTTTCGAACACCGGTGCATCGCTAGATACGAATTCACCGGACGTCTTATCCTTTAGGCCACGAAGACTTCGCCTAAAGGATTATATGAAGGTATTGTCGCATATTTCTATTGTGTTGTACTTGCCTATTATGTTCCAATTAAGTACAAGTAAGTAGATAGTTTGAAAATCAAAAAATTCATAGTTTACTTCACAATCTAATCTATGAAGGGTAGAGGTAAGGAGAACCGTCTCATATGGGAGAAGTTTGAAAAAGTGTCCCACTTTCAGCACTAAATAACAGTTCAAAAATCCTCCTGAATGGCGCTAGCATAGACACAGGGTATGATGATATGAATTGAGCAGTTGTTAACTGATTGAAGTATGCTGAGTTAGGAAATTTAATATATTTCATGACTAGAGTAGTTAGTGACACTGTAATATACAAGACCTCACATGTTTACGTGGTCCAAACTAATTTCGTCAATATAATCTAAAATTATTGGTGTGGTAAAACGTGGAGACATCGATTGCTTTTTCTTATCAGCTTTAAATAAAATACTTTTTGTGATATTGTAGTGCTTACTGTTAAAATATATATAAAATTTCTTTCGTCCTATAAAAGTTCTTTCGTCCTTTTTTATTTCTCTATCTTATTCTAATAACTTTTAGCGCTTTTTTTAAATTTACTTTTTCACACAAAGATTTTTTTTAAGAGATTTTATGACCTGGTAACTAAGACCTTTAAGTCATGTCTTATTTTACTTTATATTCTTAATTTTATGAAAAATGATAACATGGAGTGAAATGAAATGAAGATGATTAATTTGAGACATTAATCAACTGGGATGAAATTTAATGAAATGAAATGATATGGGATGAAATATAATCGCAGTAAAATGGTGGTCATTTAGTTCATTTACTGAGATTTTTTCAGTGGACTTTTTGGAGGAACCCGAGAAGTTACGTCCAGCAGCTTTGTTTCATTTTCCCACATTTGTGCACTTTCACAGATATTAAAGAGTTAATAAACCACCATTATTACACATTTAAACTCGAAGAAACACTAAATAGACAAAATAAAATAAATCACACAACTTCACTCCTCGCGTTCCCGCCAAAAAGTCTCACACAAAGAGACGATTCTCCTTAAATCTACCCTCCATAATCGAATCTAAACATTTTCTATTTCTCAATAAATATACCGAAAAACAAACAATATAATATGTACCAAAAAATATAATAACATAATCTTTGTAGACTGCATCGCGTCGTTGATCAGAAATGACAGATTTGAAGTCTATAAAATCAAAGGCAGCTAAACGCCTTAATGTCGTAAAATGGATTAACAATGGCCCTATCTTGTTTAGTTAGTTGAACACGCTTTAGTGTTTTCACGTTATAACAAATGCAGCTAAATGCAGCTAAACAAATTCAGTTCAAAAATTTCACTTTTACTCTGTATTAAGTACTAATAAACGAAGTTTTATCATTTAAAATTCAGATTATTAGTAATATTCTCATTCTTTATAAATCTGCTTTAAAATAAAGAATATCGTAGCTATCCGAACAAAGTTATTTCAGTTTCTCAAACCGGGAGCGTTGCTAACACTGGCCCTAGCAAGAGCAGTACTTCGATGGATCGAGAGGATCCGTAATGACGTGCTTAGGGCCGATTTTTGTAGTTTACCTGAATATTTGACAGACTTGGATTTAGCTGCCTTTGATTTTATAGGCCTCAATTGTTGCTGGCATTGATTTAATGAGTTTGCGACTCAAACTATGTACGAAATTATCACTATACTGGTGGTAGGACCTCTTGGGAGTCCGCACGGGTAGGTACCACCACTCCGCCTATTTTCGCCGTGAAGCAGTAATGCGTTTCGGTTCGAAGGGTGGGGTAGCCGTTGTAACTATACTTGAGACCTTAGAACTTATATCTCGAGGTGGGAGGCGCATTTACGCTGTAGACGTCTATGGGCTCCAGTAACCACTTAACACCAGGTGGGCTGTGAGCTCGTCCACCCATCTAAGCAATAAAAAAATAAAATAAAAAAACTATAAATCCTCAATCAGGTATACTGTGTGTTTTGATGAGTTGGTAGCATCATTTCGCCTATTTTACCGATTTGAAGACAATAAACTGAATGAAACTTCCAATGCGTGTTATATCTTCGCACGGTCCGTCGCCGGAGTAGACATCGACGCATCAATTGAATAATTAACTAATTGATTATCTTTTTCTTTTACCCATTGATTCTACCGGGAAAAATGCTTACGAGGATTAGCAGCCCTGGGAATACATACAAATGACGTTTATTGAAATCGGTCAAAGATCAATGTATTTCATCTGTGCAAGTGGAGTTTAAATATACCTATTAATCTATCTATTAAATATACATATCTGAATACACCTTTATTGTGTAAGTTATATGACACTATGGTTTTATATTGTGCTTCTTCGGTCAACTGATGTTTGTTTGTTAATTTAATGTGTATTGGTATACCTATAGTTAATTATGGGTTTAGATATTCGACGAGAAATCCAATGTTCTATTTGTTGTTCGGAACTTACACAAGTACAACGCCATCTATTGTCAGATAGCGGAAACGCGCATCGAAGCTACTCTACTTACCCAGAATGCTCTCAATAAATCTAGGGATGTCGTATCGAGTATAAAAGCGTTGCAGAGATGACACGAAGTCCGTTAGTAATCGGGTCTACTCGAAGCGAAACAGTGAACGGATCACCTGAAGCGAAGCGGAAGAAGTGAATTGAGAATTTTAAAGTGTTCGTTAAGTGTATTAAGTGTACTAAGTATTAAATAGAGTTCTAAATGCGGTAGGCATCGGCTTGGCTCTGCCCCTGGCATTGCTGAAGTCCATGGGCGACGGTCACTACTCACCATCAGGTGGGCAGTGTGATCGTCTGCAAGGGCAATAAAAAAAAAATTGCACTTCGATAGAATTTTTATCCCGAACCCCCCAGCTTGTAACAATATGCTATGAAACTTTGAACAGTTGTCTCTCTTGTTATCTATGGGCTAAGATAACCAAAGCTATCCTCATCCATCCCTGCAAGAGCAGGGAAGTCAAAAGCCTGCGATGTTTCAATAATCTCCACATAAACACAAAGTAAGATCGACCCGATTACGCTCAAGAGAGATTACTTTGCTCACAGTTTTGGTTGTAACGATAACTTCTTATAGCCGCCTTCCAAGTGAAATTGGGAAGTGAATTATAATAGCCTTTTAGGGCAATAAGAGTTTAGTTAAACGCGAGGAGTGAACGAACTTTCAAGACTTAGTTGAGGTATTGAATTCGACTTATTGAATTGCCGAGGTATTGGGCACCGGCCAGCCTGTCAAAATAAGAATATCGATGCTCAAACTTCTGAAACAGAAGCTATTCTCAATGGATAAACACTAACCTTCAGACGACTTAGACGCAAATCCATGATGCAAGAGCATAAGCATTTTTAGTCATAATATGTTCGATAATCTATTCAAGGAATTTTGGAGGACGATGCGGAGGGGTACCCTAACCGAGATAAAATGTCCGTAACGTAAGATTTTTATTAGTAATGCATACAGTGTACGACTTAACTTTGTAACAACGTACAAAAAATAACATAATTTTTTATCATTCATTGACCACGATCTCAGAGCGTTCGTTTGCGCAATACACTAACTCTTATGCAAACAACCGTGAATGCAGTGTACCACAATAAGTTCACACGTTACCGAATGACCGTGGGTGTGGGTGACTCACATGTATTTATTTATTTTATAATATTTTATTATAATTACACTACACAACAACACATACATATTTTATTAATCAATCACAACACCTTTTGGATTATTCGAATTTCCGTATAGGACGTTCGGACTGCGCAATGCGGCGCAAACTTTTCAGATTCGCTGACGAGATGACGCGTGGACTGGACTTTACATTCCCTTATATCGACGATTTTTTAATTTTTAGCAGGTCAGCCCAGGAGCACGAAGACCACCTGCACCAACTCTTCACACGCATGAAAGAGTATGGCGTTTTGGTAAATACTACCAAATGCGTCTTCGGCGTCCCAGAAGTCACGTTTTTGGGTTATCAAATTTCCGAAAAAGGTACCAAGCCTCTGGTAAGCAAGGTCGAGGCAATCGCAAAATTTCCTGTCCCAAAAACTGTCAAAGAACTCCGGCGATTTTTGGGCATGATAAATTTTTATCGCCGATTCCTACCCAATGCTGCCCAGANCTCATTTATTTTGCGTCGATCGGTCTGTCTCGCTCGCTCGGTTCCGTTCGTGTATTAAGCAACATTACACGACAAAGAAAGAAACATGTTGGGTGATAGTGTGATGTTTGTTTCCTTCGCGTAATGTGTGATGTTGCATTACATCGTAGAGTAATATTACCCGAGTAATATCACTCGCATTACTTACACATGTCTATTGGTGGTTGACCCTTGCGATTATTCTTATTATTTATAAGTTTCACTTCTACACATTTTTTTTTGGTTTCCTTTTAATTTCGGTATATCGACTTAAATGCGAAAGTCTATTATCGGCACAGCATCACTGTGTGGTTAACTGAGATTAGTTAAAGTTAACTGTTTCCTTAATGCCGAAATTTGTTGGTTAACTATTATAAGGCCAACGCATGTAAACAATTGCTTAAGACGATATTCAAGAGAATTCATAACTAAGCTACCACCACATTTCTATTGTAAATACAAGTGATGATTGTCGCACAAAACATTCTGACTCGAGCAGCCGACGGAAGCGAAGCTTTCTGTTGTTATCGCTGTACACTTGGATTGCAATAAATGGAATTCATTGGAAAAGAGAGTCTTAAATATCGTCACTATGAAAGGCAATGGCAATGNGTCATCAAGAATATTTAATAAACTACCAATAAAAATTTTGAAGACAGTAGATTTACAAGATTTTAAGCAAAAATTGCAAGTATTTTTAATAGATAAGGCTTACTATAGTATGTCAGAATATTTAGACGATAACTTTAGATAATTAAGATGATAAAGTAGAATAATTTAAGTTTTATTTTTTATTTTTATGTAGATTATACTTACACCTAATATTTGTACGCTTTACTAGCAGGACATAGTGATACATTTATTAATATTAGCTTATTAATCTTTGTTAAACTATGACCACAAATAATAATAAAATAAATAAATAAATAAATAAACATTGACGTCTGTGGTCAAATTGGGAATAGATTAAATATTGTTTGTCTTTATTTATTAATATTTTTTTTATAGAGTAGCCTTGGCTAAATTTGTGATTATAGAAGTATAAAATACAATCAGTATAGTGTACAAACTTACAATTCCAATTAATTATAGTCGAATTTCGACTACTGCGGGACCTCTAGTTTAAATTATTATTCAATATGAAGTTTCGACCTCGGATCGATGAACATTAACTGGTAATTACATTTTAATTTTGATATTTTAATCACTGTGAAGACATTTTATCGAAACTCGGAAGGGTACTAATCAATTTTGTATTTTATGACCACACTTTTATTAGGTCCACCTATAACTAAATATCTATCACGATATTTTAAACTAATATTCAACAACTAAAAGACGACCGATTACCTTGAAAATTTACAGACGTATCGAGAATCGATGACAGTACAATAATTTCTTTACCAAAGTAATTTAGATATATTTTCAGTCTAGTCTTTGGATTTTGGTTATTCATTCATTTCTTTGGATATTCACCGAGCGTCTTGTGATGGTCAACAAATACGCAAGCTTATTGACTTGTCAATAGAAAGCCTTTGACAAGTGTCAGTTGAAAACTAGCTATTGCTGTACAAACAAACATATTAAACCGATTTAGGCCTATTTAAACTTTAATATTGAAATCCTTCAGAGGTTTCAATAAAAAAATGTGTAGGATGGTAGTAAATGCGTCATGGTATGTTACAGCCTGGCCACGGGACATTCGCCGATACGAATATTCGCGCGGTGCGAACGGCGAAGCGTCTAGCGACTAAAATAAGCGCATAGAAATGTACCTAACAAGCCACGCGCACCGGCGACCGGCGAAGCGACCGGCGAAATGTACCGAGCGAATCGCGCGATGCGGCGGGCGAGCAAAACAAATGCATGAATACGGACGGCGCGAGCCACGGAGTCGAGCGGTAGTCGCGGCGAATAGTGCAGTGATTAAATGAGTTTAGTTGTTTTCGCCGCGAAAAATTAACGCCGAAATTTTTATATTTTTTATTTATTTTTTATTTTATATTTTTAAAGTCGTCGTGGCCTAACGGACGTCCGGTGCAATCGTGTTGAGCGATGCACCGGTGTTCGAATATCAGGCGGGTACCAATTTTTGTAATGAAATACGTACTCAACAACACTCAACGTTCACGATTGATTTCCACGGTGAAGGAATAACATCGTGTGATAAAAATGAAATCTTCAAAATAATAATTTGCGTAATTACTGGTGGTAGGACCTCTTGTGAGTCTACACGGGTGGGTACTACCACCCTGCCTATTTCTGCCGTGAAGTAGTAATGCGTTTCGGTTTGAAGGGTGAGGCAGCCATTATAACTATACTTGAGACCTTAGAACTTATATCTCAAGGTGGGTGGCGCATTTACGTTGTGGATGTCTATGGGCTCCAGTAACCACTTAACACAAGGTGGGCTGTGAGCTCGTCCACCCATCTAAGCAATAAAAAAATAAAATAGCTGAAATACTAGCTAGACCAGCTATTTGGAAGTCTAGCCACCCAAAGTATTTCTCGTACTTCTTGTGGAATTCTCCATCTATAGGTATACTCCGATTCTTATTCAAATCATGTACTTCACAATCTTTTCCAAATAATAGGTCCTGAACCAAAAAACTATTAATTTGTAAGCAATATCGAGATAATTTCGATATAGACATTTCGCTGTCGGACTTCCTTACTAGTCGCGGCGGCGAACGTGAGTACCCGTGGCCTGCAAACGGTGCTGCGCGAATGGTCGCCTCGTCCACCGCTTCGCTGTTCGCACCGCCGATCCCCGTGGCCAGGCCGTTACTAACGAAAGTATCCCCATCATACTTTTCCGTAAGAAAAATTAAAGACGATATAATCTATATAACTAAACCTAACCGTGAAATATTAGAATCCCACCCAAATAACCAATGACTACAAAAAAATTTAGAGGAAGAGTGTCTCAAGATCTGCTATAGATTAGTCGAGATGAACATGTCACTGGACATTGTGCATGCACCGCTTCTTTAATTGTTTTTTCTCGAAACTACAGATTATTGTCTAGAGACAGGTGAAAGTAATACAAAAAAACTTTTGACTACAAATACCTATCTCGTAACGCATGATATTAATAATTACTTATAGTACGTACGTTGACAAACCTTTGTCACTTTAAGCTTAAAGTAGATTTCCCTTTACTGGTAACAAGGGATGCTACAGTCCTTCAAGACTGTGTATTATTCATGTTGTTTATTTCACTTGATAGATGGAGTTCACGGCCAACCCGGTTCTCGATGGTGACGAGAGCAATATGAGGTCAAATTCTCAATTGTATTGTGTAACGGTAGTCCCATAAGTTTGGCATGCAGTCTTGTCCTGCTTGATGGGTAGACCGGAGTTATAGCAAAGCAGTTGACTTCAATCTGATGTCAAGAAAGGAATAAAACGGCTTCACGCTGTCTCTAAGTACTCCGTCCCAAATATAATCTATGGGACTCCGGTAGTCGTTTAAGATCAGGCAAGCTGTGCAAGATAATTAAATAAATCATTCGTAATTCGAAGAAGGTGAGATCAAGTACGAACTTGATATTTCCCGTACAAAAAAATATATCGGAGATTGGGATTCTAAAAGAGTATATGTACATCCCTTTTGTAATACTTATATCTTATGATGTTCTCATGTACTTGTCTATATTATAAATTATTGATCAAATGACGCTCTACTAAAAATCGGTACGTGAATATGTGTGTCACGGACTTCCATTGATGTTTAATGATGGTTCAAGGACTTTCTGTGTAATGGAGCAGACGGCGGTTTGACAATAGATACTAAAAGCATCGCTACAACCACAAAACTGACAAAACCTTAAATGTATGAAGTTTAAATGAAAATCAACGTTTTGAAAAATAAAACCAAGTACCTAACAGTTCGTCGTAAATCGTCATTTTTTTTCTTATCAATATTTATTTTCTAATGAGTTATATTTTTTTTTATCGTAATCGGAGTGTATGCTGATTCGAAATACATTTTTTTTTTGTGATTTTATTTCGCGTGTATGATGTAGAACACGAAGAAATGCGTTCATTGGAAATTTTAAGATTATTTTGTTTCAGAAAACCGTGGTTAACTCCATGTACATAATATAATAATATCGCAACTTCTTTTGTTTTGTTGCATACACGGGCGCACGAGCTAACGGCTTTCTTGATCTTAAGTGGTTACCGGAGTCCCTAAGCATCAAAACGTCAATACTCGTTTACCTATCTAAGAAAAGAAAAGCTTGTGTTTTCATCTGCTAATAGGTTCCCAGGTGGCATATCTTGGTTGGGCCTTATCTAACATCTGGGAATTTTATCTGTATCTCTGCCTTTCTTCGGAGATTTCCTTGCAGACAACACAACAAGGGTCGTGTGTCAGGCCACAGGATCGGGTAAGTATTCTATTATCTAAAGAGAGATCGTATGTGGCAGCATCACGTGTCACAATACGGAAACGTAATCCACAGTTCGAGATTGGGCACGTCTCGATGATAATTTATTTTTAAGATTACCGTTCACAATTAGATAATATATGTATTTATTATGTTATGTATATATTATGTATGTATTAATTTTTTTTATTGCTTAGATGAGTGGACGAGCTCACAGCCCACCTGGTGGTAAGTAGTTACTGGAGCCCATAGACACCTACGACGTAAATGCAACACCCACCTTGCGATATAAGTTCTAAGGTTTCAAGTATAGTTACAACGACTGCCCCACCCTTCAAACCGAAACGCATTACTGCTTCACGGCAGAAATAGGCAGGATGGTGGTACCTACCAGTGCGGACTCACAAGTAGTCCTACCATCAGTACATTAAATTATATTTATTATGAACTACATAAAATAATAAGGAATTGAAAGGTGAGGTTTCTTTTTTTTTCAATAGACGAATTTAAAACCCTTCTATAGGTGACCGGGCCACAACACAACGTGAAAACCGTCTTCAGAGATAACGTTGAGATCCCAGGTGCATTGGCAAAACTTGTGATTACCTTGAAAAGCGTTATAGCAGAGAAAGACCCAACAATATGTTCTATGACAAATAAGATATGTACCGATGTACCCTGAGCTCTGATCGAGCCAGTTTGTGACCGAAATTCCGTCGCTGACCCGCGCGTTCTTAGTCATTTTATTGCTCTCCCATTTTGCGAACCAATTGAGTAAATTATTGAGCAATTTTCCAATAAAAAAACTTTAGACGACCGCACTGATAAATGTTACGTTATTTAAAACAGAATCTTCGTCTTGCAAATAAATATATCGTTAATTGATTTTAATTGATTTTTGTTGTCCGTCTATTTTGTAGACATATTTACTTAAATTTGAACTTAATCGCAACAGTTTAAGGTTTGAGTTAAGAATGAATTTGCCGAAAGCGGAACATCGCAAGGCGCATGTAATGTGTTGTTGTGAAAACAGACAAACATGCAATTAACAACATCCTGAAAGTACTCACTATGTCTCGATGAGTTCGCAGTTGAGCAATAACTTGTTCGTTCCTAGCTCCACGACCGCCACGGTCTGGTCGTGGTAGTATATCATTCTCAATGTATCGTTACTGATTCGTCGGCCCGTGTAAGGCTTCACGCCTGCCGCCGGCTCCTTCCGCTGGGGTTCATCCGCTCGAGCGCCCACACTGCCCACGAAGCCGGCAAGGGACCAGCCTGCCGGGAAGCTTATAGCAAAAGGCTTCGCGGAAGCCGGCGGTGGAGAGGACACCGCTATGCACAGTATCACCACGACGGAAAGCAGCGATTTGAGGAGTCGGTCCGCCAGGGGCGCGCTGTTGGCTATGGCTTCCCGCGCAGATCGCACAGCGCTCATCAGCCTCCGGAACGACATTGTGGATTATTGTCGTTATTCGTCCATGACGGGTGACCGAGCCGCGCGGATGTTGCTCTTCGACTGAACTGTGGTCGCGGTGGTCGCCTGGCCGGTGGCACTGTGGCGCGGCACTTTCGCTGTGACGTCACTAGGACGGTTACCGTCGAAGCGATTCGGTTTCACTTGCGTCGTATCTATCGCATAAATATTCATTCGCAATACTAATCATTTTCGTAACCAGGTACTAGCCAGTAGTCTTACGTTCCTGTTCTCGGGATAATGTGTCCATTATTCCAATGTAATTGAAATTTGGATTTTAGGTTCGAGATAAACGGTGAGGTTTAGCTTAGCAACAAGTGGGTCGAGAGCTCGTCTGACATGATCCTGAACACATGAATGATTCGCGGTAGAAATAGACAATATTGTGGTACAGAGTCGTACGAGTTCACTGCTCCCGCTACTATCAGTAATTGCACTAATAATAAATTGATTTCATTAAATGATTTCATGTCAATAGTGGAAGTCTTTAGGACTCTAGTAACGACGTAACACCAAGTAGATCATTCACGGTAAAAGCTATAAAGAAATACAAAAATGTTCATTAACAAATGTCAGTAGGTATGTACTGACTGACTCGCTGGTGCAGTAGTTAGGAGCCCAGACTGTTGAGCCGAGGGCCGTGGGTTCGATTCCCATATCGGGCAAACATTCGTGTGATGAACAGGTTTGTTTGCTCTATGTCTGGGTGTTTTTTTAACTAATATATTTATATATTTAAACATTTTTATGTATGTATGTCACTCTCTAGTGCCCATAACACAGGGAAATTGAGGCCGGATAAGCGTGCGTGATATGTTCTTTTTTTATTTTTATTGCATAAATGGGTGGACGAGCTCACAGCCCACCTGGTGTTAAGTGGTTACGGAGCCCATAGACATCTACGACGTAAATGCCGCCTCCCATCTTGAGATATAAGTACTAAGGTCTCAGTATAGTTACAACGGCTGCCCCACCCTTCAAACCGAAACTCATTTCTGCTTCACGGCAGAATTAGGCAGGGTGGTGGTACCTACCCATGCAGACTCACAAGAGGTCCTACCACCAGTAATTTTATTTGATTGTTATTACACGATGTTATTCCTTCACCGTAGAAGTCAATCGTGCACATTTGGTAAGTACGTATTTCATTAGAAAAATTGGTATCCGCCTGCGGGATTCGAACACCGTTGCATCGCTCAACACGAATGCACCGGACTTATCCTTTAGGCCACGACGGCCTTTCTTCCAGTTATTATTATTATTATTTTTGAAAAATTTGGTACTGAGAGATTGAAACACTACCCTAGCAGCATACAATAACATCCTGCGTATACCAGGCGGGAGTCTTGCGTATTAGACACGGCGCGTTCATTAAATTACAAAATAGTATTCAAACTTAATTATTCTGTACATCATCTTCAAGTCGGTTGTATACACTATTACAAAACTGTTTACGATTTTTTTTTGTGATTAATAAAGACATTAGTAGTCTGACAACGTTACACCGCACTGTTGCCACAAGGATAACTTGAATTGCTATAGTTAATTAAATAAAGTACCACCTCAGCCACCGGCGGCAGCGACAATAGACCATACACAACTAGCTCCATCTAGTGGGGAGTGGATGAATGTCCACAGAACCAGTGCCGTTTATTTAAAGATCGCACTGCATCAAAGCTCGAGAAGGTTCGATGGCGTTCGAAATAATAGGACCTCTAGTTTTCATTCTCTAGTTTTACTGGTGGTAGGACCTCTTGTGAGTCCGCGCGGGTAGACGCCACCACCCTGCCTATTTCTGCCGTGAAGCAGTAATGCGTTTCGGTTTGAAGGGCAGGGCAGCCGTTGTAACTGTACTGAGACCTTAGAACTTATGTCTCAACGTGGGTGGCGCATTTACGTTGTAAATGTCTATGGGCTTCAGTAACCACTTAACACCAGATGCGCTGTGAGCTAGTCCACCGATTTGAGCAATAAAAAAAATCTTAGCCCCTTTTTGTGGTAAGGCACATTATGAGGCGTAGAGTCATATTATTTTTTCTGTCACAAAGTATTGTTTTCGTACTGTACAAATTATGCATGTAAAACTTTTTTTTTTTGTTATTGCTACAAATCGGCCGACGTAATAGACATAGTTAAAGAGGATAAAACTTTGGAAATACTGCCACATACCGCAGCAGCCAGTGGCTTGGCTGTGTCTATTGATTATCTGTGATTGAAGTCCATGAGCGACGATGACTATTTACCATCACGTGGGCCGTATGCTCATCTGCTTTCAAAGACATTCTTAAAACTTACCTTGAGACATGAGGATAATTTTAATTTTATTGTGTACCTACTGCGGTCTCATCCTTCTAACTACACTACTCATGTCAAGAAGCGACATCTAGTGCCGAGTATCCAAACTTTTGTTTGAGGCCACTTTTGTTTTCGCCTATGTACACTAGATGGCAATGCTTGTAAGGTTTCATTTCTTTGTTGTATTGAAGTCTGTCCAATAGCAACTTCAGTTAAATAAAAAAAAAAACATTAGCATAAAATATCTTTATTTTACAGTTAAAACATTACAAAACAAAATTACCTATCTAATAACGTTGAAATATATTTTTATAAGTTTTTTAACAAATGCTCATTTCATTTTACTATTAGATTACTAATTATCGAGAGGCGAAAGGCCATTTGGTTTAAGCGACATTTCACTTTGTAATTAAAGGTGCATTTTGTTTGGCATTTGCATAAACAGTTCGATTTTTTTAAATTGACTTCAATGAAGTTTACTCCATTGAAATAGCTGAAGAATTTTTTTTGTTATGATATTTCTTTCAAATTTTAAACTTTAATTGGCTCTCTTGTAAATTTTCGAAAATGTCGCTTAAACTAAATAGCCTTTTATCCCTCAATATACATTTATATATATACAATACATTTAATAATAATGAAATGGATCACAACCCTTTTGCAAGCGAAATCCGTAAAGCTTGATTTTGTTTGACGCCAATATTTAATTTTGTTAGTTTAGTACTTCTTCAGATCTAATGCCTTTGAAGAGCTTAGTATCTGTGGAGTGGCACAAAAATAAAACAAAGTCGCTGGACGTTTCTTCACGAGTTTTTTCAAAAAGTCCATTAAACTCTTAGTAAATACCCATCGTTTTACTGAGACACTATTATCTCATGTAATCTCATTAAATTCTATTTTATTCAATACGTTCTTATGATCATAATATATCATTCAGATTATTCAACTTTATTTCATTACGTTCAGTTGTGCATTTTGTAAATCATAGACCAAATCAGACGAGTGGATAAGACTACGACTCGTGTGCCCCAAGTTGTCAGCTTGCATTTTAGAATTCTCAACTTGAATCTCGGCTTCTTTCAAATAAAATATTGCATTTTTTTTCCTACGTATTATTATGCTGATAGCCTTGAGAGGCTTTTTCAGCGTAACCTTAACTAGTAGGGGAGCTCAAAGGGCTAAAACCTGAAGACGTTGCTAACACGAACCCTAGCAAGAGCAGTGCTGCGCAGAATCTACCACCGGATCAGAAACGCGACCCACTGAGAAGATCCGGCGAGAAACTCAGTGGGCTGTGTATGTGTGTTAATTTACTCGCCGAGCCCTTTGTCGCAAGCTTCGCTTCGTCGCTTCGTCGGGTTCTACGAGAACGATGACCGGTGCATTTTATAAGCTTCTGTGTTAGTGCAGCCAGACAGCTTCCCTATGTTTGCCGCTAGGGGCGCTGTTCCAACTCCATACAATTTTGAGAACTTTTAGGCGATCGAGAAGTTAGAAAACTCGCTCTAAGCACATAGGACGGTAATAAATAATATGGTGAGTGCAAGTTCTTTTAATTTATTGCCATTTTTGTTGCTTCCATGTGATCATTCGCCCGCCCGCTCGCTTATATGTATTTAATTTTCTATCTTTAGCTTTAGTTACTAGCTTTTTGTTTACCGCAATATAGTTTTACCGCTCTGCTAATTATAAGTGACGAACATTTGTCACATACCGCTTAGGACGGCTATTTACACGCCTTTCTACCCCCGCTTTATATGCTCCCGCCGCAGGAGGGCTATTTACACGCCCCCTTGCTACCCCAGTAAGTTTATAAATCATTGCACAACGAGATCGCACGTTGGTCCGTCACGACTGTTAAAACATTTTTTTTGTTTACACTTGATAGATGGCGGTACTAGTTTTCTGAATCGCGATATACTTTTGTGACATGGCTGACATGATCATTGGTTCCGCGTTGTGTGAGTATTCTCGTATAATATGCATAATAAGCACAACTTTAGAACTTGATAAGTCTTGTTGAAAATTTTAATAATAACGGTTGTTCCGGTGTAACGAAATAAGCCACTTTAGAAATATTTTTCACTGAACACACATTGCTTGAGAATCTATAGTTATAAGCTATGGTTTCATCATAATACATTGAAAATTAGAATATTCCAACTACCACAGTGTTATTTAATTTATTACATCAAGCAATGGTTTCTCTTTTGGTTGCAGTAGGTCACTGCTATTGCTGTTAAAAAGCTTTCTATTACTGACTATTCTTCATTATCGCTTTTAGCTATTTATTACATTTCTTGTTGTACTTTATTTCGTTCATATATTACCTATCATATTATCATTAAAAGTAAATAAGTTAAGTACTTAAATTAATTGATTACTATTCAAATTGATGTGTTGTTTGATTGATATCTGGAATTTTATCACTTGTTCGTTGGTCATCAAGCGCGATGCCGACGTCAAAATCAGAGATGAGAATCTTGAGATAAATATAGCTCAGTAACTCCAATGGTCTTCTTTGACAAACTGTCCTGTGTTCTCTGGTACATAGCCCTGGATGAACGGAAGGCCTGTACTGACTTTGCTTTGGTAGACTTCATAGGCGGGACCAAAGAATGTCAATAGTGTCAATTCCTCAGCATAAACTCTTTCCCTAAAGAACATCCACGAGGCTAGCGTGTAGATGATCAGGCAAAAAGGATTCAGGAGGATAAACTGAAAATTTCATAAAATGTATTCGTTTAGATCAGTGTGTTAAAATGTGGTGAATTCCATACCATTGAAGTCGTCGTGGCCTAAAAGATAAGACGTCCGGTGCATTCGTATCTAGCGATGCAACAGTGTTCAAATCCCGCAGGCGTGTACCAATTTTTCTAATGAAATACGTACTCAACAAATGTTCACGATTGACTTCCACGGTGAAGGAATAACACCGTGTAATAAAAATCAAACCCGCAAAATTATAATTTGCATAATTACTGGTAGCAGGACCTCTTGTGAGCCTGCACGGGTAGGTACCACCACCCTGCCTATTTCTGCCGTGAAGCAGTAATGCGTTTCGGTTTGAAGGGTGGGGCAGCCGTCGTAACTATACGACGAAACCTTAGAACTTATATCACCAGGTGGGCTGTGAGCTCGTCCACCCATCTAAGCAATAAAAAATAAATAAATAAAAAAACACTTTTAAGGTAAAGTTTTGTGGCTTTCTTCGATTCAATTTAAATACCCTGTGAATATTTCATAATTTGCATAGCCAGCTCTAACTGGCAACAACATTAATTGCAATGCGGGTTGACGTAGTTCTATGTGACCCTTGATTATATTAGCTGATACTTATGTATTAATATAAAATAGAGCTTTAATAAGTTCCGGTAATGGCTCACCTGAGTACCGACTGACCAATAGAACCATCCTACATAGCTTGGATGTCTACAGAGAGAGTACACCCCGTGCGTCACTAGCCGATGATCCACTCTCTTTACGAATTGTACCTGTACAATAAGGAAAAACATTATTTTCTCTAATATTCTCACTTTCATTTTAAAATTAGTCTCATGCGGCTCTTCCTTATTGTGATGTCAGTTAAATGCGAACTAAACCTATTTTTGGACATGGTGGCAATGGAAATTAAATAAAGGACTTATTAAGTGTTTTGTGTTTGAATACTCACTGTGTGGTTGAAGTTAGTTTTGGCTGTGAACATAGCTGATTTTCTTAATATTTCTCCCCCTATACACATTATTACACCTATGCTCGACAACCAGAAATAAGTCTTCATCCCTGTGGGAGAATTATATATATATTTTTTTATTGCTAAATCATATCATTTTATTTAGAACTTTCTAGTCTATGTTAGTATCTACTTCATTTTGAAGGGGTCCGTTTGTGCTCCACAGCAATTAAGCACAAAGTACTTATGTAATACTAAAGTCAGCAGAGCTTAAATACATCACAACTTAAGAGGTGACACACCTCTTAACAAATGAGCTTCACTTGTGATGTGTTTTATTATGGCACAAGTAACAGTTACTAAGCTTCCTATTTATTTAGTATCTTCCTCCTTGCAACGATAATCCTTAATACTGAGAGCTGTGGCCTCCCCTAATACAATTTATAAAATATTTTTTATGTATCTCAGGAATGTGGACAAGATAGGACTATTATAACATCCTATCTTGTCCACATTCCTGAGATACATAAAAAATATTTTATAATAATTATGGACGACAATATTGATAATAATACAATTTATATTTAAAGTTTAGTATAAGTTCATAAAAATAGCTCTTACCCGGAAAGAAATAATATTCAATGGCCCATTCAATCCAACTAGTGACCGCTGCAACTCCATACTGCACACTGTGATTCAATATATATGAATCAATTGTTAATGTCCTAGGGTTTGTAAGGGCTACACTCATGAACTCAGAAAAATGGAACATCGACAGCACCATGGTGTAGAGACCGAAAACCTTAATGCCATCTTCAAATGTCGATAAATAGAGGCCTATTGTGAATACTGCTCCGAGGAATGCTGCTCGTATTGACACCTGGAGTTATACAGAGTAAACGCAATTTAACAGGAATTAAAGCTTTAAGTTAGTTTTCATATATTTAACAATAATTTATAATTTAAGAGGATGTATATGTGACAGCTAGCTAGCAGAAAACTTTTAATTTTTTTGTTTTAACTATTAATATTGAGAATTTTAACAAATTAACATTAACTTCAAACAAATTGTAACTAATTAACTATTCTTAATGTGATTAGAAAGTTAGATTTTTGGTTATTTTGACATATCTTATCTAGGGTAATAATTTTTTAAAGTAATATTCAGATTTAACTTTAACACTATTGTGAACTCACTCATTCAAACTTTTAAAAAATGTACTACATAGTTAACATTTGATGCAAGAAACATGGATAATTACCTCATATAAAAATCCTTTATAGGCATATCTTAAAATAAAATTCAACAAACAGAAATATAATGAGGGACCCCAATAAGTAAGTGCCCAGATCTCAGATGTGAATCCTAAAAGGCTTCCAGAAAAGAATGATATGAAAAATATACAAACGGTTAGCATAAACCATATTATCGCTTGTTTTCCGGCGGGGCATATGTTTTTCATTGTTAAAACATCCATTATAAAGGATGCCTGTAGTCGAGAGTAATTTTCAAGATTATTGTTTAAAACTGATTTGTGTATTTCCGCGATATATGTAATCAATATAGGCTACATTTTTTATTTTCATATACTTATTCACAATTCATCACAAATATTCATTACGGTCACAGATACGATGACAATTTATTGTTCATGACTTGAGTGGGTGAATTAAAATAAAAATCAAATTAACAATACAAAACTATTGAAGTCTAACAATCAATAATATATATTTTATACTTTTTGTTGGTTCCTTCAAATATTTATAAATAAATGTATCTGTAAGTTTGAATTGTAGGTGTAGTAGTACTTCAATTTTTCTAACAGAAA
Organism: Bombyx mandarina; assembly: GCF_003987935.1. Next base: position 1,795,265 of record NW_021011495.1, read on the forward strand.
AGGCGAAGGTATCATATATCATACATTGCAGCATTTGCAGCGGTAGCATAGTCAATCATTCATAAATTGTCATAGAAAAAAAATGGATCGAAAAATTCAATGTTAGTTGATTTTTTTAAAACTATAAACAATTGGGATGATATCGATAATCGAAACTATATGATATGGAATTAAATAAGTCCTCAGTAAAGTAGTGGTTATTTACCATGACTTCAGTGAATTTTTGGGAAGAACCTGAGAAAAAATATTTTGTGATTTATAATTTTGTGAAAATGTATGAGTGAGAAAAAATCAAACACCACTTATACGTGCCTTTTTAGGTTTTTCAAAAAAAAGGTTGGAATTAAGTACTACAAATCTCAACAGATCTACAATAATCTACATCAGTAAAAAGCAAATTGGTGGATTTTTACTAAAAATCCATCAATTTGCTCACTGAAGAAGATTCAGGTTAGGCTAAAAGGTAAAATAAACTAAAGCCGTAAATAAATAAGAAAAACGCACCTTAATCAAATAAATATTTTCAAATTATAAGCTACACAATTTTTTCATCGAGACAAATTTCGTTTGAAACAGATTAATAATGTTTCAGAATCGCTATTTAATCCGCAATTAAACTTTCTGGTAAATAAAAAATTGTCGTGTTGACGTAATCAGTGACATCAGTTTGATTGAATAGGTACAATCTTTATTATGTGCAGCATACTTTAACGTTATTATATACAAATTACAATGTTGTTGGTGAGCGGTGACGGCGACCGTGGAAAATAAGTTTTTTCCTCCGTAACTAGGTAACGCTAGTTTTGTAGATTAATAATATGCAAATTTATAATATCCGTTGTGCTAGTACATCGGAAGCAATCAGCTTAGCTCGTTAGATTGGTGAGTTAGCATTTTTTCCGCATAGACTAGGTGATCCAGTCGCGTTCATTTAATCGTCGCTATGAACGACCCGTGGGATGTGAAATCGGTGCGACAGTCCGGACAGTATGTATCCTGCATGAAGATTAATGGTGTGCCTCTTCTACCGCCTGTCGTGAGTACTTGCAGTTGTTTAAATTTGTTTAAGGAAATATATTCGAAACTTTAAGTTCCCCGCATATTGTACTTAATGAGGATAAGATATAGACTAATTACTCTTACACAATATATAGTCTTCTTAATAGTTTCATAACAAAGTTACTTTGCTCCTAGTGCATATTGAGATTTTGCAAAGATAGGTGCCATGGAAGAGAATACTAATTATTAAAAAGTATTTGAAAAACTTACCAATGTTTGGTACATTGGTAAGTTATTCAATATAGTATAATATTTTTTTATTTTCAACATATGCAAAAGCTCAAGTGTCATCTTGATGTATGGACATAAATGCAATCCCAGCTATAGACATAAGATTGAAATCTTGATTGTATTGTACAGTGCACTTCAAACTGGAATGTATGACTGTTTTGCAGCAGTATCAGGCATGATGGATATGCCTATCTGTGCACACTTACAATAAGGCTTACTACCAGTAACATGATCAATGATTGTGGCTCAAAATGATTAAATGAGTCAAATCATTCGCTGAGAATTTAACAGTATTTAAATAAATAAAAGTTTACCATACCATGAACTAGAATCTCATTATGTTAATAATTGATCATTAGCTTTCACCATGCTGTAATTGTTTTGCATAAGCATAATATGTTATGTATGAAGGTAACACACATATTTTATTATAATTTCAAAAATTACTTTCACTGAATGAATGATTTTTATTGCTGTGGCAATCAGAGCACCTAAATATTGCATTTTGAATGCCACTACTCCTTGAGATAGGAAGTCTCATTCTCGCTTGTATTACATAAGAGCTTTACCAAGCTCTAATTTGGAGTGGATGACTTCACCCCAGCAGAAACATCTAGAGAGTAATGTATATCAGACTTAATCAATTCCTTTGCACAACCACCAATTATGCAGATTTTTTAAATACACGACATTATGGAAGATCTTTGTGATAACATGTTGGGCACATATCCTATAGGATTTGTACCCCAAATTGGACACATCACAAAACACTTCATGGATCAAGTCAAAATTCAGAATGTGCTCATGGGAGCACATAAACAAAAAAGGCATTTGCTTATTCATTTATTATTAAAACTACAGAACAATTAACAGGGTTGTGATCGTTGTAGAAGTATCTTACATATGTTTTTTTTTTATTTCCCTTGTATGTATGTACTAATCAGAGGGCACGTATCAAGATTAGGCATGTCTCAATTTGTCTGCTTAGTGGAAACTTATATAATTTCTTTACATGAATATGGTTAAACATGTCAATTTCAATGAAACCTTGAAATGTACATAACATTATCTGGAATGATGTTTTTGACGTTATCAATTTATTCATAATAATTTATCAAACCGTATGTTTCAAAATGCAACCAATTCATGATAAGATACAATTTTCTTGAAGCTTGACTGAGATTATTATTTGGTTATTGAATTTTAGTTTTTACTAGATTTATAATGTAATTTTTTTAAAGTGTAATAAAGAATATTCTGTTTTGAAAACACTTTTCTTGATGCTCAATGAGAGGAATAGCCATCTCAAATAAAAATGAGAGGAATCTTATTCCAGATTCACAACAGCTCTGTTTTGGCGACAGTTTAATGGTGGTAGGACCTCTTGTGAATCCGCGCGGGTGGGCACTACCACCCTGCCTATTTCTGTCGTGAAGCAGTAATGCATTTGGGTTTAAAGGGTGGGGCAGCCGTTGTAACTATACTTGAAACCTTAGAACTTATATCTCAAGGTAAGTGGCGCATTTACGTCGTAGCTGTCTATAGGCTCCAGTAACCACTTAACATCAGGTGGGTTGTGAGCTCGTCCACCTATCTAAGTAATAAAAAAAAAAACACAAATGTTGTCCCTTTAACATGATTGATTTTGCATAAAAAGCCAACACTACTAAATCATTAGAATTTATTTTAGTGTCTATTTTCAACTATTTGGTAGCAAAACTACAATGACCAGTTTTCATGAAATTTTAATTATAATAGATAATGAGTGTTTTAGTCTAGTCAACAAGTTCAAAAACGTGTTAAATAGATATAAAGCTCCTAAAAATATGTACGATAGCTCATTGGATGCGGAATGATGTCTACAAAAATGTTTTTTAAGGGCTTATTAGCACATAAAAAATTGCGATTGTTATAAACAAAATAAGATTAAAAAAAAAAGGAATTTGGTTTTTCCTTAATTATTTCTAAAATAATGATATTTAAGGAATTTTGAAAAAAGATCCTGAAAGAGGAGGAAATTTCCAATAAAAAAGTCCCAACTCCCGGAATTCTATCTCTATTATTTATAAATTTTTTTAACGCTGAAAATAGCGCTCCGCGAGGTCGTTACGGCATATGCGCGCCGTCTAAAAAGCCGGTATATCACCTAAAATAATTTTTTTATAGTATTAAATAACAATTTAAAAATTTGAATAAATTATGGTGTAATCTAAACACTTGAACGAAAAAAACCTCGGTGAAAAAATTTTTTTATGTAGATTAACAATTAAACAACAAGATAAACAATTTCTTAACAAATAGCGTAATTTATTTTTTTAAATGTTAATTAATACCTATGGTAGATGCAAAAAACAGCAATATTAAGATATTACGGAAAAAAACTATTTTTCATAACATTTTTTAGAAATTAAATTTTTTGTTAATTAAAAAAAATTATAATTATCAAAATAATAAAGATTAAAAATTTTTTTTTGCATTTCTTTATTAAGTACTTAAATGATAAGAGCTCCACGAAGGGAAAAAATTATAGATGAATTATTGAAACTTTTATACCGTAATTTATAAAAACAGAGATTGGAAAAAAGTTAGTTAATTAACAATGGTGTAAATTTTTGAAAAATCGATATAAAATTTTTTTTTCACCGAGGTTTTTTTCGTTCAAGTGTTTAGATTACACCATAATTTATTCAAATTTTTAAATTGTTATTTAATACTATAAAAAAAATATTTTAGGTGATATACCGGCTTTTTAGACGGCGCGCCTATGCCGTAACGACCTCGCGGAGCGCTATTTTCAGCGTTAATTTTTTTTTATAAATAATAGAGATAGAATTCCGGGAGTTGGGACTTTTTTATTGGAAATTTCCTTCTCTTTCAGGATCTTTTTTCAAAATTCCTTAAATATCATTATTTTAGAAATAATTAAGGAAAAACCAAATTCCTTTTTTTTTTAATCGTATTTTGTTTATAACAATCGCAATTTTTTATGTGCTAATAAGCCCTTAAAAAACATTTTTGTAGACATCATTCCGCATCCAATGAGCTATCGTACATATTTTTAGGAGCTTTATGTCTATTTAACACGTTTTTGAACTTGTTGACTAGACTATTTATGAGTGTTTGTGAGACTATTTACGCATTATTTTATTATTTAGTTCAAATTCAAATTCAAAATCATTTATTTCAACCTAGATGTCAGTATAACACACTTGTTGAATGTCAAAATATAAATAACAATGTTAACTCTACCACCAGTTCCAAAAAAAGCCACAGTCCTGAGAAGAACCGGCAAAACAAACTCAGCGTTTCCCATTCCGCCGTTCTCTTCTTTTGGCAAAATTTCAGTAATTTCTGTATGAAGGAATATGATGTGTTTCGTGGTGAATGTTATGGGTTCATGCTCAAACCCGCAGAGCACCCCTGCCGTCTCCTCAGTCTTAGTGCTGCAGGAGTCTGCATCGACCTCGCTCTTGTTGTTACTTGTGTATTGACTTCGCATTTTCGGTCTCTGTGAAAATTGTAGACACAAATAATAGCCTCAAACTCGACTGATGCCCAGAAAATTATGACTTTGAAAATCAGATACTTACTGGATAGGCCTGTGTTTTCAATCAAATCGAAAAGAGCTGTCCGCAACAAAATTCCGAATCTAAATCAGTACAACCAGGTGAACAATTGAAATAACCAAAGAAACGGAAGAAGTTAGCCCTAAAATTTTACGTAAACTAGGTATTTTGATTGCACAATGGTTTCTTAACATTCACACAATTTTATTTCAGAAGAATACTTTAAATACAGAAATGATAATAGTTTTATTCGGCTTTTGTTGTATACCAAAAAACAATCTTAATTGACCACTAGAAAATAGGCAGAGGTTGAGTTATATAGTTTGTTGAGATCGGCTGCTATTCCAATAAAATTTCTGTTGAATTTAAGGAAAAGCCGTTTTATTACAAGCGAAACAAAGTTTTTTTTATTGCTTAAATGGGTAGACGAGCTCACGGCCCACCTGGTGGTTACCGAAGCCCATAGACATCTACATCGTAAATGCCGCCACCCACATTGAGGACTGAGTTAGTTGTAAGGTCTGGAGACCTTGTAACGTCTCAACAAGTGTACAACAAGTCTTAATGATTTTCATTAAACGGTATTCTAAGTCATAAGTGTTTTAACACGTTGACTGCCACATAGGTGACCGTTACCCTACGCGGCGCACTGAAGTTCCTAATTATGACGATTTCTCTCTTCGATCTACATACTAAGGCGCCGGAATATCTAGTAGACTCTGGGAATGACGAATACGCAGATACTAAGAATAAATCTATTTAAAAGACCTAAAAGTCTAAAACATGCATTAACAAACAAAAGAAGGCAAAGTTAGGTAATTCAGGCGCTTAGTAGCAGAGATCGACGTAATTACTTCAGTGCGCTGCGTAGGGCACCGGTGACCTACAAGGCAGTCAAAGGGTTAAATATAGGCCAGAGCATAATCTGCATCTTTCCTATTAAAGCATTGTGAGTCCTTCATCAGTAGATTCATTCCATTAGGAGTATACATCCTCAAGTATGCCTCGTAAATAAACGATGTGTTTTGTGAAAATGATATGCATTAATTTAACAACTAAAGCTAACCTAATATTTTTTCTAATGTATGTCTTAACATCCACAACGCCCGTATTTAATATCCGGTGCACGCAGACATATACTTAAAAAGTCTTTACAATGTCCTAATTAACTTTGTTTCAGCTATCAAAAGAATGTCGCAAAGAGATGCAGTACTACAAACTTTTGGCCAAAGAAGTCGAAAAGCGAATATCATTGCTTCAGCCCTATATAGCTGAAAGTGAATCGGAATCTAGCGAAGACAGGACCGATGCGCCAGAGATTCCAGAATCTGAGGAAATACAAACTGAATGCAAAATAACGAGCGTTTTAAGCGATGAAGTTTACGAAAAAGCACTTAAAGAATCACCGAAAGCACAGCCAAATGTTTGCAATACGATAAATTCTAGTGTCACAGTACTTGAAAGGACGAAATCACCAAAATTTAGGATCGATTTAAATCTAAATATAAGCGGCACAGCTAAAAATTTTCTCGATAAAGACACTGAAACAATACGTTGTATTTCGGAACCAGTAGAGCTACCAGAACGGGATTATGACTGTAATAAAGTTAATGTTAAAAGACAAGCTATTGAATTTGAAGATATCAATAACGATAAAACAGTTGCCAAATTAAATTTTATAATTGGTTCAGATAAAAATGTTGAAGAGCCGTTTCCTGATTTGCCTTCGGCACAAGACGGACCGCCTTCTCTTAGTTCTAAAAGCTTCACGGGATCCCTTAACGATATACATACAGATAGTTTGAAAGAGTCACAAATAGTACCTAAACTCACCCGTCAAAGATCGTACACGCTTTTAAAACCGAGTCCGCAACTACTAGCGCATTTAGAAGTAGAATCTTTGAACACTGGAGTCGAAATGAGCTGCATTTCTATGAGCGAATCGTTGTCGAACTTGAGCGCACCAAATAAAAAACGCAGAAGTTGGGATTTAGAAACTGCTAAAGTCAAGTGGTCGTCCATGGCGATGGAATTAAAACAAAAGAATGTATCAAAAACGTCTAGCCTGAACTGCGTGAACAGAGTCAATAATTCAAGAGCTGTGTCCAAGAAACCATCACAGGTTTCACCTCCGCGTGCTAGATCTGTGGTTGCAGAAAGACCTGGAAGAATGAGCTCTAAATCTTCGCCTAAATCAGAACCTATTCAAAAACCAAAAAAATCACTTAGTCCTGTAAGGAATAGCGTTAACATTAATGCAATGAAGGAGGCGTCTCCCAAAACAGCAAAACAAAATGTAGACCCAGTGAATCAACAACCCCAGCAATTAATTTCGGAATCACAAGATCCAGCAACAAGAGTAAGGGAACTTTACGAGAAAATTCAAAAGCAACAATTACTTCAAATGGCTAGTTTAGTGGAAAAGCAGAAAAGGGAACAACAATTGCTTCAACAGGTCTTTGAAGATCAGAATAACTTGTTGTACAAGCAACTTAAAATGATAAGCCCTAAATCACCAATTGAAATCAAAGAGGAGAGTAATCAAGATGTTTCGAATAAACCAGTTAGTTTAAGTCAGTTGATCAACCCTAAATCGCCTGAAATTATTTCATACGATAGCTCTGTATCATCTACTCTTACCGACACAAACAACTACATCAATCGTTGCGAAGATATATTAAGACAAAGCAGAGATATAACTGGGAGTATTAAGAAGCAAAATGGAACAAAAACGCAGTCACCTAGACCTGATTCGGAAGGTAGTAGAACCAGAACTCACTCTCCAAGTCGCAGGAGTACATCCAGAAAGCTGAATTATGACACTAGCGCGTCGTCTGATCGCGATTACGAACAAATACTGACAGATCGAACGAACGATACGATGGCGGACTTAAACGTCACCTTCCCTTCTGACAACAGCGAAGAATTCAATTACAATAATACAGTTTTGAATCACATGTGCGGCGTGGAAGTAAACGTTACCGCAACTCATACTCCTAGATCCAGAGAGGGTGCTATCAGGAGTATGGACCATACTCTTCAAAGTTCGATGTGCGCATTACGGAAGCCCAAATCCAAAATTATCAATAGTCAGCCCACAGCCAGAGAGGTTTGTTGATTTTTTGAATAGGTACTCATCATTTATGGAGCGTAGAGGCAAGGAGGACCCATCTTGTATAGGGGACAAGTTGAAAAAGTGCACACTTGTAAACAGCAAGTTATTGTTGGAAAACTCGACGGTATTTGCTAGTGTATGAAGTGGAAATGATATGAATATAGCAGTTTTAAAACAGAGTGAAGTGTGTGGGGTGAAAATGCAGTGTGGTAGTTTATGGCACTGTTTTTAAAATCTTTTCACTTTCTATTTTGGCGGCATCTTAATTGGCTTCCTTTCACCGGACACTTGTTAGTACACTGAGATGGTGGTCCTTACTTCTACCCTCCATAACATAATTAAAGCCAACCGATGATATTATGATGTGTTGAATCTGCTTTTGTCGTTGCCAATGTTTTTGTCAGTGCCGTACTTCATGCCATCAAACGGGGAATTTATCAGTAGGATAAGACTAAGACTCAAGAATAGGTAAGATGGTAGTTATTGGATTGGAACTCCAAATATCTGGGTAATGTAATGTTCGAGAATTTAGTTGGTATGTCCGATTATACGAAATGAACACAATTTGCAAAGATTTATTTCAGATGTAAAGTGTTATTGAGCATGTTCGGTTGCACGCATTTGCTGACCTTATCGCATTGATCTAACTTATATGTTCCTTTTGTTTAGATCTTTTTTAAAGTTTCATTTTATCATTAATTTGCCTTAATTTACAACTGTTAATTATTTCTTCTTCTGTATTGAGGTTCCTTCTTTGAGGTTGTATACGAAAGGAGTATATGAAATACATGAACGATGTGATCATTGTATCAGTGAAGCAGTAAAAGATATGTTTCGTGTTATATGGTTTTGCTCTCACGTATAAACATCTTCAACATCATACAATGTGTTTTTTGGCTTTTTTTTATTATTATTGTGTTTTTGCACTGCTTCTGTTCTTTTAATGTTTCAAATATACGTGTACTGTTTGTTCTTTGTGTATGTAAGAATTCATTTCTAAAGTGAAACACAATTTTATGTACGCTCACTTGCATCGGCTAGAGGGCTGCGGCCACGAAGATTGTTTCGTACGCCAAGGGCTATCTCGTTCGGCGTCTGATGAGGACCGAGCGGGTCCGGGGCATCGTGCAGACGATCAAGGACGCCCTGCTGTGCGCCCTGCAACTCCACCAGGAGAGGGAGGGCATCAGGGGAGCGGACGTGGATCTGCACCGACGGCTCATACAGCAGGTGCGCTTGGGGCTTGGACCGGGTTAAGGAAACGAACTGGGTTGGGCTTTGTCTGTGTGTGTACGTTATATGTTTTCATCGTTTTCATTAATTTAAATATTATAATAAATAAATAAAAATAGTTTAAAAAAAAACTAAGAAAATACGCTTTTATAGATAATCCAACTAAAAAATAGAAAATAAATTTTAATAAATTTGGGGTGCTTTTGATCAAAATAACCCTTCTACTCATATCTGTTCATAAAATATTTATAACTACTGATACCATGCACCCCACGTTTTTTTTTACACTAAAATAATTTTTTTACACTATTTTTATTTCAAATTTATTAAAATTTATTTTATATTTTTTAGTTGGATTTTCTATAAAAGCGTATTTTGTTAGTTTTTTTAAACTATTATTTATTTTTCATTTTTTAGTTGAATTTAAATTTTTTCAATTTTTTTTTAAATATTTAATTGCAATCGGTCCTTAATAAGTACAAATTTCGAGTTAATCCGACGTTTTGAAGGGTGTCAAAATCATGTTCAAAGATTCCGTTACAAACATACATACGTCTGAAGCTAATAAAAGCGTATTAAAAAGTAGGTAATCACTAAATTAATTGCCATAGAATACGGGTTTTAGGGATATACGTACTTAATACATGATTATGAGCAGCTGTACGATGAAGGAATAGCATGGTGTAATAAAAATGAGAGCGCATGAGTTTTGAATATGCTGGCAGCGACTCTACCGGCTATTGATCGCGACTGCTTAAAGAGCATACACTATAGTCTAGACTTCGATCTAATGCCTTGAAATGCGTGTGTTACGTTTGAAGGTTTGAAGCTATACATACTTCCCTGGCGTAAATTTTTTTTAAAACGCCAAATATCTTTATTTACGTCATACGTTGTGTTAGACGAATATCTATTATCTTTTGTAAAGTTTCTTTGCATCGTGTGTGAATCCTTGCACCCACAGAAAAAATTCACTTACATTTCTATGCCGAATACACTTCTAAAAAACTTACAAATACACTTTCTAAAAAAAAAAAACTTTCAAAAAAGCAAAAAAAACTTGATACTTTTGTGTTTTATCAGCCGATCTCGAAACTTCTCTCAGCTAACAATATTCACACGCTCCTATTCCCAATCTCTCGAATATCTCGCACTCTCGATCGGGTATATTTAAGAGGAGAATACTTTGCGCTGTCTCTCTCAGATTTTTTTTATTGCCTTGATGGGTTGACGAGCTCACAGCCCACCTGGTGTTAAGTGGTTACTGGAGACCATAGACATCTGCAATGTAAATGCTCAGTCAGGTCTCAGTATAGTTACAACGGCTCCACCCTTCAAACCGAAATGCATTATTGCTTCACGGCAGAAATAGGCAGGGCGGTGGTACCTACCCGTGCGGACTCACAAGAGGTCCTACCACGAGTAATTACGCAAATTATAATTTTTCGGGTTTGATTTTTATTACACGATGTTATTCCTTCACCGTGGAAGTGAATCATGAACATTTGTCGAGTACGTATTTCATTAGAAAAATTGTTACACGACTGCGGAATTCGAACATCGTTGCATCGCTAGATACGAATGCACCGGACGTCTTATCCTGTAGGGTCATGAAGACTTCAGATTATGCTCGGTACTGGTGCTGCTCAAACAGACGTTTCTTTCAGATCACTGCAGCTTGTTACTCGTTACACGACACCTTCATAACGAGCAGTCCGTCGGAGAGGTGCGCCATGATCGCCGCCGATCGCAAGAGGAAGGCTCTCGCCAACCGCCCCTCGCCCAGGTCCTTCAGACAAACGTGAGTTTTGATTCTTGCGAATATTTTTACTTTGTGGGTAGTTTTAAAATAAACGTATGGTCGAGTTCAGCGTTGAAAACTGTTTTTGATTAAAATCCTTTCGATTGAAATCCTTTGAATCCCTCGTGGCAGCTCTGTCGAAAGGAAGACTTTAAATTTATTGAAAAATACGACCTTTTTCAAATCAAATGCAGTTTTCAGGCACGAAACCTTCACCGCTTTCTCTTTCTGATCCGTCATTAATTGGTATTGAAAATATGGGTGTAACTTTTGCTTTGGATCGGGGAAAGTGAAATGCTTTGGTAACCACATCTTGATAATATGTTTTTAAAGGTTTGAAGCTATCGTCTCGAACAAATTTGCTCTTTTAATAACTTCGTTTAGACAATCTGGTTTTTATGTTCCAAATAAGCGAAACAGGGAGCTATCCCATCATTTACTTCGAGACAGCCTTTAAGATGTTGACTGCTTTATACTGTTTAAAAATCCCCATGTGCGATTATCCCCCGATGAGACTGTCAAAATCGCGTTCTTTTGCTCGTTACGGGAGGCAACTACATTTCTGTGGGTATGGCTGTATTAAAAAACGGACTTTTGTGAGGCCTACCAAGCCTCATACGGATTGTAAAGAAAAAGAAAAATGTGCCTCGAAAAAACCTCATACGCATTGGCTAAAAATCCCTAAAAATTGTCAAATAATTACTGAATAAATAAGGCCCTGCGTTACGAGTGTTGGAAACATGCAACAGCAGTACATCCAGCCCTCCCGGCATCAAAGAATTAAATTTAATCAATTGCAATTTCAATTTCGGTTCAATAGAGAATATGTTCCAAAACAGGGACATCATGTCGCAAAGCCACACCGGCGCGTTCCCGACTCGCTACAAACGCGCACCCGGAGCGGCGGTCATGACACAGTCCCACTATGGTAACACCGACTAAATGTTGCCAGCTTGAAGCATTGTGTTGCCATGTACAGCTTTATACAAACAAACAAAAAATGTATGTTGCCTTGTATTGTTCATTTCCTAGATTTTCAATCGAATGCTAATAGTATTGCCACCTTTGTTTGTGATCTTTCTTTTTTTCATGTGTTGGTAAATTAATAGCATGTTCAAACGCATGTCATTGTCAAGTATAATGTATTAGCAGCCCAGTGGTGTGATGCGAACGCATAGGGACCTACTGTAAATTTAAAATCATTTTTAAGAGAATGAAGGGTAAATACACATTCAAACAATTCCGACAGTGCTTTATGTACTCTTACAGTGCTCGCGAGAATATCTACTTGTTCACTTTGAACTTTGTACGTGTTTGTTTACACAAGTCGCATTATTATACCTACATATAATTATAACGTAATTATATTAAGCTACAGAAAGTTATTACGGTATTGATATAAACGATCTCAAATCGGCCCAATTATTCTGTGCCTAATGCATCCCTTCAATTAACTTTGAATGTGCATTATGATTGGATGTTTATTTTTTCAATTGGCAACTGTCGTTATGTCGAAGTTCATGTCATAATTAATGTCAATGTATTGCTAACAAATGCTCCAAAATGTGCATCCTAATGAACTCCACATGTCCCCGTACAAATGGTCCAAAAACGAAAAACAGTGTAAATATTGCACTTAGCCAGAATAAATAGCGGACAAAGAGGTACACAACTCAAATGTCACAGACGTACTGTTTTACCATAAATTTCATCATTTCTTTTACACGGATTTTCCCAAGTTCTAATTTTAATACAGTGTGTTAAGTGCGAGTTTTTAAACGTTCTCGATAGCGTAAAAGTTAACTCAAATTTGTATGGAATTGGAACAGCGCCTCTAGCGGCAAACGTAGCCAAACTTTCCAACTCCATACAAATTTGAGTTAATTTTTACGCTATCGAGAACGTTAAATAGCTCCCACTAAGCACACAGAAAGGTCGTGCGAGCAAGTCAGCTCAGATGGGTACCATCTCCCTGTCGTATTTGTGCCAGAAAGCTGAAGATCTGTTTGTGCATAGACTCGTGGTTTGAATAACAAGCGTTACCCCACTGGGCACCATCATTTAAAAAAACGTTGCGCGTGCAACTTGGTGTACGTGAATGAAGTTAAACTTCTTTTTCGGTGTGTAGTATTGTGGTTTACTTCATTTTTCATCCTTAAATCGGATTTCTCTTGTAATAGGGAATACTATGTATTAGAAATGCGACATATTCAACACTTATAATTTATATATGTTTTAAATTATAGATAGGAATTAAAATATATATTTATGTATTTAAATACTTCATTAAAATATTTGACGCTACTCGTTGCTAACGCTTGCGGCTGACCTGTAACAGGTATACTACGCGCATGCGTTTGAGTGCCACGCATTCACCCCCGCTCTGTCTCTTTCTATTCCCCCTCCCCAGGAGCGTTAAACGTTTAACGCAACCTTTTAGGATGTCGCATTAGAAGTTTCACTTCAATAGTTGGTTATATTGTGGCGGGTAGCCATCATACAACGCAAGATAATTGACAGATGCCTGAATCTCACTTACGACATTTTCAAGATAAAGCGCATATATACAAGTTCCGAACAACAACATTCGGACCGTCGGTCTACCGAGCAAATATCACCCGCTCGGTGGAAGATCTTCCCTTTGTCGTCTAAGCCTTCCCAAACTGGTGACCTGCGACGTGATGTGAACACGCAATCTTCTGATTCATCATCAGCGCATCAAGAAATTCGGCTACCGCAATTCCCGCATTCTCGCAGATAAAAGCAAGTCATCGACAGTCGTCCCACAGCAAGCCAGCATCGCAGCCTCAACAGGACCATCGCAGCCGACTCACCGCGCTTCCTGGTTCTACGGCACGCAACTTCACTGCCTCATCACGCCGCTACAGTTCATCGCAGCCCACGACCGGATCATCAACGCTTGGGGTCACACATCTCCGGCGTGGCAGCTCTGCATCACATGGACTACGCACGACACGCACGCAACATTCAAGCTCAGTCTCGACTCACCGCAGACTTCGAGCAGCACTGACGACACGCACGCAGCATTCAAGCTCAGTTTCGACTCACCGCAAACTTCGAGCAGCACTGGCGACAATCACGCAGCATTCAAGCTCAGTTTCGACTCACCGCAAACTTCGAGCAGCACTGGCCCTTGCAAGCTAATCTCAGCACGGACAACGCTAACTAAAAATGACACGACCTCCAGTCTCGGAGGGGAGTGATGTGGCGGGTAGCCATCATACAACGCAAGATAATTGACAGATGCCTGAATCTCACTTACGACATTTTCAAGATAAAGCGCATATATACAAGTTCCGAACAACAACATTCGGACCGTCGGTCTACCGAGCAATATCATCCGCTCGGTGAAAGATCTTCCCTTTGTCGTATATATCTCCCCAAAATATTTAAAAGAATATAAAATTGCAGAGACGTTTAGCGGCCAGTGCACCCCGGGACCGAGGTGGAGCCCCCGGCGTCGGCCGTGGCGCTGACCCGCCCCGCCGCGGACTTGCATGCCGCGGCTTTTCGCCCACTGTCTGTCTAATAAATACGATCTATGAACTGAAAATTTTTAATATTTTAAAATTTACAAAATGGCTAATTTATGTAATTTGGTCTAGAAGATAAATTAAATTGGGCTGCCTTATTATTAACTAAATATATTTTAAAATTGCCAGCTTAAGGTAAGTATTTTGAGTCAGACGCTGGTAACACTGCAGACATTTTGAACTTTTATGACAAAATGTTGTCTTAATAAATGTAACTTTTGAATAGGGTAAGCTAACAAGGAGCTTTTTTGCGCTTACAAAAATTTTACACAAAAGAACAAAGTTCAAAACTACCGATTATTTTAGTTATAAGAGTGAGATAAATTATGGTTGTAAATTAAATTATTCCATTCGCTAAAGCTTCCGAAAGATAAGTGCCTATAGTTTGGATTGTATTCTAAATTTTTAAATAAATTTCGTGTATTCGTAATTTCTATTTAGCATAACAAATGGTATATAAAATGTATTTTTATGCGATTTAAAAAAAAACCTTTTTAACTGCTTTAAATGAGGCCTTTGTATGTATTTTTTTTTAAATAAGTTGATGTTCTGCAACGTGTGGGTCACTGGGCAGCAGCAGTCGGTGCACTTTAGTGGGTACTGCAGCCAAACTAATTTACAAAACAAATAGTCACGCCTAGATTTAAAAAAATTATATTGTTTCCTGCTCAGCCTGAGGTGATGAGTAGGTGCGGTAGATGATGCTTTTTTAGTTTTGCAAACGGGAACTAACAGCTTAATCGATATGTTGACAAATAGCTACAAACAAAATTTGAAAAAATTATGATGTTTAAATTTCTATCAAAGTTAAAATTTACATATTTCCTTTTGGTAAGATTAGTTTTGCTCTTAAGCATTTTCGTTTTAAATTATCCAAACGCTCTCTCACTTAGGCTCTCAGCGGGCTTGTTTTCGGAAAGTAACTTTAGTATATACACACAACAAGATCTCTTGAACAAAACAGATAAGACTTCAAAATACATAAATACAAATCACTAGTAGTAAAATAGTACTGATTTTCAAACGACACAAAAAAAATGTATTTCTCTTTTCTAGTCACCCCACCGCAGACTTGATCTCTCTCGTGTTGTAATACTGTAATATACAATAAAAACTGTAATAATGTAATAAGTACTAAATTATTGAATTATGTTTTCCCAATATGTAAGGGTCTATAAACAAATACAGCCTCAGCCGATAAACATTACTCATCGATTAATGTAAAGAAACAATCTTCTAATTTTGGCTCCGTAGAGCGCTCCTTATCTCTACGAACTCCAGGGCTCATCAAGTTTTACGAAAATCTATGTCATTTTCTGTATCTTTTCAATATTTACTGTTGATAAAAGACAAATTAAAAACTTATTGGAGTTTTGTGTCCGAGGCGTATTTGCTTTTATACCTATATGCATACTAAATGTAACCTAAAATATAATACCTACTTTGTTTTTGAAATATTTTATAAAGATTGTTTATTTTTTTAACGTTTTTTGTGAAGAGCTTCAAATAATCAAGTTCTTGAACCATTTGACTTTGGCACTACCGAGCAAGTTGTCCGGAATATTTTCGTTATTATACCTTTTTACATAATAAATGAAACAAAAGTATGTTGGTTTTTTATTTATTTTTCGTTCCACATACAGACCCATCTGATTTTACAATAAAATATCGAATTTGGTAAAAAACTTTTTCACGACGTAAAATAATAATAAAAATGCAGCACATCATCATTTGACAGTGAGCAAACGAATGAAACGAAACGACTATGAGTAATTATTTGAAATTTAGACTGAAGCAAATTCTGAAGCACAAATATAATCACACAATTTATATTAACTATCACGGTATTAAATAGAACCCTCTCTGCGTAGTGGTAACTATTATTTTTCTGCACCACTTTGGGAGGGCTCAAGATCACATTAAATAGACTAAGGCAGAGTGTATTTTACATACGGGACCTCCACATCGTTCCCGTCATCATCATTGCAGCACAATTCAAAAACTAATGCATTCACATGCGGTTCCAACTTCTTCTTGGACACTTTTGTGACCACCTCCGACATTGGCAGGTTCAATCGTTCCAGCCGCTTGGCTTTGGGCATGAAGAACGAATAAAGCATGCACACACCTTGAGACAACATGGTGATCTCCAACTTGTGTTCGTTTTTGAAGTGATCTAAAAATTGCTGCAATGTAATCTCTCCTTTAACTTCAAATCTGTCCCATAATGTCCACTTATTCTCATTGTAGGTATTGGTCGACGGCGCGATCGGTTCAGAGAAACCGAAGAAGGGCAGGGCAAGGTTGACGAAGCCATTCTTGAACACTTCTAGCTTATTGAAGCCTTGGGCCAGTTTGTAAAGTTCGAGGCAGACCAAGCCAGCCACTACGGATGTTGTGGTGGCAATGGCAGGGATAATCTTGCCAGCGATGAGTTTAGAGCGATGTCTGTCGGCTGGTGTGATCTTGTAATTGGTAGCCCGCAGGTTAGAGGCGGCAACAATGAAGTCCATGTGGAAATTAGTATCATCATCTTTTTCGAATTCTAGCGGTGTGATCTTAAGAGATCCGAGTTTGCTGGGCGACGGCAGCTCTGCGATCATGTTCTTAACCCTGTCTTGATCCATCTCGTCATTGTTTTGCTGTAACTGAGCATCGCTCACCGCGATCTTCACGCCGGATTTGGGGCTGAATTTCGGTACCTGAATATAGAATAGAATAAAATAACCACCATCAAATGTCAAGGATACGATAGGATTTTTGTTTCTGTTAGTAATGTTCTAGTTTATAAGAAACTAATAAATTTTAACAAATGTAGGTTTGACTAGCCGTACGCCGCTTCGCTGGGCATTTAAAATTAACATTATTATTTATTGTCATTATTATTAAGGAGTCCAACACACATATAAATATTAGCCTATCCATTAAGTACATGTATTTTCTACATGGATACCGAGTTTCAAGTCAATCGGATGTATGGTTCAGTAGTTATAACGGAACATCCATAAAAAACCACTGTAGTTTTATATATTAGTATAGATATAGATGTTTCATTTACAATGCCTTTGCTACTAGCTGGTTAATATTTATCAAATAGAAGCGGATGTATCCGGTGTATGAACCAAATTGTTCTAAAACCTATTATCACATGATCCAAGATTCAAAATAAGTGGAGTTACTCTTGCCTTAAACAATGATTTATTCAGAGTTTTACGTACCTGTATGCTAGCGGCAAGCTTGGCGATGTTTTCCCTGTCAACACAGGATGGGATTCCATATACCGTAGCCCTGAGGTTCGCTGCAGCAACAATGTAATCGACGTGTAGTTCATCATTAGGATCGAAGGCGAGGGGTGAAGGACAACGCTTCGGTCCGGACCAGAAAGGCGCTCCGCTCGTGGTCAACTGTTTCGCCGGGAAGTTGTAAAGGAGCTGCTTGATCTGGTTCGCGTATTGGTTCTCCCAATGATGTCTCGCCCATATCACGCAGTCGTCGAAACTGTGAGGGCGTTCGTTTATAGCGTTCTGTAATTTAACAATTTTGGAGATTTACACTTTGTTTTTTTCAAGAGAAACAAATAAAATGAATGGATGAAATGAGTATAATTTTTCGTTTCTATTGTAGAAGCTGACCTTTTACTTCATAGCAACAGGAAAATACATTGGAAGGGTTTTCATTCTAAAATTTGTCTGTGCGTGTTAAGTGATATTAGGAAAAATTTAATGAGAGAGGGCGCAGTACTCCATGATAGCAGTAGCCCTTGCATAGCTGTATGGAAGGGCAGTGATCAGTTTATTAGGTAAACAGTAAGTTTGTTTAGAGAGAGAGAGAGAGAATACACTTTATTGCACACCAAAACAATTTACATTCAAAAAACAGTCAAAAAAAGATACATTTGTACACATTTTTGTTTGTTTTTTTTGGCGGTCTTGCGGTGTACCATGGACAATACATTATTATAGAAAATATATACATACAATAAACAGATACATACCGTTTACGTATAATATATACCAATATTTACTATGAGTAATAAAAAATATATTATATACACTTACTCGCACACTCTCAATAGCATCCAAAGGCTGAGTACCAGGCAATTTAAGACAGCGGTCCAAGAAATTCGGGTCCTGCAAGTATTGAGCAGCATGCTCAGCAGCCTGACGGAATAAACCTTCGAATTCATCGCGAGCCCATTGTAGTGTGTGTTCAATGGCATTCGGGAAGTTCTTGAGCGTACAAATAGGGATACTCTTCTCAGGCGGGTCCTGGGATGAGCTGTAAGATTCCGTAAGGAATGGAACAACCACCTAAAACGTAAATTACTGATGTATTAATGTTATTTCTTTTGATATGATTATATCTTGCTTAATATTTTCTTTACTTATATATTATGAAATATTATTGATTTATGTTTAAAAGATTGTGAAGATTCAGATATCAGTAATAAAACAACTTTTATTTAAATTACCAAGTTTGAATAGTTAATGATACTTAAAAATCTTTGTTTCCAGTATAAGTACTGGACAACGTTAAATCAATTCATAACTCTATTTTTTTCTTTTAGGGTTCTAATTTATATTTGATCATTAACCAATTAATTTTATTCAACGTTTCATGTTATTTCAAAATTTATCTTTAATGCTTTTGATTTTACTAACCTGTGTATTTCCTTTAGTTCCAAGGGTGCCACTCTCCAATAAAGGTTTTCTATAATACACACACCGTCTGTCCATGTATATACGGGCGTCGACATTGTCGAGTGCATTGGCTACACCATCCAATGCTTCAAAGAATGCATCATTGTAGACGGACTCGGTCTCAGGGCAAACTCTGTTTTCTTGTGCCAAAACATTGACTGCTGGATTCATGCGTTTAATTACCTGAGACAAAAAAAAATAATTAAAATATAAAGTATTTGAGTATTACAGTATATATTTATAGTTACTAGTGGTAGAGCCTCTTGTGTCTCCGCACGGGTAGGTACCAACACCCTGCCTATTTCTGCCGTGAAGCAGTAATGCGTTTCGGTTTGAAGGGTGGGGCAGCCGTTGTAACTAACTATACTAAGAACTTAGAACTCATAAGTCAAGGTGCGTGGCGCATTTACGTTGTAGATGTCTATGAGCTCCAGTAACCACTTAACACCAGGTGGGCTGTGAGCTCGTCCACCCATATAAGCAATAAAGTAAAAAAAAAACTGTAATATCTGAAACCAACTAGGGAAACATAAAAAACTTAGGTGAGTAAAAACTGTTATACATTGAATTTGTAATTAAACTGGAATTCACTGGTTCAGGGAGTAATCTCGAAGCAAACCCTAGTGTAGATGACTACTCTTGTGCCCTCTATAGCAGTACACAAGTGATCTCAAATTTTATTACTAATTCAGCAACTTACATTAGCTGCAGTACTAGATTTCGGTTTCTGTACATCATAAGGCCTAAACAAGAACTGCCTGTTGAGGTTAGACTTCTCAATGAGGTCCATATCAGTGACTGTAATTTGTCCTCCATCAGCACCCACACCAATCATGGCAAAGTTCTTTAATAATTCACATCCGATAGCACCAGCACCTGAAGAAATAAACTTCATATGATACTTTACTAATATTTTGTGTAACTTCATACAGATAGTTCATATTGACTATTATTCATTAGTAAATTACCAATCTTGAGCTTACAGAATTATTTATGTTCCATATATGTAAGAGACCACACAGGTTCCATAAAATTGAGTGTGAAACCCTAAGACATGAGATCTAAGTGTTAATTGTATAAAATTGTAATTATTACATTGGCTCAACAGATAAAAGAACAATTAAAATAATTTTATGTGAGTTGATCTGTGCTGATTTTGAATGTTTTGAATTTGAAGATTTAATTACTTTATGTTGCAATTTCCCAAACAGCATATCATATTTACAGAATAACTGATGCTAGAAAATTTTGTCAAGTTCCAAGGGATGGTAACAATATTTGTTTGCAGATTAAAAATACAGTGTGTGATATAAATTAAGACTAGAATAGATAGCAGTTGACCATGGGAGCCTCTCAGCACCATAATGGTCTTGCACATAAGGAGAATGACAATGATTATCAATCTCCTCATGTGTCAATCAATCAAAACTTTTAAAAGTGTTCAGAGTCCCGGATACTCACCCACAATAAAATACTTAAGCTGTCCAAGTTTCTTTTGGAATTCTCTACCAAAAACAGCTACCTGTCCATCATATCGTGAACCGACTGGTTTGCAATTTTCTTCGGTGAGAGTTGAATGGTCTTTAGGTAAGCACTCAATAGCATCCAAGTAAAGCCACTGTACAAGTGGGTGGAACTTGCCAGAACAAGCCTTCATTACCTCTTGAGCAACCACACCGCCTATCGCTGCGTTCATAGGATTTAGGTCTCCTGACGATATCTGGAAAAGAAATTAAATTAAATGTTATGTTAAGACCAATCATATAATCATGATTTTTTGAGACAATGCTGGTTCCCTGGAAATTGTTTTGAAAAGATGGAAACATCCAGAATGATCATATTTTATCCTAAAACCTGGACACACTAAATGTATGGAACAATTACCACTGCCCATATAAAAACAGCATGTCACAGTAGTGAAGCATTAAGTGCAATAAACTATCTATAAATTATTTTACGCACTAATGTATTGTAAAAATACTAGTTTTTTTTTAATCAAACAGGTATTTCAAGTGTGTAATTACAAATGTTTATATGAAAGACAACAGGAAGGTAGAAAATAATTTTATTATAATTTGTTGTAAATAAAAGTAGAAGAGTTGTACCTTCAGGTGTAAGTTTACAAAATATATAAAAAGCCTTCTACTGATAAGGGACTGTCTGAAATAATATTATAATAAAATATAAGAAAAAATTTAATCCTAAGACCCAATAAGAGGTCCAACGTATTTTTTTTCTTCCAAATTTAACTTTTTTGCTGTTTCTTCTTTATGTCTATTTTTGACAATATCCCCAACTAATATGAAATAAATCGTTTTATTATTATTGTACAGCAATAAGCTGTAACTCACAGTACTACTACTAATTTAAACATAATTTAAATAATATTTAATACATTTTAATATTATCTTTATCTAAAACTAGCTGACCCGGCAGACTTCGTAGTGCCTCAGTCTAAACTAAACTTTTGTATAAAATAAACTTAAAACAAACAAAAGGAATCGTCTGACGGCCGACACATCAAAGGAAAAACAATTTTTTTATTTTTATTTAGTTCTGAGCATTTTCATATTTATCTACCTTTTAAACCTTCTCTGGGCTTTCCACAAATAATTCAAGACCAAAATTAGCCAAATCGGTCCAGCCGTTCCTGAGTTTTGGCGAGATTAACGAACAGTAATTCATTTTTATATATATAGATTACTTGGTTTTATTTATAATTTTTTTTTTGCTTATTGATGACTAGTGTAACAATGTTTTAGACCACCGCTTACCTTACAGAATGTTTCCAATAATTCAGTATTCACTTCAAAATCTTCATCCTTATAAAGTCCATCCTCTAGAACAGTTTTCACATACAGCTTGAATTTTGCCACATCTTCATCATTCCATGGCTTTGGCAGACGACCTTCTCCAGCCTGGAACTTGTGAAGAGCAGCAAAAGCCAAATGCAACTGCTGTGGATATTCAAACTTGGCAAAATCAGAGATCAAGAATTCTGGTTGTTTGAATGATTCACTCAAAGGCTTGAAGTTGATCTTCTTGGGCATTTTGACCTGTGTAACAATACCTCCTCGGATGTATTTGGAGAAGTTTGTAGTATCACCTATACTAAAAGTGTAGGGACCAAGGACTTTGATCTTGCGGGGTTCACAGCCATTTAGTTCTGTCATACCTTGAACCTGTAGATAATAAAGTTTTTAAATATTATTGTCATTAAGAAGTTTCTTGTAAACAATATTAATTAATTTTGAATGTTTTACTTAATAAAATTATTGACCTGATCTGATTTTATGGATAACCTGAGAGATAATATTAATTTATGCAAGAAATTGATCTTTAGCATCTTATAGTCAGAGAGGTTATTCAACCAGGTGAGTCATGTTGTTTTTTACCTCAAAACACTCATTATTTTTAGTGCTATGAGTTGGGCAAATTAACTTTGATTGCTGACTACCAAGTTACACGTTAAACCAACCTCACTAAACGTAACATAGTCGCCATCCTCCAATCCGTGACGAGTATCATCCAAACATGTCACAACTGCCTCATAGTCTTGCGTAATGGCTGCAATCATAGCTGAGACTGGATTCTCTCCATTTACATCTAACACCGTAAACTCTGGTCCGAAGTCACAGAACACTTGTGAGAACAGGCCTCTAGTATCAGCAATGACCAATGCTATGTTATTGGCGTGAGTGAACGCAGCTACTCGCTCCTGCTCAGCCCACGATGCTCCTGTGAGGACCACAACACGGAACTTACGCAAAAAGTCTTCAGTTAAAGGTCCTGTGTAAGCAGTAGTGGGCACATAGTGGTTCAGTTCAGAAAGTTGTTCGCACGATGTTAAAGCCTTGTTCTGACCAATTACAGTCTCTGAAAGGTAGAACTGCGAGGAAAGATCAGCCACGGTGCAATTTTTGTCGTCATGCAAAGTTACCGACTTTACACCACCAAGGATAACGTTTTTCGCTATTTCGACACCTAAACCGCCAAGGCCAGATATAAGGACATCAGAACTCGCCATCCGACGCATAGCGTCGTGGCCAAGCACGTAGAGCTGGNTGTTCTGACCAATTACAGTCTCTGAAAGGTAGAACTGCGAGGAAAGATCAGCCACGGTGCAATTTTTGTCGTCATGCAAAGTTACCGACTTTACACCACCAAGGATAACGTTTTTCGCTATTTCGACACCTAAACCGCCAAGGCCAGATATAAGGACATCAGAACTCGCCATCCGACGCATAGCGTCGTGGCCAAGCACGTAGAGCTGGCGCGAGTACAGACTCTCGTCGATTTCATCTTCCACGCGCGCTCCATTGTTCGCCATTGCCGAGTTGTTCGAATGCGCTTCTCCTGTATTTAGTTTCCGCTTTTTCGCCGGGGGGTCAACGGAATTATCGGCGACTTCAGCACTAGACATCGGGCACGAACGCGCACAATTTTGCCAGAATTTTGGTTGCGTTGACAATTAAGAAGAAATTTTCTTCAAATTGTTTAAAGCAACATTCGTGCTTTGTCAGGGGCCGCTTACTCACTGTCTTGAAGTTAGCAGCTGGCACCTTTTTACAGACATAGGTTACACGACACTTTAGCCCACCTTAGTTTCACTAAAAATACCTATTTAGAAATATTTTTTGTAAGAATCTGAAAAGTGAAAGAGTAATTTACTCTTGATTTTGTTCTACGTCTTATGTTTATGCTTTTTCTTCTTGTACATGTAATGCTTTCTTTGAACTGTTAAGTAACCATAGCATACTTCTTAAATACCAAAACATTTTATTTACTGTACTAAAACAAAAACGAAAATCAATAAAAATGAAAACGAACTCATCATCCTTGTCTTTTCTAAATCAACACTAGCTAGGTATACTAACTATTTATAACTATCTTTTACTACATTTTTGGACTCTTTGGTTTACTGGCAAATAGTCTGCTGTTTTTTCGTTTTCGTTCGCTTAACATTTTTTTATTTGGCAATACAAAACTGCTCATCAAATTCATTCAAATGTCAAAATCAGATTTGCACCTAACTTCACAGCAAACAATCCATTTTGTTTCCAGTTTCCACTTTTCCCAACTCGATTTCAAGTTCACTACGAGACGAGTACATTCTGACTTAACGCGCGAGATTTTTTGTTGTCATACAAGATCGTGAGTGAAAGGAATTAAGACATTATGATTATTGTGTGAAAAATCCTTGCTAGTTCAGGATTCCGGGATCCTTTTTTATTGTTTTATATTGATCAAACGTACTTAGTGCCTCCGAAAATGGTGCAAGAATACGTGTCTCCCGTTAGGGTCCACAAGTATCCCTTCGAAATGGTGATGGCCGTGAGTATTTATTTCCTAATTGGGAGTTTTAAATTAAAGAAGCGTTTTTATACACAATTTTTACAACTCTGTCTAAAGTACGGAGAATTCACGTTCCCCATAGAAAAGTCGTTCATAAACATTGGATAGTCTTTATGATCAACAATAGTAATTGTTCACATAAAAAAATTTGAAAACAAATTTCCAACTTTTACGAAAGAATCACTCGAATTTGCCAAAAATAAAGACAAAAATAATCTCTGAGTACATGAAGTCAATGAAACAAAGAACATGCATTTCTAAACCAGAAAAAGAAAACTTGTTTGTGGTTTATGTAAATAAAATGAAGTATACAATTTTAAAACAATCAATATTTGTAAACATTGTATTCGTCTAGTATTATTATCACTGGCAAAAAATTATAATTTAAAATGATTGTTTAAAGCCTGATGTGGGTTTCTATACCCTATAGAACTCATATAGAGCATAGCAACTGTGCTAGTGCTTAAATCTGGTAGGCGGGTACAAAAGCAATAATGTAATCCAGTTTGAAGGGTGGGGCAGCTATTATACAATATATATGAGACTTGGACTCATGTCTCTGGTGAGTAGTAGTATTCCAATCTTCCTCATATCTGCTGCAATTAAACTTCTGCCTTAACAGAGTCGGCCAACCGAAGTATAAGTTCTGTTAACACAAGTTCAATGAGATGTATGGCCAAACATGATAACAAAAACTATTGTCGAGCATCTAAGTGGTAACTATAAAAAGGTCATATGCAGTGTAAAATAATACAGATAACACTAATATATTAATTCTTAAAAGAATGCATAGATAACTTGATTAGTTACCAGAAATTGGTAGTATGTTCAGTATTGACTGAGAAAATTTGATATGAAATCTTTGAAAAAGGCAAAATAGGGTTTTTTTTGTTTCATGGATACAATGTTTGTGTAAATATATAATGAGCAATAAAACATGTGTGAAGACATATTAGCATCCCTGTCTCATAACAAGCAAGGGTGACCATGATTTTTAAAATATAAAAAAATACTAGTTAACTCAATCTAATACTCTTACAGTATTTTCTATTTATATCATAATAGTATTTATATGTTTTCTAAGGCTGCAGTACCATCATAAAGTTCCGCAATGAACCTGTGATGTGTTTTTGGTGGAGCTACAGTTATACAGAATAACTAATAGGTCTATTTCATATCTCTGGGTGGAATTAACTTTGCAAATGGGTTTCTGTAACTACTTAATGCCATCTAGTGAGGTTGACAGTAATATCGAAGTAGTGGACTGAAGTAATTGTGATTTATTAAAATGTAGTAGTATACTGTATGTGTTCTGAGAATGTTTCGAATCTCTTTAAATAATGAGAAAGATAATGAAATTTATGAACTACTAACTTTACTGACCTGTGAGAATGTGAGGACGATCTTCTAACTGGTCCTGTCTATTTTCGTCTTATGAATACACAAGTATGCGTTTCGGTTGGCAAGGTATTTATTGCAATATAATTGAGATCATTATCTTGTATATATTACGTAAATCGTTCACGGCTATGTGGGCATTCATTTCACTCATTTGAGCCACTAATTAAAGTAGTTTTTAGATATTGTCCAAAATGCCCATTACTCATGCTGCCCGCCATCAGAGAACAGAGTAGCGTTGTTGTACCTTCAGTCATCTATATGAAACTGCTGTGTTCGTTCACAGTGCGTTTGTTAACAAATTTGCGTGTGTCATCACTGTGTAGCATTAGGTTATTTATTTTAATTTTATGATTGATGGTTTACTAGTGGCCCGGAGGCCTTTCCAGTTTCACAAGGACAGGTGGGCGAGCAAAGACTCAGCCAGAAGGGGCGAGATTTTCTAACAGCTACCCGAGCGCCTCCAAGGGAGACCTAACAACTCAAGAGTAGCTGCTTTGCGAATGAATCTACTACCGGATCGGAATCGAAAAATTGGGTCCTGGAACGAATTACCCTCCACGGTTTTTTTAACTACTTTTATTATATTCTCCAGACAAGCTTAAATTGAATCCTTTTCGATTTTGATATTTCCCTATTATTGCCGGTGTCAACGGGTGGCGGAAATTACTTACAATGAGAGGAAGAGAAATGTTTAACAATAATATAATAGAGATGATCGAAATATAAATTTAAAATGTATTCATGGTCACCGTTTTCTTATCTCGAGTATTTATCGTGGCACTATTTGCATATTCACAATGCTAACGATACGACGCGGGTTTTTCTAGTCTTTAAACACATTTTATGATTTACTGCATGCGAAAACAAAGCGTGTTAACAACATTTTATGTAATTAAAAAAAGTTTAAAAATAAATAAAAAGCTATATAAAAAAATATTGACGTTAGAGGCATAAGGTTTTTTAAAGATAACTTTTTAAGTGGATAATTTTCATGGATTTAAACACCGTATAATACATAAAACAGTTTAAAAGAGAAATTTTGTATTAAATAATAGATTTTAACATTATAAGCGGACGAGAGAAATCGCCCCAAAAATTTTAAAAAATCTACCCACGAATCATCGTATAAATTACATTTTTTTTAAAGTAAATCCCACCTTGTATTGTATGTATGTAATTGGGTAGCTTGAATTGTTAACACATCAGCTAGGGTTGTCGTTGAAGCGTTATAAGCGACCGTTTTTTGCCAAATACATTTTAAGTATCACTTTTTCAAATACCAAATGTCAATTTTCCTCATCTGATACGCGCCGTGCCCTTGTCGCTGTTGATAAATTTCACTTTTTTAGCAGGGGCCTTCTCACGGGCAAGATTTTGTGGATTTGCGAAATTTCTGGTAAAATATGGTGTGCTACGACCCGATTAGGTCTTATATTTCTGCCACAAAGCAAACGAAGATTCTGTTTTGGTGGACAAAGCGCTCTAGTGATTAATAAACACTAGGCGAGCCGTGAGTTTGTTGACAAATATAAAAAAAAAAAATGTTTTTCTTAAAATGACAACGTCAATGTCGTTCCACGACCACCATAGTCATTCCATAACTAGCTAACATTGTCATCCTTGTTCGTATGTCGTGTGTTACTAATCACAGTTCGCGTTAGCTCATCGCTCAATTATCGTGCATTTAACATATTCTTTGTGCACATACGGTGTTATGGCTCTTTGTATTGTCAAAGGAAGAGTCACGTGTCCAAGCACGTGCTCAATATTAGTAATAAAAAAATCAGAGAGTTTTTATTTTTAGTCCTCAGACAGATGAACCAGCTCACGAGCTATCCGATGGTGAATAGGCACCGGAGCCCGTAGACGTGACCAATGCAAATGCCCACCCAGAGACATGTTTCTAAGTCTCCATTCTGTAGTACAACAGCTGCCCCACCCTTCAATCTGGAACGCATTGCTACTCCAGCGTAGAAATTGGCACGGCGGTGTTAGTTATCTAATGTTCACGGTTGACTTCTACGGTGAAGGAATAACATCGTCTAATAAAAATGAAACCCGCAAAATTATAGTTTGCGTAATTACTGTTGGTAGGTCCTCTTGTGAGTCCGCGCGGGTGGGTACCAACAGTCTGCCTATTTCTGCCGTGAAGCAGTAATGCGTTTCGGTTTGAAGGGTGGGGCAGCCGTTGTAACTAAACTTGAGACCTTAGAACTTATATCTCAAGGTGGGTGGCGCATTTACGTCGTAAATATCAATGGGCTCCAGTAACCACTTAACACCAGGCGGGCTGTGAGCTCGTCCACCCATATAGCAATAAAAAAAAAGATACATGTTTTCATTGTATTTGTGTCTGATGATATATTCCATTTAATAGTGATAATTCAAGTAACAGGAAAACGAAAACGGAACTTGCAGAAGCCGCATTTAGCGCGTGTGGGCTGATAAATGTTATTCAAATTCTATGTACATAATATATCCGGGTCCAATGCGATTTTGCTTTACCCGACAACGTCCAAGTAGGAGTAATGTTTTAAGAGTGCATATATGTACCTTCTCTGGCACGCAATGGAACTTGTTGTATTGTAATATCTATACAAATAAATAAAATTTTAGTGTCTGTTTGTAAATAAAATAACCATTTTTTACTTATTGCGTAAGTACCAGTAAGACCACAATACATATACTTACCTTTTTTTTTTGTTGGTCTGTCTGTTTGTTCCGTTTAATCTCTGGAACAGCTGGACCGATTTTGACGAGACTTTCACTGATAGGTAGCTGATGATATAAGGAGTAACTTAGGTTATTTTTTTAGACTAGCTTCGACCCGCGGCGTCACCCGTGGTATGAAAAACCACGGGTAACATCGCGGGACTCTGCTAGTAATATGAGATTTACATAGTTAGCAGTGTTAATTGTTAAAGGACACAGTATATTTCAACAAAAATAGTTTCAAAATTTAATCTCGTGTATTTAAATTTTATAACCTGTTGACATTTATAATAGACATTTATAAGTGTGCTTAAAAATACGAAAACTAAATACAATCTAGCCTTGCCTTTTCTTTAATAATTTCATGGTCATTCCAACGCCATTAACAATAGTCCGGTCGGCGCGGCGGCGTCACGATTAGTGCAGTCTTTACGATAATAGGCACCAATCAACGCTTTCCATTGCATTACATCTTGGTATTTAGGGCTTCGCCTTAAATGCAGTCGACGATTTGCAAATTTCACCTTTAACGTCTATTAGTTAAGCTATGAATTTCAGGAAACGTTAGTTCG
Source organism: Bombyx mandarina (assembly GCF_003987935.1). Next base: position 1,824,564 of record NW_021011495.1, read on the forward strand.
AACATGGAATATTTTTGTTGTTGAAACAAAAATGATGTGTCTCATGAAGTTTTCGTCATATAATTTTAAACTTTAAAAAAGAGTCAAGAAGACTCAGTTTCTCTTGATTTAAATGTATAAAATATTTTCATTTATTTGTAACATTCAAATATCCTGTTGCCTTTCTTTTAACACTTTCAATATTGAATTCAAATATTAATGGAGTACCTGGTAGTTTCTCACGATTTCCAGAAATAATATTGAAATTAGGAGTGGGTAATATCGGTTTTGCCGCGTATCGAATCGTATCTATATATCGAGGATCAATATCGGATATTGAATCTATATATTTTCTGAATCTATATATTGATGGATGCTAGTAGATTTTCTCGATTCATGATATTTGAGATTTGAAACGATACGCTGATATAATATCGTAGTAGATATAGATTTAAGTCAACGTTATACGGTTGGTTTTCTGATATCAATTTATAATATGATCTTAAAGTAATAAAAAGAACATGAAAATAAAAATATCAAAAAAACTTTCCTTCATGCTTTTACCAGGCTTAGGACTGGCTACATTATTTTCAGTTTTTAGTATTTTGTGTCTTAATTTAAAATTACAAAATATACCAAAAGAGTGTAGATTTCAAAAGTTTAATACAAACACAAGAAATAAACTCAATTATTTGGATTCAACTAAAAATAGAAAAATGTGTACTTTAAAAATCAAACACAAAAAACTTTTAAGTATTTATAAACACTTGTCCAAAAATTCTAGTTCAAGGTCAAAGCGCGTGAAATTAAATTCAACGATGCAAATAGGCTATACTGCATTCAAGTTAGGGTCGAAAGTTGAAACTTCTTTCCTTAATTGTATCCTGCTGATACGCTAAGAATAATCTACAGACATATGGACTTAAATATAAGGTTTACAATTGTATGGATAATGCCTGTTTCTGTTTCATTCATCACATGATATCCCTATCGTGCGCTCACTCACTCTGGCCGATTCGATACGAACCAAACGAATATTGCTGATATTAACGAATCGGTACGATATGCCGATGCGCATCACATCGAGCAATATCGTGTATCGGCTGATATCGAAATATAGATTTCGATTCACGAATCGGTCCGATATGGCGATGCGCATCACATCGAGCAATATCGTGTATCGGCTGATATCGATATATGGATTTCGTGCGGGGCGATATCGGATTCAACGATATTGCTGCGATATATAGATATTGAATCTATATACGATTTATATCACCCACTCCTAATTGAAATTATTATTTAAATCATTGTTATTGTGAAACAAAACTCAAAACCAATGACGATAAGGTTGTGTTTTTAAAGTCATTGTATTTCGGGTAGTATTTCTGAGGTCAACGACTTGAATTTGATTAGATTGTTTGTGTCGTAAAACAGTCTCGTTTGTGTTTCGTTTTGATTTTGATGCTTATGTCAAAAGGATTAAGTTCTTGTTTCGTTTCAATGCCAATTGTATTTCCGTGTCTGGCCTTCATAAGCTACGAAACGATTTTGTTCATTTCTGCCGCTCTGAGAAGGTTGTGCTAAAATGCGTTTCAGTTTGAAAAGTCCAGTTGAAAGTACAGTGTAATAGATGTGTATGATTCAAATGTTTTGACTATCGGGCCAAATAGATATTCATATCCGAGCCCGCGGAGCAAGCGGTTATTACTGGTGGTAGGACCTCTTGTGAGTCCGCACGCGTAGGTACCACCACCCCGCCTGTTTCTGCCGTGAGGCAGTAATGCGTTTCGGTTTGAAGGGTGGGGCAGCCGTTGTAGCTATACTGAGACCTTAGAACTTATATCTCAAGGTGGGTGGCGCATTTACGTTATAAATGTGTATGGGCTCCAGTAACTACTTAACATCAGGTGGGCTGTGAGCTCGTCCACCCATCTAAGCAATAAAAAAAATAAAAAAAGCGGTCAATGGTCGCCGTCACCCAAAACGCGTCACTTCGGATCTTCCCGATCCACTATCAGTGCTTTTAAGTGCATTCCAAGCACCGGTCACCGTTCTTGTCGAACCCGTCCAATGCGACAAAGGGTTCGGCGAGTAAATTAATCTACAGACACAGCCCGACTGAGTTCTTCGCTTTCTCAGTGGGTCGCCATTCCGATCCAGTGGTAGATTCAGCGAACCACTACCCTTGCTAGGGCTAGTGTTATCAAATTCTCTCAGTTTGAAGCCCGTGCGCTCGCTTTGCACATTTGGTGAAGCTGGTATTACTCCTCGCGATGTCAGTATAGGTAAGTAAAAAATAGACATTTGGGTTCAGCGTCTGTAAATTTGTGATCTCAGCGGTATTTAACGCCTTAACCTTTACTTCGTAAATTTGGGCTGGAAAATTTACACAAGTTTTCAGCCTGTTCTATGAATGGCTTTACAGCCATAAACATCACAAACCCGTAGTCAGGATTAAATGTCGTGCAGTAAGTGGTCTGTACAAAGTTTGCCGCTTATCATTTGATGAGATTTTCGCCGGCATGTTTATACCGCTAAGGACACAGCTTTAATTTTATGTGACGTGTGAAAGTTTTGTGAATAAAATTTCCTATGTAAAATAATAATACGGAAACTAACAACATATCTGATTATTCAGGTATAGAGTAAAAAAGCGTAGGCAGTTGGTATAAAACGCCTGTCATCATTCGATGGAATACAAACGCCTGTACTTCAAACAGTCTCGTCTGAGTTCTGTTCTATTTCGAATTTTATGTGACAAGTGGCCAATATTTCGATTTATCACCATCATATTGGACGCAAGAGGTCCACTATTAAATGTAGACCAACCCCATAGATAGATAGTGACCAGTTTAAAGGGGTCTGAACCTAGCCAGCGCTGCGACTTGTCGAAAAAACCTTGTACCCCGCCTCTCGTGTCGACAAAACCGTATCAACTCTTAATACGATTAAAATTAAGTGTAAATTTATTTGATAACAAATTCAGTCAACCTTCAAACGTTTGAACTTCTGAAAGCGAGGAAGAATAACACATTGAAATATATTTGCGCACGTATCTAAAGATTCAAGGTGACTTATATTTATTTGGGTTTTTCAGCATGTTTACATTTGTTAGTTATTTGACCAGCAAACGGTATGTTTATAAATTTGGCACGTTCCTTTTTTATATATAAGTAGATTTTCCAGCGTGTTTTCTACAGATGATGATAATATTTATGATGAAAGCACAGACAGGAATGTGGTACCTACTATACTAGATCTAAAATCGTTCCTTACTAATATGTACTTTCGACCAGTTCCACTTTATTACAAGAGGGGTAATAAGTGCAAGGTCTTGATACAGCGACCCCAAAAACGAACTATGTAAGGAAAGGATGATGTTACTGTAGCTATGTATGACGTAGCTACCTAGAGTCTTTCAGGGTTTGAACCTTGAGATAAATGCTGTTTTTCTGTCAACGATGTATTTGTTCCGGTTTGATACAACGTCATGGACGAGCAATGTATGTGTGGTTGTTATTTAGTCACGGTTTATGGATTTTTCTTCTCAAATGTCGCGTCAGAAGACCTAATGCCCTGTGAATAGACACTGGAATTAGACCGTCTGCTTTTCAATGTGATTTGGTACTAAGCTATTCTGAATCCAATCTGCATAACGACGATTTTCGCAAGATGTCCGCCTGCGTGTGGATTATAGGAGTCGAAAGCTGGGTTGTATGACAAGTGTTGGTAGAGACCTTTGCCTAGCAGTTGAGGAATGCAGGCTTATGCACAATGTTGCATACTAAACACAACATAATTAACGGAACTTTTTTTATTGCTCAGATGTGCGGACGAAGCTCCGCCCATCTGGTATTAAATCGTCACTGGACTCCATAGACATCAACAACGTAACCGCCACCAAACTTGAGACATTAGTCCTAAGTCTCATTTTTGTAATACACCGCCTAACCCACCTACCATTCAAACCGAAACGCAATAATACTTCACGACAGAAATAGGCAGGGTGATGGTACGTACTCGTGCGCACTCACAACCTGTCGTACCACAAGTAAAATGGCTAGACACGATTAAATGGCTATCGTACCATTCAAAACTGAACGAACGATTATTTTGCGGTATTCACATCCAGGGCTAACCATGAGATCATTCCTGTAAACTGTGTGAAAATAAAAGTCACGTGTTGTGGAGCGGGTTTTGTAACGTAAACGTGATTGAAGTTATTTTTGGTGTTTTTTAATAGATACAGTGTTGTGTTGAACGTACGTGTCTGTAGTTTACATTTAGTCTGGCGGATTTGTCAATATTAATCTTTTATTTTCATTTTACTAATTACTATGATCTGTCTGCAGATGCTTTGATATTTACAAGTGGCTTTGAAAAAATCATAGGACTTAAATGCTTAGTATCCACTGATATAGATATGTCCAAATGGATCTCCTGAGATAATATACTAAGATGTAGTAATCTTTTTGTAGTTGTGGTCCATTAGTTGTTAGCAAATGTTGTTTGAATATAATTCCAATCTTTTACTGTAGTTTTTACCTTTAAGGATTACTTCATCTTTAACTTTACCTTTAATTTAGTCCAAACTAAGAATTTTTTATTTGGAAAATTTTAAAAAAGTAATGTAAACATCCTTATTGCATTAAGAAATATTTGTAAACATGAATGTCATATTTCGTATAGAATGTTGCGTACAAAATCGTTATTGCCAACTAAAACCGGTCCGTAAACAGGTAATCGTTTGAAACAGGCCTGACTACTGAAGTGCGAGAAAAAAAACCTATTTAAGTGTATTAATTATTTGTTGCGTTTCTGGAAATTGACCTTTAGGTGCATAGCATTAAGTATAAATGTAATATAAATGAATGGCTATTAGTACTTTGTTATAGTGACCCAAACTCTGTCTTTAGTACCTCTGAAACCACGCGCGCACCGCTTGGTTTGCAAGGTTTGCCGACATTGACTTGAAGTTCATTCACGTGAATTTAGAGGTCTCTTAATTTGCCTGTCATTTTTATTCCATGTCAATAAAAATGACAGGCTGTTGGCTGCGTACAAGCTGCCTGCTTGTTGATGATATCCGAAGTTCAATAATATTATTGTTGTTGTTAGTACGGAGGACTTTTGTAAAAGCATTTTTTTCGTGTCTAAGTTATACCAAAAGCGGGTACTAATTTTTCTAATGAAATACGTACTTAACAAATGCTCACGATTGACTTCCAGGGTGAAGGAATAACATCGTGTAATAAAAATGAAACCCGAAAAAAATATAATTTACGTAATTATTGATGGTAGGACCTCTTGTGATTCCGCGCGGGTAGGTACCACCGCCCTCCCTATTTCTGCCGTGAAGCAGTAATGCGTTTCGGCTTGAAGGGTAGGGCAGCCGTTGTAACTATACTGAGACATTAGAACTTATATCTCAAGGTGCGTGGCTCATTTACGTTGTAGATATCTATGGGCTCCAATAACCACTTAACACCAGGTGGGCTGTGAGCTCGTCCACCTATTTAAGCAATAAATAAAAAAGCCTGCTGTGTGGAGTCCAGGTATATACAGGCTTCATTCTTTTCTTCGAATTAAATGCTCTTGAAATCGGCTCGCTTTCTTCATATTCTTCCTTCATCCAATATTAACGATATCACCTCAACACCCAAACATTAGTATGCAACAGCTTCATTATAACGTAAATAACACATACATGCAGATACAACAGTGAGTTCTCTGAAAGTCGTAAAAATATTGCAAATCGCAATATAAGTCAGATACTCCACAGTCAGTATAGTGATTCCACAATTAATCATTGGTACTGAAAATACTTTGGGTTTTTTTTATTCGTAGAGATTGTATTTTTTTTATACACGAAGCATCACTGTATAAGTTAGATCAATATAAATTAGTTTCATTAAAATTATTTAAAATAGACGACATTAATATAAAAGAAATTTTCAAAATATTAAACCTAAAATAAATAAATAAATTATTAAATCCTTTAAACGCTGTAACCAGTTATTGATTGAAACACGCAGTTTCCTAATGGGAAAATTCTGCAGCGCTGAACTTATACGCATATGTACATGACGCAATTCGCTCATAATATAAATAGCTTGATACATCTATACTAATATTATAAAGCTGAAGACTTTGTTTGTTTGGTTGAACGCGCTAATCTCAGGAACTACTGGTCCGATTTGATTTTTGAGTTTTAGAGCCTATTTATTGAGGAAGGCTATAGGCTATAGAACATCATGTTAAGACCAAGAATGTTAATAAAGAATGTTTCAAAATGGTTTTTTTTTTTTCATTTTGAGAGCATCCGCTGCGTGCGCTGCGGAAAAGATTAGTTTCGCTAAAATAATGTATGACAGAATTGTTTCCCTTTAAAGTTCTAAAAAATGTGCATGACATGTCTATATTTTAAGGATGGCTCACTATAACCTTTTTTATGCTAACCAATTTTGTTGTAAAATAAAGCATTATTTGTGAAGGTGTTTTTATAAATATCATATTAATCCTTATTCAAATAAATACGTTATTCATTGCAATTATTTAATTTACAAGAAATTTGCCGTTTCCATCACTTTATTTTAATGAGTATCTTAGAAATTATCGCAGTTTTAAAATAGCATCGCAGCAAAATAATGATCAAGCGCGTAATAATAATGTACATGACTCCGGCGCCGTTGCGCGGCGGCAGAGAATATGAAGAATAACAAGAAACACTCAAATTACTTCAAGATTGAAAATTGTAGATTTTTCTTGGTTTTTTCTTCAAGATCAGGATCCTGATGATTACAGTTCAGATCATTCGGGAAGTCTACCCTTTCGAAGAAAAAAAGAAAAAAGAATTATCAAAATTGGTTGAAGCATTCTCGAGAAATCGGTGAACATCTAAATATAAAAAAATGAATTGCTGTTCGTTAGTCACGCTAAAACTCGAGAACGGCTGGACCGATTTGGCTAATTTTGGTCTTGAATTATTTGTGGAAATCCAGAGAAGGTTTAAAAGGTAGATACATATGAAAATGCTCGGAATTAAATAAAAATAACAATTTTGTTTTTCCTTTGATGTGTCCCCCATCGGACGGATTCCTTTTGTTTGCTTTAAATTTATTTTGTACAAAAGCTTAGGTCTTTTATTTATCGATTGAGGCACTACGAAGTCTGCCGGGTCATCTATAGATAAAAAATGGTGGTCGAATTGATAACCTTCACTTTTGAAGTGGGTTAAAAAGCGTGATTTGATACCTTAAATAGCTCCTTAACGTTCTATTATTCAACAATATTTTCACCTTCTACGTAAATGAAGTCGTGGGTAAAATATAGCGTTATACGAAAGTAACTATTCCAAGTCGACGAAGTCGCGGGCAAAAGCTACTATGAAATAATCCACTACTACTAAGCGCGAGCATTATACCAATCATATCGTGTGTGTGGCTATCTCAGCAGTCCAGTTCTCTTAATCGACCCGCCACATTTGTATATCACAAGAGCATTGAACAAAGATTGGCGCCAAAATCAGAAAACACATTAAATATTCATATTAGTATTAAACGTTCCAAATTCAACTGCAATATTGTTTTTTTTAATTATTCTAACAGTGTTTATTGCCAGACTGTAAATATACAAAGATATAAAACATTATTTTGTTCATATCGAGTGCATCAGTGAGATAACAGTTCAGCACGTGTTTTGTGTTTGTCCGTGATAAAGTCATGTATTCAGACACGTGAATGAGATAGACGCGTGGCGAACGAGTGACTAATTTATCGATATTATTGATCGCGAAGTTGTATCGGACTGCTTGGGGCACCGGGTTTCGTCTACAATTGTCGAAGTTCGCGTGCCATCAAACAATGGAATGGACTTCCAACGGTGTTCACAATGGAACATTAGGTCGCCAGCCTTCGCGCGCATTGAAAATATACCGTTGACCTAAATTAAGTTAATTTATTAACCTACCCTCTATTTCCACGGAATCGGGTTCCGCGTAGCGTCAGTGTCGAGGAGGACATCGTAAAATGCTTCAAGGTTTTTTTTTATTGCAAGGTATTTTTTTATAACGTAAATGGGTGGACGGACTCACAGCCCACCTGGTGTTAAGTGGTTACCGGAGCCCATAAACATCTACAATGTAAATGCCGCCACCAACCTTAAGATATGAGTTCTAAGGTCTCAGTATAGTTACAACGGCTGCTCCACCCTTCAAACCGAAGCGCATTACTGCTTCACGGCTGAAATAGGCAGGGTGGTGGTACCCGTGGTCTCACAAGAGGTCCTACCACCACCATACGTAATCATTACGATATACTTACTTCCAATGTCGGCTGGACACTTTACCGGTCGCTAACAATCAGCCTTGGTTCTTAACTCGCAACAGGAGTAGCGACGATCAATGAGAATCATTTACAAACTAGTTCAGTCGGTCGTCGTCAATCTTCGGTGGGGTGGTCGGTCTCGAGGACAAATTGTATATTTAGGGAGCTTCAGCTCGGCGTCGCTGAGAGCTCGCTAATACTATCGATCTGATCTTTCGTTCAGAGCTGACTCACACAAAAACGTTCTTATATATTTTTCTTTAGGCGTGCCTTGTATATAGAGAACTACTCTGAACAATACACGGTTGAAAAGAACCACAGAAACCTTTAGATCTCTGTTGAGTTTTCGTCACACGTGAGTCTGTAGGTTCGTGTCTGCACTACATGAGTATGGCAACTTCATTCTTCCCGCCGCTGTTTTGTGAATATGATGACTGGTATTTGCATGTAATCTGGATATATGATGCCCTTGAAGATAGATAGACGTAGATCTCAAGTCAATGTCCAATACCCATGTTCTGATTATATTTGGATCAAAATGTAAATTCCTGTAATTGGACAAAATGTAAATTCAAAATCGTTTATCTAAAGCTCGCGGTTCGTGCTGTGTTGACTTTGTCCACTGAGTTTCTCACCGAATCTTCTCAGTGGGTCGCGATTCCGATCCGGTAGTAGATTCTGCGAAGCACTATCTTTGCTAGGGTTAATGTTAGTAAATTCTTTGAGGTTGAGATTTTAAGCTCATATACCCACCCGTCAGGGCGTAGCTGCAATAGCCCTTTTCTTAAGCTACCAGAGAATAGGTAGAAAAAAGGTACAATTTGTGCATCAAAACGCATCCTTAACGCACCGGTAGCGATAATTACGCAGAAGTATGTCGATATTGGACTGGAACTCATCTGGTCGTTAGTCTTAATGTCCATCGAAACATAATTTGATAAAGTTTCTTGACCTCCCAAAAACGATTAGTTTTACTGCGCGGTCGGCGTGTTGTGAAACGATCGCGTGACCGACCCTCGTGCGGGATAACACTTGCAGCGTAATCCGATAGGTCAATTGATTCCATCTTCTGACACGCAATTTTTCTTGATACCGTGCCTAATGCAAGTATTATTGGGAAATATCTGGTTTTTGCGTGCTGAGAGCCTGCCCTATGTTTCGGGATTGAAGTTATGTGTACGGGCTTTGGAAACCATTTAATACCAGATGGGAGGTGAGCTCTTGGCCAATCTAGAAACTGAAATGAAGATATAAAAAAAAAAACGGGAAATTGTCCCAACCCGTGTATGGGTTCACATCACGCACTTGCACTAGTCACAAGCAAACGTAAAATTAAAATTAACGTCAAAATAAACACAATTTTACGGTTTTTAATCGTATGGTTTGACTGAAACTGCTTTACGGTTTTATTATTTATTTCCAACGTTTTCAATTCCTTTCCAAATTATTTCACGTACCTATTATCCAAGATGACCGTGACCACGAAAACTAGATTAGAACGTAAAAAGAGCTTTAATCATCTAAACAACTTTTAGAAGGTAATGAAAATCGTATTATTTTTTTTTATTTTATGTTTCTTTGTAAAATTACAATATTATCTCCGACGTAGCGTTCTGGTCTGCGATAAGAACATTGTTGAGTACCAAAATAAGTTGCGTTATCAGTTATTCACTGTCGTCTTTTTGCTAAAAGTCTTTGAATTATGCGCAATTTTTAGCAGACAAGGTCAAGCCTGGACTTTAGTACGTCTGTTGAGCAAAGTCACCACTCAATACAAAGTGTATTCCATCGCCGTGCTTCACACACCAGTAATCGAAGCTGTTCAACGACTAATCTGGCATTTTTTCCCTACTTATTCGCTGATAGCTTAGTGTCATTTTCACCTGTCATGCATCCGAAAGGCTAAGAGGCTATTCTACCTACGCCCAGACGGTTAAGTGAGCTCACGGGCTCAACCTAAGAGAAATTGCTTCCACTAACCCTAGCAAGAACAGTGCTTCGCAGAATCTACTACCTTTTTCCCCCCTACCTATTCGCTGGTAGCCTAAGAGGCTATTTCAGCTACGCTCGGACTTGTAGGGGAACTCACGGGCTCAACCTGAGAGAATTTGTTAACACTAGCCCTAGCAAGAGCAGTGCTTCGCAGAATCTACCACGGATCGGAATCGCGATCCACTGAGAAGATCCGGCGAGAAACTCACGGGTCTAATAATCTGGCATATTGCATACTACGATCGCATTAACTCTCATGTAACCCTAACAATTTACCTCCATATTTCGAAAAAGTATTCCGAACATCATATGAGAACTAACAAGTCCATTCTAAGGGAGCTAAACACCCGAAAAAGGCTCTCTCCCATCTGCCGGGAACAGGCTATGAGCTCCTTCCGACGCATCATGTGGTCTCCCAGACATGAATTAGAGAAGCTCATGATTACGGGTTGCATAGAAGGCAAGCGCGCCGTGGGCAGAACACCAGCTCGATGGTCAGATCTAGTTAGGGAGGCACTAGGTGGTAGTCTATACCATGGGTCCCTGGTATAGACTACCACCCATGACCGATCACCGTGGAAGAACGTCTCATGTGGTCGCGATCCTCAGCAGTGAGGGAACGATATAGATGATGATACCACAATCGAGTACCATTGTTATTATTCACTACCAGCTGCAACGTTAATTCTATTAACCGAAAAACATGTCCACACGCTTACCGAGAAACAACGTGACCCGCAATCACAGAACTGTGTCACGTGTCATAAATCTCGGCACTAACCGTCGTCCCCTGAATAGTCTTTGTCCATCGCAAGTCGAACGTTTCCGCGTTAATTCGCGGACAAAGAGTTTTGCATCTCGAACGAGCGTTCGACGCTTGTTCTATCGTATATAACGCGAATCTAAATTGGAACACGCCAAGACATTGTTATATATATGTACTGTTCAGTTTCAATGTGCTTAGTGCGAGTTTTTTAACGTTCTCGATAGCGTGCGTAAAAGTTAGCTCATATTTGTATGGAATGGGATCGTTTGCCTACGTTTGCCGCTAGGGGCGCTGTTCCAACTGCATACAAAATTGGGCTAACTTTTACGCTATCGAGAACGTTAAAAAACTCGCACTAAGCATACAGAACGTCAAAATGTCAGCGAGTGACGTCCGCCATGACCGCATGATCGTGTATCGTCATGATCCTCTTTCAATTCCAGCCGTCAAGAGCAAGGCATCAATTTTATAGTTTTCTTAAGTGAAGTCGTTAATTTGTCATATATAGGTACAATAAATATCTCAAACAATAAATATGTACAGTCCACGCTCAATTACCACAACGCAACACATACACTAACGACGTATATTACTTAAGATGGTGTCCGCAAAAATAATTTATTTTATAATAAACTAAGAACATTTTTATTCACACTATTTTTATTCCTATTTCCATCAAATCACATTACTAAAAAAGGTGATACAAAAATGATAATAATTAAAATTTCCGACTGCATTAAAATCTCATCAAAAAACTAATCGTCAAATTGGTGTTGCTTAAATTGCACACAGACATATTTCATTTCTGGGTTCCTCCCCGTCTGCAATAGCTTTACTAAAACAGCTTTTTTTGTTCGTAGTTTAATAATTATTTTTCTAAATTTGTTAAAGCATCATTAAATGTTCGAACAGAATTACTCTATTACAAAAATGCTGCAAAAACAATCTGGCCGCCGAGGTGATTACGGCAGTACGATTTTCCTTGTAAGTGGAGAATTATAAATCTATTCAGATTAATTTAATTGTTTATTGGAAACGGATTTATGTTATGTCTAAGGTAAAACGGGTTTTGTAATAAAATTCTTGTTTACAGGAAATCTGGAATGAATAAAGTATAAAAATCCTTTTTTTTTTTTGTAAAATTAAATAAGGGATTGCGCCTAAAAAAATTCTAGACTAGTCCTAAAACCTTTTCAAAGGTCTCAGCCTCGTTTTAAAAGGAAACATCAAACACGAGCATTCTGCCCGTAGCAAAGCCCTTATGCCTTCCGGGCTGTGAGGGGTGGAACAGCCGATATACAACTGAAGCTTTGACTTTTAGGTCGGTTCTGTGGTGTATTCACGTTTGTGATGTCTATGTGCTTTGGTAAATACTAAACGTTGGGTGGACGGTGGGATCTTCTACTCGGTTCAATAAAAAACAGTCTTCCCCTAGAGTTCACACGCGGCAAATGTATACAGGGTGTCCCACAATGGGTAGATATGATCAGCATCATCAGCCTATAGTATCTTATAGTAGTAAAGGCCTCTTCAATTTCACGCCACTGAGCAATATCCTCGGCTTCTCTCATCTAGATTTTGTTAGCTACCCTGCATAGATCCTCACTCCACCGATCCTGAGGGCGTCCAGCACTACGTTTGCCAATTCGCGGTATTAGCCGGAGAATCGATAACCATTGGGTAGATATATCAAACTGAAATGTGGCTATAGTACCAACAATATAAATCACATTAAAAAAGCAATTAGTAAATTCATACAAAAACTAATTTATTGATTGTTTTAACAGTTCGATGATAGCTCTGAATTTATACAACAAAAGTACCGTTTGGCCATTCATGCGGCTAAAACAATATACATTCATTGAACTGATATCAAACAATGAATGTGATAAAAAATGCAACCACATTAATAGGTAGGTACGTACGGTTTTAAAAAGTCATAACAAATTTCAAACTTATTGCGGCGAATGAAAAACTAAATTTCACCTTTATTGCAAAGATAAAAGAAGCTGTTTGGTATGCTGGAGCCAACGGATTGTTAATGTGTATAGTATGTATTTCAATCAGCTGACATCACGTGACCCTTTATTAGTTACTAGCGGCCCGCTCCGGCTCCGCTCGGGTCTTTAACAAAAATTTTAACGATATTTGACGTTGTTTTATTTTTTAAAATAAAAGAACACTTATTGCGGCATAAGTATAATAGTTAGACATATGCTGCCGCGACACTTTTTGTAAATAATAATGTTTTCTACAAAGTCGTAGTACATTATTTTATTCTATCATAAATAGTTTTCGCAGGGAATGCGATGTAAAGAATATTTTAGGAAATTTTTTTACACCTTGGGTTACATTATTGGAGTTTTAGTAAGGATCCCTAATTTAAAAAAAAAAAGATTATAGCCTATGTCACTCGGGAATAGTGTAGCTTCCAAACAGTGAAAGAATTTTCCAAATCGGTTCAGTAGTTTCGGAACCTATTCAATACAAACAAATCTTTTCTCTTTATAATATTAATATAGATTAGTATTAGTATTAGTTTAGATTGGAACTCGATTAGGCCGGCGTTTGCTGCGTTTTCATATAACTTCTAACATTCCAAGTAGCGCAATTCGAGTTTCATGTTCATTCTATCTAATTACAATTGACAACTAAAAAAGTTTTCACTTCAAAAAATACAGGCTCAGAGGTGCTATACATTCGTAAGTGCATTCTGTATCCGAACAATAACGAAATTTTGACATCGCATACTTAATTCAATACCAATTACTTTTAAATCGCACGTCACGCAACATACTTATTATATAAAAATAATTTTAAACTATTGCATAGCTTTTATCGCGGGCCTTGAGCGCGGCGACCGAATCATGAAATTCCGTAACGAAAAAAACCTAACACCCCTAACTCCGCCTACCATGTAGCTCGCGTTCAACACATTCACACGTTGCGCTTGTGTAGTGTTTGTGAATAAGCGCGTGGCGTGACGTCACACTGCATGCACATCATGAAAAGTCTGCCCATCTCTCTCTCGCGCGGTCTAGCTTATGAGTGTGAAGGGGACAGTTAAGGTTTTGCTTTTATTAATGTTTAATATAGCGTGGTCTTGTTTTATTATTGTTTTAATATTAAATTATCATTGTCTAATTATAATTGCATAATTTGATAAAAAATGCTATGCCTATGCTTTACCGCCGCAGTTCCCGAGTGCCACACGTTTTTTTATTACCACATCTTCCAGAAAGAAATTGCTGAGAAAAAGTAAAGGCTTCGTGATGCTTGTTTTTTTTTTTTTTAAATAGATCGACGAAAATACTTTATGCCAATTTTTTTTATTTTATTTTTATTGCTTAGATGAGTGGACGAGCTCACAGCCCACATGGTGTTAAGTGGTTGCTGGAGCCCATAGACGTCTACAACGTAAATGCGCCACCCACTTTGAGATATAAGTTCTAAGGTCTCAATTATAGTTACAATGGCTGCCCCACCCTTCAAGCCGAAACGCATTACTGCTTCGCGGCAGAAATAGGCAGGGTGGTGGTACCTACCCGTGCGGACTCACAAGAGGTCCTACCACCAGTAAAATAGGCAGGGTGGAAATTTACTTTTATTTTAACGGTGTTAGTTTTCTTATCGTTTTCATACGATCTTGACCTTTACGCTACACTTATTAGAATTAATGTTTAAGTAAATTTTATGGATATAAAATTTAATTATCAGTTGCTAAAATTGTAATGTTGCGCTATTTCCGTCGGTTTTCGAGCGAGCTTTTGATTTAAACAACTTTTACAAGCTTAATTTTAATAACTTTTATGGTTTAATCTCTCGTTTTTTTTAATGTTGACTATATTATCTTCGACATTTCGAAGACTTCCCAGTTTTCGTGGTAGCCTACGACATAATATAATGGCAGTGAGCAACTAAAGATTAAAACTCTAAAAGTAGTTTTAATTTTGTTAGTTGTATTGATATCCGTTCTTTATGAGATTGATTTGAGATATACATACAGGGTGTCCCAGAAAGAATGGATAATCCTGAAAGACCTCATAGTAGAGGTATTGGGGACACAAAAAAATAATAATCTCAGGTAGTACCCAAATTAATTACCCAGAATAAAATAACAACATTTCGTGATTAAAATTAAAGTTCGGATTAATTTTTACAAAAAATTACAGCAGCTACTCATATGGTTTAGTACATATCCATTGGTATAGTCCATTTAGAATGTTATAACACCAAAATCCCTATGGATTTCTTATGTTCGTAGCTGTTGTATATTACAGAAATGCACAGTAGTATGGAAAATAATGTTTTTATTTTGAATACGTAATTTGGGTACTACCTAAGAATTTTTTATTTTATTTTATTTCTTTGAGTCCCCTAGAGTTCTACATTAAGGTGTTTCAGGATTATCCATTCTTTCTGGTACATCCTGTATATCAGCGCGTGTATATTATCAGTGACCAACTACATCATTATGTCGATCCTATCGGTTCCTTAAAAATGTTGAATCGTCGTGGCCTAAAGGATAAGACGTCCAGTGAGATCTGGCGCATTTTACGTTGTAGATGTCAATGGGCTCCAACAACCACTTAATACCAGGCGGGCTGTGAGCTCGTCCACACAGCTAAGCAATAAAAAAAAATAAAAAAAAATGTCCGAGATCGCTTCAAATGTACAGCACACACTGCCAAAAAATATATAGAGCGGTGTCTTTATATCGGCGGCACCGAACTGTCGGAACCCACGCTTTGTCACGAAGAATGAAAGGAATTTCCTCTCTGCAGGAAAATATTTTTATTTTTGTCAAGTGCTTGGCCCTTGTCAGTAATTAGATTGGCTACAGAACTTTGCTCAAGCGTGAAACGTGTGTGCCGGAAACGGTTCCGTATAAAGGCGTTTGATAAAAACCGTGATAAATTAATGGTTTTTACGTAGACACGTTGAAACTAATTTTAGAGTATTTTATGA
This sequence comes from Bombyx mandarina, assembly GCF_003987935.1. The sequence continues at coordinate 1,840,596 of NW_021011495.1, forward strand.
CGTCACTTTCAGGCTACTCCAGTCTGGAACTGGTGATTGTCGTAACAGCGTTATTGCTTGCGTGAAGTAAATATGCATAATGGAGAGTACTTAATGGTAGGCAGCGGCTTGATTCTGTCCCTGACATTACTGTAGCCCATGGACGACGTTAACCACTCACCATCAGGTGGGTCGTATGCTCGTCAGCCTACAAGGGAAATAAAAAAAGTTCGAATGAAGTTGACCTATTCTAAGTGCAAAATTACAATTGAAGTGGGAAAATATCTAGCCCAATGATCAAACCAGAGCCTTTAACTACTCAAGCTGCTTTCATTGTGATTTTTTATATTTATTATAGCCCTTTTAGGCAGATGAGCATTCGGCCCACCTCACGGTGAGTGGTTACCATCGCTCACCGATATCAGCAATTCCAGGGACAGAGCCAAGCTGCTGCCTACCGTTAAGTACTCTCCGCAAGCCTCGTTTGAAGAAGGACATGTCATAGCGTTCGGGAAAAATCGTAGACCCGAGCTCATTCCAAAGCCGGTACATGGCAAAAAAGATCTCTGGAAACGCACTATGCATGAGTGCAGTGGTTCTAGGTAGTATGGATAAACTCTACTCCGGTGGTGGGCGGTGCGATAGTAAAAACGCATTGTCTCGTCGATCATCTCAAACAATTCCTCAGACCTCTCCCCCTGTAACATACGGCACAAAATACAGAGCGAACCAAAGGCCCTTCGCAGACGGAGATGTACCAAAAATCAATTATACTTAGGTATTATAATGTTTTTTTCTCTTTAAGTTTAACAAACTGAGTGCGTTTGATAATTAAATACTAGATTATGACCATCTTGTTGTGTCTTTAAAGCGGTTAGTTCCCCTCAATTAAGAAAAATAGTATTATTATTCGCCAATAGATGTCGGGAAGAGTTGATTATTTAAAACACGAATAAAACAACATTTTCTGAAAATAAATCTAGATCTAGTAGCTAGATCGATTTATCGCCCCCGAAATCCCCTGTATACTAAATTTTATGAAAATCGTTGGAGCCGTTTCCAAGATTCAGATTATATAATTATATATATACAAAATTGCTCGTTTAAAGGTATATAGATGTTCACTTGCGAGTTGAACTTGTTTGTGAAGTGTGTCTTCTGGGCAAGTGTCGGCCAATTGATTCTTGCACGTAGCAAGCTCGGCGCGTCTATTGTTGTAAACATCAAGTCATCAATTGTCTAGTTCTAAATTACATCTCATTTTCTACTTAAACGCGAGGAACCCTAATCAATTTGAAGATTGTTCGACTGACCAACGATCTAGGCAAACTTCGCGTGATAGATTATCGTTTCGCATAAAACTATTACGAATATTGACCCTTTGTTTTCAATCTATATAAAGGTCAGAAAGTTTAGACGTAAATAGTTGGGGTGAACGAAAATAGACCAACTTTTAACCTTTGCGTTTAAGGGCTCTTTTTTGTGTAGATTTAATGATGAATAATGTGAAACAGTGAAACAGGAAACTCTGAAAAGTTCTAGGTTAGTCCTTAGGTTACTTCTTGAGTTTAATGACATGTTGTTGGCTAGGGGTTTTCTCCATTAATTTTTTTTCGTGCGACATCATCTAGTCTCTGCGGGCCCTCTATCTGAGATAAGCATTTAGAGTGTCACTTGTGTCGCACAGAGGGGATTATCAGCGTGTTCGGGACTCGTCGAGTCCTGAGTGTTCCAATATTCATATTCTAAGAATCGATAATTTATTATTTATTCACATGCGTAGAGTTACAGCCAGTATTTCTCCTATCCGATTTGCGGTGAAGGACGACCATACATTTTACATTATTCACATTCATGCATAGTTCGCACCATTGGTAGAAGAAAGTCGCAAGTACAATTACTTCAAATTTTTTTTATTTCACTATTCGTTAAAAGAGACCGTGGCACATGTGCTCAACAAGTTTGAAAAAAATATTCCAAAAAATGACGGAGATATCGCAAATTTTGCGAAATGCTAAGATTTTTATTTTTTAAATGATTCGCCTTATTATTTACGTAATTTTTGTTATATTTGGTCATTTCTGAAATTTTCCCTATCAATAAAAGCTTATTGTTACTTATACACAATTTTATTAAAATATACGTGCATAAATGAACATGCACACTTTTGCCACGATATTTGATGAAGATGTGAAGTGCGCAAGTTCAGTTACGTGTTTTTTGTACGTGACTTTTTGCGAATAATTCATACGTAATATTATAAGCTCGCTTCTTCTATGATTAATTTCGATGGATTTTAATTTTTAAATGAAAATACCTAATTTTATACTGTATATTTTGAAAATATTTCGTAACGTAATTGTAATTAAAAACAAAAACATTAGCATATCAGTTGGATAAACCACACTACATACTTAATATTTAGGTACTTATTTCTTGCGAAATTTGATTATACAAAAATTTGTATCACGAAATTTCTTGTTTGTTTTTAAATCTATCACGCACGAGAGTGGTGCATGGGCACTAGCTGAATAGTTCTCACGTGCATGCCGCTACCTAGTTAACTATCATTGATCTAAACGTATGTGTACCATTTTGAATACGTATATAGGTACCATTTTTTTACGCGAAGTTGAATACGATACTGCTGCAAACTGTACTGCAGAAGTAAAGTTATGGATATTATTGAAAAAAAATGTAAATGACTTGATGCGCATGCGCATGCATGACATGTGAATGAGTTTTACTGAAGATGGTATTAAATCTAAATAAAGTCTCAAAGGAATGTTCTTCTTGTTATGACGATGGACCATAAACTAGTTTAAGTAATACAGTACAGAACAGTGGATCTAGACAATGTGATTCCGAATTAGCAGCTTTGTCGGAAACTCTTAACTATTTAAAACTCTATTTAAACTGCCAATTATATAAATTTCATCGCATCGTAGTTTACCCATAACAATAATCAAATAGCAATGAAAAGAATTAAAAAAGAATGCGAGATGAAAGTTCCTGGCAGGTGAAGAAGTAAAATATGCAAAAATTTTGGTAAATCATACAGTTAATGGATACAGGAAAAGGGAAGAGAAAAAGCTACGGGAGATCCATGTAGATAAAAGAAAAAAGTGTAACGAATAAATAGATAAATTTGAAAGGATTGTTATTTTCAACTATTATTGATGTTTGGGAAATTCTGAGCGTCAATAGAATTGTATTATATTTTATTATAAGATTTGTAAAATCTAAGCCTAAACGTATGACACTGGTAGATTCGAAAAAACTAATAGTATAGACTTTGGAATATAATTTCCCAAAAAGTTTAAATACTGAAAATGTAGTAACTATTTGCGAAAATATATTTATACAGAATTTGGATATAAATGAAAAAATTGTCTACACAGCTTGATGAATAAGAGATGGAGTCAGTGAAAGATTTACGAGGATGTCATTCTGACCGGCCTAAAAAAGTAGATGATTTAAATAAAAAGCTTTATTGATCATATAAACCAATTTCCAAGAAACTCAAAGAGAAAAATTGGACGAAAAGCTTACTTATGCTAAAAGTGTTTATATCTAAATTGGACAAAAGATCAACAACTCTGTCCAAATGTTACCCTTGCTCTATTTTCAACACAAAATTCAATATCGGATTTTTCTACCCTAAATTTTTATGCGTTACATGGAGGTGTAGGAACAAGCGGATGATAAAAAGAAAAAGCAATTGAAATACGACTACGAGAATTATTTAAAGGACAAAAAAATTGTACGGGATATAAAAAGCACAGAAAAAGAAAAAGCTAATTCAAAAGAAAAACCAGTAGCAAACTTGATTTAGACAAAATTTTGAGCGCACCTCAATCGGAGATCGGAGTTTTTCGCAAATCCAGTATAAAATTTCACTGTCGATCATATTTTAACTAAAGGTGGTTATTGCTATATGCGACTTGCTGAAATTGCGAAAGGGGAAGCCAATTAAATAGATGTCTATGGATTTTTTTACAAAATGAAGCATCAAGGGGTATCAGAAAAATATCGTTCTATTCGGAGAATTGTTCAGGACAAAACCGAAACTATTTGGTTTTGCACTATATATGTATATATGGATGTTGCAAGTAAAAATTATCCACGGCTTTTAAAAAAAATCTCATTTTCAGAATAAAGGAGACTCGATGCAGCATGTAGAAACAAAAAAAACAAGTTTATTACGTACCAGATGAAAAGCACGCAATCGTTTGCAATGCGAAATTAAATACGAAGAAGTATGTATTGTGAAACACATGATGCATGAGAATTTCTTTAACTATAAACGATTAGTTGAACTTGCTAAAAACTGGTATTGAGGATACCGCTGGCTACAAAGTTTTGTGGTCTAAAATAAAACGTTTATTTGCTGATCTCCAAAATCCTATAATTATTAATATGAAATATGATATTTATGAAGAAGAACCTAAATGGGTTAATACCAATGCAAATTACAGAAAGGGAAGGCAGAACAGAAAGGCTCAGAGTGAAAGTAACCAAGTATTATCGGCACTAACGCAGATATACAGTGGTCTATTTCCAATTTCTAGAAACTTCAACAGAGACTTGATAAGTCCTTGTTACGGCATTATACGATCGCATTATCATGGTTTTTATAAAAGATTACGTCTTGAGCATTTTATTGACTAATTTACTTTTAAACATTATTATCAAGTCCTTTTGTTTAATAAAGCTGGTTGATTTCATTCCATATGTTCATATTAACAATTTAAATTTACTTACTACCTTAAGCATTCAATTTTCACATAAATAATAGCAAACAAATGTTGTTTTAGTAAAAAAATACGATTTATTAAATATATTTTAACGTTTTCTATCAGAGTAGAATAAGTAAGTTGTTAGTAATACAGACATATTTATTTTATTATTAAACTTGTAATAAAAACATAAATTTATTTACTATGATTATTTCTATTTTAATTCTTCCGCAACAAAGGCGTATTTTTTGATACACATACATAGGCTAGGTCAATTTTGTCGGCAAGAAATACGTAAGTAAAATTACGAAGCTATGATCCGTGTGAACACCGTAGCAACAAAGCGGTTACTTTACTTATTCCTAAAAGTCATAATATCATAACGTGGATTAAAGACGTAACCGATTAATTTCAAATTAATTTGAAAACTACTCAATATTATTTTAAATCAATAACAGATATATATGCAGCTTAATTTTATCCATGAAGTCTCTTAAGAACATTTTCATCTATGATTTACCATTTCTTAACAAAACAGTTTTTTTACGTTCCTGAAAAGTTCGAGTTTTTCACTTGCGACCTTTTTCCACGAATGGTGCGAGTTAATATTTCTTTATTCCCTGCAAATGTATTGTTATATCATAATAGCTGTCCCACAAACCGTAAAGCATGTATGCTTCGTGACAACAGCACGGTAGGACTGTACCTACCGCGTGAACTTACAATCTAACCCAAGAACACTACCAAGGATTAAAGATTAGCATCTCAGGTGTCGAAAATAGATGGGGATATTTTTAATATGGATGTATGATAGTCAATTATAATTAGCAGTAGTAGCTCGACAGACTCATTACCAGTTTAAAGGTCCGATTCACCGGTCGTCAGATCATATCTTGTTCTAACTCCAGAGGCTTTCCTTTTTAGATCTGGTGTTTAAAACATCAGAATATCACCGCGCGTTTTGGAATCGCGGTGAGGAATTTGGGATTTGAAACTATTAAACAAGGAACTTCGCCATACCGAGCTATACCGAGATCGAACGCGGAAAATGCAGCGAAACGCTAAAGGCCTCAAGAATTTAATATCTCTTCGGTTTTAATTGACGCAGTTATTATTATAGCTAATAATATCGGCACAAAAAAATCTCCATATTACGATCCATTACGCTAACAAGGTTTAATCCTGCTCGAACGCTTCGTCGAATTTATTATAGAAAATCGATAAAAGGGTCGCGTCCTCTGCTTCTCTTCATTAAAAATATTTGTTTATTTCTAGTTGATTCTAGACTAAAGTTTGTAGACGACGTCGTGTGACCCGTCGTTCTAATGACAATAAATCGCAATTTTTAATTCGAAATTGAATTAACATACGATGTATTCTTTCTGGTAGTAAAATTAGGAACTGCATGAAAAACCTCGCAATAAAATAGAGACATAACCACGGAATATAACAACGAAAGCGTACCTAATAATGAATCGGTGTAATGAGTAACAGTATTTTCATAATATTAACTTCGTTTAGTAGAACAATCGGCCTTCGGGTGTTGTAATCCACCCGACGATTTCAAATCCGTCGACAGACAATACTGAAGGTCGGTGAATTCGGCTGATTGAAAGTAACGGAAATTGAAGACAGCAAACCCATTCCATGCTTGGTGATTTCGACAAATTTCTGTAAAATTCCGCTGGTCTCGAAGAAAATTTGTAGATGGTTCTGCTAGAAGCTGTGGATCTACATCTCTTTTCATTGCCCCTACTCCGCATCGCACGAAATATGCTCACATGTTTTTTTTCCTGCCGTATTAGTGAGTAGGAGCGTGTAGATTCAATATGAATTGTACAGTCGGTATATTATGATTGTAGTAGTGACCCTGAACTCTGCGATTCAAAGCATTGTGGCATTAACAGCAGTTTCTTCGTCATTAAAAAAGAATGCCATAATCTGACATTGGTTGGGCCTTTGCGTCGTGACTGGGCATGAATCCCACGCACTCCATACATTTTTCGGACCGACGTCGACCCGATAATTCAATTTCCGCCAGCGAAAACGTCCGCAGCGCTCTTCCTGCTAACATAACGGAGCGTTAACGCTACTTCATCGTGATGAATCTCCCATCTGACAAGGAGAGTTAATTAATTTTTAATGCATGACGCGAAAAATAGACTATATGGTTTAATTATAAATTATTTAACTCTTTAATTAGTTGAGTAATAGAAGGTTTCGCAATGACCTTAATTTTTGTACATAAATTGCGTGCCGTAATATTTCTTCAACAAAAGATATTGTCAGCTTTACAGATTTTTAAATAATAACCGTTTCTATATTAACAACGTGTGTGGTTTTTTTAATTATTCATCTCTATAAAACATCTCATTTGAGGCCATTGTTGAACCAGCCGTTTCGAAACCAATAAAAACCAAATCTCATTTCGATTACAGTTTACGAAGGCTTTATTATGAAAGGACCAAACGAAAAATTGGGATACTCCGGGTGGAAACAAAAGCCAAATGGCCTTGCTCCTATTACGAAGGCCTCAGGAAATGTTCTGGTTTTACTTTCTCTCTAAGGCTGGTCTCAAGTACGTCGTTGATCGATGTCTTTTAGAGGCCTTTTGTAATTTACGTTTATGTTAGAGACACTAATATGCAGGCCAGGCGAAAAAAACATCTTGCGCCTCCGATATTGTGGCCTTGGTTTTTGATAGACTTATTTTTGGGAACAAAGTCAGTTTACATATATTTTTTTTGTTTTTTTTACGGTTTCTGCATTATAAGTAACATAAACAAGTTTGCAACGGATTTATTGAAAATTTCCCACACCATCGATCGTACATACGTTAATGGTACACTCTTTGAACTCAATCGTATAAACAGCGTGCGTACTTACAGCACGCGTACAAAAAAAAAAAACTCCGCAAATTTCGCCCCAAAAATATTGTGAAAACATTTATGTACGTGCATGTTTGTATATTTTGTTATTTATTGTGTTTAAATTAGAACCATCTCAGCGTATTAATATCTATATATTAATACGTGAACCAAAAACTTTGTATCCCTTTTTACGAAAATTGCGCGGACGGAGGAGTATGAAATTTTCCACATTTATAGAGAATATAGAGAAGAAGTGCACAATGCTAATATTTTTTAAAATAATGCATGAAAGATACATTAAATCAATAAAGAAAACATTACACACACTACATACCATGTATTTGACGCACACACGCATGCATACTATTTATTGTCAAACTTTTGCTCTTGACGTCTGTTGTCAAATTGAGAATAGATTAAATATTGTTTGTCCTTATTAATATTTTTTTATAGTGTAGCCTTGGCGAAATTTGTGATTGTAGAAGTATAAAGTACAATCATTATTATGATTGTGAACAAACTTACAATTCCAATTAATTATAGTCGAATTTCGACTACTGCTGGACCTCTAGTCTATTTTAATCTTGTTACGACCAAACGAATCGCTTACCCGAAGTTGAATAAGTAAAACAGCCATACGTTGTTAGACATTGAAAGCGGCCCATTGTTATTTATGGCCCAATTTCAATGGCGCTCTATCGGGAAAACGGTTGTGAGATCCACATCATAAAGTTTTGAAACACGTCCGCCTTTAGTTGTAGAGTAGCTATGGTTTGCTTTCAAAGACCTTCAGTAGCTGTTTTCAAAAGGATGGTCGTTGACATCAAGACTAACTTTGTTGTTAAAAGTGTTTGAGGAAAAATCCTAAGATCACAAGCGCGCTCAAATAAGTCCTTTTAAATTGACCTCGATATTTTTTAATGATTACTTGTCCGTATTTATAATAAGACAGCAGCAGTTTGTGAAATATTCGTTTGTGAGGTTAATTAAAGTATGTGTAAGCGGGGGACTAACTTTTGATATCTAATTTGTGATTTGGTTGAATGCTTTGGGTAATATTTGAGACTTTGAACATTAAACGCGAACACTGTAGAACCTTTGAAATTGTTAGGCTGTAGTGTACGAAAGTGTAAGTATGGGGAAACGTACATACCCATTCTTGTTCAACACATATTTTCATAGTCACGGACGATCACATAAATATCAAATAGTTTAAAGTAAGCTTTTAAGATCTTGTTTATAAAATGCGTTTGTAGTCAGACGAGCAAGCATACGGCCTGCTGCTGATGGTGAGTGGTTACCGTTGCTCAAAGACGTCAGCGGTACCAAGGGCACAGCCAAGTCGATGCCTATCACAGAGTACTCTGCGCAATCTCGTTTGACGAAAGACATATCATAGACATCCATAACGAGAAGGGACTATCTGTTTCGTTTTGATTCAGTTTTCATTCAAATAGCCCACTAGGAAATTTATAGTCACCCGATGGTGACTCCGCAAAGATTGGGGTCGCTTTGAATGTCCTGCACATTGGTTGCTTTTTGCAAAGAAGTTTTTTTTTTCCTGCCTATGCTGATAGCCTTGAGAGGCTATTTCAGCTTCACCCTAACGTGTGTAGGTGAGCTCACGGGGCTCAAACCGGAGCGTTGCTAACACAAACCCTAGCAAGAGCAGTGCTTCGCAGAATCTATCACCGGATCGGAAACACGACCCACTGAGAAAATCCGGCGAGAAACTCAGTGGGCTGGAAAGAAGCATTAAGTTTTTCGCGGATCGTGAATAAATCTTAGAATTCTCGTATTATGTAAGACGTTTTACTTCAGGTTACGGTTAAGTCAAGCTCTTAGTTTGAAACACGAAAGGGAAAAAAGGTTTTTGTTTCTCAAGATGATGATCTTTGCTTTGGTGATCATTTACGGGTAAGAGGTAGTAAGTACTTGTAGTCTTTGTACCCGCTAAGTTTAAATTAAATTGACCACCCTATATTTGTAGTGGACCGGTATTGCCTCCGTCGAACAGCTGTTCCGGCTGGCTGCTGATAAAAATGAGTACAGGAAGCTAATGGCCAACCTTCAGGATTGAAGAGGCACTGAAAGAAGAAGAAGAAGACCCTATATTTTGAACAGCACAAATTAATCAAATCAATCTTCGTTCTAGTGTAACAACCACTTAATGGGAAAAGTAAATAGGTTTAATCAAAACATCCACCATTGCAGATATTGGAACTAGTAGATTACCGGTGGTAGGGCTTTTTGTAAGCCCGTTCGAGTAGGTTCCAGTTGTTTATGCCGCGAATTAGTTATAATTTCCGGTTGAAGGATGAGATAACTGTTATACCAAAACAATTTGGATTTAATGCCGCTGCCAAGGTTTGTGCTGCTGGTTACGTAACACCAGGCGAACCCGTAGCAGCTCTACCCATCAAGCGCAATATAAGAATGCGCCTCTCAGTCAACTACGTGACAATTTACTTAATTGCTTCTTTTTACATATAAAATATCATTGCTTAATTGACAAACAATTTACCAGAATAATATTTGGTTTATTTTTTTAATTGCTTGGGTGGGTGAACGAGCTCACGGCCCACCGGGTGTTAAGTGGTTACCGGAGCCCATAGACATCTACAACGTAAACGCCGCCACCTTCCTTGAGATATGAGTTCTAAGGTCTCAGTAAATTAAAAGATGTTACGTAGACATCACGTGACTTTTTAATTGAATGGATTTTATTATAATTATTGATGTATCTGTTGGAGTGATCGTCTGGTTTTCTTATAATAAAGACGCAGATTTTTATGGATAGTATTTATTCTATCGGCGATACAATTTTTGTGTCCGTACTCATTGACGACGCAAGAACGAAAAAAGGGACGCGCACACAAACGACGTTGACATATATAACAAGAGTGACAGCTGTCAGTTGGTATTGACATAAAGATGCGTTTAGGAACTATACATTTCTAACAGTATCACCTAAAGAAGCCGTATAAATAACGTGAAAACGTTTCGTAAATAAAAATATGTTTCATTCAGAACACATTCAGAACACGTAAAGAATAATTTCGCACGAGTCCATTTTAATTATTTAACAATACGTTTCGAGGTGGCTTGAATAATTTAATGAGTCGGTATCGAGGTGCCGCGTAGTAAGGACGTTTGCATGTTTCAGGATTGTAGGTACTTCTGTTGAATTATAAACCGTTTGAATGTTGTTTACTGGTCCGTAGTTATGCCGTTATACAGTTTGGACTGTATTATTTATTCGAGTAAACAACCTGACACCAAATACAAAATATTATACATAATCAGAATAATAGGAGCTATAGGGGTTTTGTTTACGTAAAATCAAACTATTCTAACGTTTTTCCAAATAATGTCAAATCTATTTTGGGTTATCGTTGCGTGTGTGATCGATGTATAAGTCGTTGTAAATTTTGACACCAAGTGACGTCACACGTAAGCAACTTTATTCAGCCGAATTTTGTAACGTTTACTGTTCTATTACAATTGATAAACTTTGGAAATATAAAATTCTATCATAATTTTTTTTCTATCCTGCAACTTAGCAATCTATTTCTTGAAAAAAATTATCTAATTTGTTGTCAGATTTTCATCAGGAAATGTTGAGTCAGCTGAGTTGTGTCCCTAGTGGTACCATTCTCATCGTATATCTGCAAATCTTTTTGCTAGGTCTCTATCATAATTAAGCGTTTGCTTTTATGACAGGCGTACGAGAGGCGGTTCCCGAACTGTCCTCAGATACCTGTGGTCCTGGACTGCTCCATCACGGAAGACAGCTGGTCTTCGGACGACTCCCAGAGGGACACGACACGACGGTGCCAGCTTAATGTTGAAGCTCCGTATCTTTTGAAGAAGGTAATTGGATTGTTGATTTTTAGTTAAGAATATAATAAAAAAGAATTACTAAAAGCCGTCTAGTAAATTTCTGTAAAATAACGTTTTCTGCAATATTGCATCCCCGCCCAATTCGCATGACTCGATTTGATACGAGTTAAGATACGAATGATTTTTTAATTTTGTGTTACCCGTTTGAAGGTGACGTCATTATACAAAATAGTGCGCACTCTATCAGAAATAAAATTGAAGCGGACGTAACATTCGCATTCGCAATTGTCAACATTATAAATATTGTTTTTATCCCGAATTTTAGTTTGATCCTATCTATCGTACCGTACTATCTACTGATGTTAATTTAATTTTCTTTGATCTTCTGTATTGGTCGCTAATTATGAATAAACCTTAAAAAATCTGAAGCAGCTATTCTGTCTAGTTGGTCGTAATTGACGGAGTTATCTTAGCAGTTGGTTAACTCGTTAAGCAAGCCGATTTTGATACCAAACGTAGTCATTTTACGTGCCTTATGTGGGTTGTCTATGCTACGACATAGTTTGTTTTGAATTGGACTAATATTTATTTGTCGGAGAAGCTACAATTATTAACACGATTGTCAGACATCATAGGGGCGAATAGGATGATCGAGCTTAGCAAACGAAAACGAATGACAGTTCTTATGACGGAGGCACCGCTTTTCAAGAGGGCTGGTTGGTAAGCGTGTAATGGCGTCTACGCGCCTCCATCGGCTAAGCTCTGTCTTAGCACGAAGTTACGATACCGCAATCGTGCTAGCATCTCGGGAATCGTGCTGCGTTTCGTTTAGCTACCAAATTAATGATCGTCTCCGACATATTATTATAGCACCCACAAGAACGGCTTCGCAAATAATTTAGTCGAGAAACAGTGTCTGGTGATGATGGTAGTGACTTTAGTAAATTCTTATTCACATACGCCCATACCACATGGATCATTTCATATTATCATTAGGGACTTTGGGGATTTTAAATAAATTGTTTTTTGTACTTATTCAAAATTACATACTCAGTTCATCTTCACAGATGATTGGTGTTGACTACGTGTACTTCATCCAGAAGAATCATCTGGATTTGAAGAGCAGGTTCCTAGAAATCGAAGCGACTAACGAGACGTTCGCCACTAGGGTCGGTGTGGTCGAGAAATGTAAATATTATGTGAGTACCTATATCCTGAAATTTCTCATTTTTAATTAGCAATTATAAATAATTATAGTACTATCGATTGCTTTCAATTATTTTTGCTCACTGTAGATCAACTTCGGACTCGCCAGCCAAGTCTTGGGCTCTCATTTTATTTTATTCATGGTTCCAAACCGGTTTCGGCCACGGCGACAAAAAATTTCTGTTTAATAACTTAACAGCTAATGTCCGCGCCTCTCATGCGCTCTAATATGGCTATGATAGCCTAGCTCGTTCTTAAACGTACGCAAATAGAAGCTACACGTAAGAACACCACCCATGAAGTTGTAAAAAATGGTGGAAGGCGGTCTATTTTGAGTTTATTTTGTCTGTCGTCCAGTTTGCGCCTCCTGTCGTTTTCAAAGATATACACGCCCTGCTGTACCAGGCGTCTTCACTCCAAACGATTCTGTGCTTGGGCCTCTCAACGAGACGGATCAATGTTGCATTTCTTCATAGGGCTTTTCTGAACATCCTTATACCTTAAGAATTGGCCGCCACTTTTTCGCTTGTCAGTCTGGAGTTCAGAGTAGAAGATGCGCTTTGCTATAATTAATAAAAAATGTCTTGGGCTACACTAACTACAAAGACCCCTTTTAGCATCATTTCAGAAACCTTAAACAGATTCAGAAATAAATGTTTGGCGCCAATTTGGTGGAAATCTCAACCTTTTACATCGTTAGAGCTGCTTGAGATATCATCGTTGAGATTACAAGCTTAATTCATTTGCATAATGATTCAACGAGGGCCGGGCTTACACGACCCCGAACCACTCAGCATCGTTTACATAAATATGTGGTTAATTTAGCGAGACTTACTGTCTGAACTAAAGTTATGACTCGTGTATGGCTTATGATGCTTTGATTATACACACATAAGAGTACTTTTTTTTATCCGGGATAATCCGCTGGGTCCAAACGTGGACCACTGTGGATTGCTCTTCGAGATTATGCTTGGGAGACGACGATAGCCCCGGTAGCAGACCGCAGTCCCCGCCCTCAGACTCTCATTCTGTTGCCAGTGTGCTAGAGTGATGGTAGCTGCTGTGTAGCCTTAACCCCCTCAGGTCACCCCGTGACTATGGCCGGGAGGAGACTGCCTCCTTACAGAGGCCGGAGCTGGGTGAAAGTCCCTCTTCGGCGACGACGGATCGGTGCGGAGAGGGATGGATCTCTCTCTCGTTTCGCCGCCCTTTTTCTGTAAGATGGTGGATTCCTAGAAGTTGAGGAACCTTAAGCGCTTGCGATGTGAACCTCCGCGCTCTAGCCTCTCCCACGCTAGGAGGCGGCTTCTGGATCCCTCTCTCGTTTCGCCGCCTTTTTCTGTAAGATGGTGGATTCCTAGAAGTTGAGGAACCTTAAGCGCTTGCGGTGTGAGCCTCCGCGCTTTAGCCTCTCCCACGCTAGGAGGCGGCTTCATCGTAGAGGGCACATCGTCATGCACAATCGGCGGCGAGCGCCTTGTCTATGGGTCCCAGGGAGGCGTGCCAGCTAAACACATGCCTCCTTGTAGGAGGCCGCATCATCCCCACATCGAGGTAGCGCATCACGGTTTCAGGCTCCCCGACCTTTGGAAAGAGCTGGCTCAATGAGTGCGGTTGCCATCAGCCGTTATAACATGATAGATGGCTAAACTCATAAACCAGCGGGAAAATGCGTACCACCAATCCAAGATCTATATGATACGTACCCTCGAATATGATGTGCAAAGTATCTGTTGATTCTTACACACAACTGGTCTCCTGTCTACCTTATGTGATATCTCCTTTATCTTGTTTTTTTAATATCGCAGAAACTCACGACAGACTTCAATTTTGGCATGTTGGAGTACCGGGATAATTTTGAGAAAAAAGAACTTCTCAAACAATATCCACATTGTAGGTCTCTAAGTATCAGTATTTTTTTGTTGGAAATAATTTCATTTCTATTCGGATCTTTGCATTGTTATCTTTTGTTTTTTTACTGTTAGGTGCACCCTGAGAATTCAGACTGGACGTGCTTCGAGCTGAGTGCCCTGCTCGACGTGAAGAACTTCTTCGGATTGGAGAGCACCGTGGAGAAGATCGCGATGAAACAATACGCCGCTAATATCGCTAAGGGTACGCAGATGTGATATTGGATAAACAGATTGTTGCATTTTAGGTATCCATTCTTTAAAAAAAAGACATAGCCTTCAGTACATTTGGAATGATCCATTCAAACTGTAACGCGTGATAGCTTTGTTTTCCAATATACAGAATACATTTTCTGGTGGGTAAGTCGTCTTGTGTACCAGTAAGTGCCATCGCCATGCCTATTTCTGCCGTGAAGTTTTTGTACTATAAGACTGTGATTTAGAACTCATGACTATGGTTGATGGCATGTATATTGTTGATTTCTATGGGCTCTGGTAACCATTTAACATCGGATGGAGCTTAAGCTGGACGCGCTTCCGTCTAAGCAACAAATAAACAAAGCAATAAGATTCATTCTTATTGTTCTACTGGTGGTAAGACCTTCTACTGATGGTAGGATCTTCTTGTGAGTCCGCGCGGGTAGGTACCACCACCCTGCCTATTTCTGCCGTGAAGCAGTAATGCGTTCCGGGTTGAAGGGTGGGGCAGCCGTTGTAACTATACTTGAGACCTTAGAACTTATATCTCAAGGTGGGTGGCGCATTTACGTCGTAGATGTCTATGGGCTCCAGTAACCACTAAACAACAGGTGGACTATGAGCTCGTCCACCTCTAAGTAATAAAAAAAAATATCAAAATTTTCCGTGATTTGCACCCTGGCAGTCACAATCACATTTTAGCAATAATCGAAAGACTTTTCAACCGAGCCAAAACAATAACCATCCATTTAACGACTAGGCAAAGAGCTGATCGAGTCCTTCATGATGGAAGTCCACGCTGACGGTATCAAAGAGCTCACGCCCTGGACCGCCGGTGACCCTCACAACAACAGGGAACTCCGAAGGATCGTCTCCAGAGGAACTGAACCGCTGTCACCGCGACCTTTGGCCGAAACTCGACAGCAATCGATACCAGGTATGTGGTCTCTCATCGTTTTTATTACCTTACAGTATAGCTAGTTTATGGTATACTGTAAGGTACTATAACTATTGATGGGTAAGGATTTCCATAAGGCGTCTCGAGTCGAGGAAGTAATAACAGGTGCTTCAAATAAAAAAAATTAACTGTTTCCAGCTGAAACATTTTGGATTAGTATTGTACCATATGACCCAAAATTTGCCATATCACCAGTAATTGTAGTGAAAATACAAAACAATATGATTAATCTATGTGCTAAATATTCCTTGTTGCTTTTTGGGTCCCTTTGACCGCAGATGAGCACACAGACCTGATCATGAATGGTCAACGATGCTCATGTACATCAGCTGTGGATATAACTGCATCACTGCCTAACTTTAGGGCTCTTTTTAAACCTCGTTTTGTCCTACATGATGTAAAGTGGCTACCGAAACCATAAACGTCACGATGTGAACGCCGCCCCCCACTGCGAACATGGGGTCGAAGCGCGTTGGTGCTGTATTCTATAAAGACGGTAGCGGGTATTGCGATGGTAAAAAAGAAATTACTGAATCATCTAAATAGTTTCCTCAGAGAACGCAAGCAAGCAAGTATAGAAGGTATGGCAATTGGCCCCAATGCGTCTGATCCCACATTTTGGCCGTAAATCACCAATCGTCTGACAGATTTATTGGGACGCCGCAAAAAAAATAATCAAAGACGTTCGATGTCACGAATGCGGACTTAACTATAAAAACACTGTAAAACGCTTCGACCTACATTCAGAATAGGGGTGTCAAAACTTCGTGGATATTAATTAAAGTTGTACGTTCTTGCGAAAGCGAGTGATTGTGTCTCGAGTGCGCAGACCCGGGATGCTTTTTGCAGAACCGTGATGTGACTTCGTTTTTTTTTTTTTATTGATTGGGCCACATTTTGCATGGTAATAACCCTAGCTTATAAACGTAAAAACGTGAATGTAATTTGAATGGTGGGGGTCAACATTTTTCGGGTATTATTCATCTATCAATCAATTGGGAGAGACTGTTAGTTACATATTTACCTCGAAAAATCATATAGTATGCTATACTGGCTAACTGGTATCTTTTTTCCCTACCTATTCGCTGGTAGCATAAGGGGCTATACCAGCTTACGCCCGGACGGGTAGGTGAGCTCACGGGCTCAACCTGAGAGAATTTGCTAACACTAGCCCTTGCAAGAGTGTACCACCGGATCGGAGTCTCGACCCACTGAGAAGATCCGTCGAAAAACTCAGTAGGCTATGTCTATGGGTTAGTTCGTTCGTCGAACTCCTCGTCGTAATCGTTATTTGTGGCCGTTTTAGAATTTAAAAGTGCTGGGATGAGAGGCAGAGGTAGAAGCAGATAATAAGCGTATCTTCCCCAAGGCTTAGGGTACCTATATGAAATATCGAAATGCTTGCCCTTTATACCGTACGTATTAACTTTTGTTGCGACACCCCTGTTTCGTATGGTAAGGAGCAAATAATTCGGTGTCGTCGCGTGTAATAGGAGCCGACCGAACGAACGCGAGGGTCGAAGATCAAAACGGCACTATAAATCTGCTCTGCCATTACCTCGACCTTGTTCCTGTGAGTTATTCACGAGACTTGAACGCGATTGAACACACTTTACGACGATTCGAGTTTTTTGGGTTTCTCTTATAGGCAGACGACATAAGGTCCACCGGATGCTTAACGCTTATAGACATCCGCAATGCTAGGACCAAGCCGCTGCCTACCACTGAGTACTTATCGCGAACGTCGTTTGAAGAAAGGCATGATATAATGTTCAGGGAACACCGAGAAGGGTGAATTCATTCCATAGCCGGATAATTCGTGGCAGAACATATCTCCAATTAAAAAAATAATAATTATAGCATCGCTTCGTGTAATAAAAATCAAACCCGCAAAAAATATAATTTGCGTAATCACTGGTGGTAGGACCTCTTGGGAGTCTGCACTGGTAGGTACCACCACCCCGCCTATTTCCGCCGTGAAGCAGTAATGCGTTTCGGTTTGAAGGGTGGGGGTAGCCGTTGTAACTATACTGAGACCTTAGAACTAATATCTCGAGGTGGGTGGTGCATTTACGTTGTAGATGTCTATGGGCTCCAGTAACCACTTAACACTAGGTTGGCTGTGAGCTCGTCTATCCATCAATGCAATAAAATAAAAATTAAAAAACTTGGTGTTGTTAAGTTAGTTAATTTATTTCTTCAATATGAACACTAAAAATTATTTTTATTAAGTTGTTCTATGAGCCATTGATATCTCTTCTTCAGCCCGTGTCTACCTAATGGTGAGTGTAGGTCTCTTCGAATGCACCCCATTCTCTTCGGTCTCTTGCCTTTCGCATCCAGTCCTTACCAACCACTTTGACCAGGTCATCGGTCCACCTCGTTGGTCACCGATATGACCACATTTATTTCATACATGGCGATGTCCACATTAAGACATGAACTCACCACAGACAGGACGATCGGTTCATCAGCATTGACGCGCAATATTATCATCAAAAATTGATACCTACCCGTGGAACGAACCATGGTCGCTAAACTACCAAGGATACAAATTTGTCCGCGCTGGAATAGCAAACTAGGCTACCAGCTAACACCAGCTGATCTTGAGTTGTTAGGTCTCCTTCGGAGGCGCTCGGGCAGCTGTTAGCAAATCCCACCCCTCCTGGCTGAGCCTTTGCTTGCCCACCTGTCCTGGTGAAACTGGAAAGACCTCCGGGCTACCAGCAATACATCAATCATAAAAAAAGGATTGCGTGGTTTTATGAAACCACGGTAAAAGTGAAACTTTTTTTCACATTATAGACATTTAACTCTGACAACCAACATTTACATTAAACACTGACAAAAACTAACAAAATAGCGTGGAGCACTGGCACAAATTAGTAATAGTCTACACACTACACGGTCAGCTGCTGCGAACGATAGGCGCTGCCATATTGGCCTTGGCTGCTCTGACGAGCGTCTTTCACTTTATCCCTACTCCGCGGCCGACCGTCACACGACATGCAACACACAGATAAAAAGTTTGAGACGATTTAATAAAAGTTTCACTTTAAAAAAATAAATCGGTTGGGTATAACAATAAATACCAATTTTTTTCTTTTAGGCTATTTAGACTCATTTTTAAGCTCATACAGAAATAAAAGGTGCTGTTCTGTAATGAAGTCTGGTATGATCAAACGTCGTAAAATTATATTTGACTAATGGTTTTTGCATGCAATGTGACATGATTAATAATCATATTACGCGCCATATTCACGGTGCAGTGTTACGCAGGGAAACCACCTTTGGGTTCTTCTGCGAGAAAAGATAGTGCCACATTGTATTTGATTATTATTGAAATCAATACTTCATTAACTTAATTACTGGTGGTAGGACGTCTTGTGAGTCCGTACGGGTAGGTACCACCACCCTGCCTATTTCTGCCGTGAAGCAGTAATGCGTTTCGGTATGAAGGGCGGGGCAGACGTTGTACTGCTAAAACTGAGACCTTACAACTCATGTCTCAAGGTGGGTGGCGGCATTTACGTTGTAGATGTCTATGGGCTCCAGTAACCGTTTAACATTAGAAGGGCCGTGAGCTCGTCCATCCATATAAGCTGTAAAAAACAAAAAAATATATATTACCTTGATGTACGTGACTATAACTCTGGTCTAGTTGAGATGTGGCTTAAACTCACAATTGTAACTTGAAATATTTTTGAGATCGTGTAACCAAACGCGAACAGAATGTTGAGAAGAAAAACCCATTATTCTAGAAGCAGGTCAACCTCGTATCTCTTAAGCCCTCAGTAAATTGGCAACCCTCGCTTCGTCGGCGTTTTAACACGTAATGAATATTTATCGCTGGTAGCACTGTCCTTACATTTACGCTCTATGTTTTTTTTTCATTTTTTGTAATGGACGCAATTTGCTTATTATTTGTAGGTTTTTTTAACGACATGTTTTTTTATTTCTTTTTTTATCGCTTAGATGGGTGGACGAGCTCACAGCCCACCTGGTGTAAAGTGGTTACTGGAGCCCATAGACATCTACAACGTTAATGCGCCACCCACCTTGAGATATAAGTTCTAAGGTCTCAGTATAGTTACAACGGCTACCCCACCCTTCAAACCGAAACGCATTATTGCTTCACGGCAGAAATAGGCAGGGTGGTGGTACCTACCCGTGCGGACTCACAAGAGGTCTACCACCACTAATTACGCAAATTATAATTTTGCGTGTTTGACACGATGCTATTCCTTCACCGTGGAAGTCAATCGTGAACATTTGTTAAGTACGTATTTCATTAGAAAAATTGGTACTCGCCTGCGGGATTCGAACACCTTTGCATCGCTAGATACGAATGCATCGGATGTCGTATCCTTTAGGCCACGACGACTTCAATGAACAAATTTAACGGAAGGAAAAGTCGCGTACGTCTACTTAAGAATATAAATCAATCGTATCAATCGTTTTAGCTTTGATTAGGTACTGAACAGTTCCACTGTTTTTATTAGTGTAGGATTCTCTTCCTGCAAAGTGAGGTGGTGACTAGTGGTCATACGATTCACATTCCTTAGTATTTGAGCCTGTTTGTCGCCAAGTAGTGATGCGTTTCGGTTTGCGGGTTGGAAAAGCGGGGTTGTTTTTTTTCGATCCATTTCTCAAGGTATCCATCCACCTACGGTATCTACGCCGGACGACTGTGGTAGCTAATTAATTTGTGGGTCGTAAGCTATTTCACACAAAAATGCAATAGAGCTTGGTTATTGAAAGCCTAATACATATTGAAAAGCTCGCAAATCCTCCGTTTACGTAAGAAGCTTTCTAGCACATCTGAGCGCACGGTCCGGGTAGTCAGTAAAACTTGAAGGTCCTTTGTATTATCGAAGTAGTAAAGGACATTTTAGATCGACTTGCCTTACTGTTATTCATGAAGGTTATTGCTTCTCGTTCCTTTTCAAATAAACAAGTTTGTAGTGTCTTATTTTACTTGTAAGACGAATAGGGTAAATTATAATAATGTGTTAGTTAATACGCGCAGCCCAATACATTGGTCCGACCAGATCCGCACTGCTCTTGATTTCACACTTGACAACGCCCTCCACACCGCCAGGGACAAGAATAGATGGAGAAAGATCGTGCGTGGGAAGGTGATACAAAAGGGTGGTCACGACCCTCGGCAGTCGACGCAATTAGGAGGATAATAATACGTTATTGTCGTAGAGAATTTGGCGGCAGTTAGCACACAGTGCGAATGTCGACGATCAATACTTTAGTCGACCCTGACCACTGTAAAACTGTTAGGTATTGGAAATGGCAAATCATTTAATTGCATCTACGGCCTGGGACAGCCGAAGGAAACACTAAATTCATTAATTTTTAAAAAAAATATTTCGGACTAAAACTTCGCCGTCTCTTATCACTATACATTCTGTATTCGTTTTTAGAATTAGAAGTAGTCCAGGCTTTTTGTAATAGCAGCTTTACCAAATTTCTGCTTTGTTTTCCCCTTCCTATTCGCTGGTAGTTTAAGAGGCTATTCCAGCCACGCCTGGACGGGTAGGTGAGCTCACGGGCTCAACCTGAGAGAATTTGCTAACACTAGCCTTAGTAAGATGAGTGCCTCGCAGAATCTACCACCGAACCGGAATCGCGACCCGCTGAGAAGATCCGGCGAGAAACTCAGTGGGACAATTATTTTCTGCCATATACCCCTCTTACGAGGCTTTATGCGTTTAGTGGTCTAAGTTGTGTAGGTATACGACAAAGGGAAGATCTTCCACCGAGCGGATGTTATTGCTCGGTAGACGGACAGTCCGAATGTTGTTGTTCGGAACTTGTATAAAAGCGAGTTTATCTTGAAAATGTCGTAAGCGAGATTCAGGCATCTGTCAAATACCTTGCGTTGTATGATGGCTACCGCCACAGTTGTAGTAGCATTCTATGTTATATGGCACATTTAGACCCCGCAAACCGTTTGAAATACTACTGGTCGGTCCTAACTCTTGTGTTGTAGAAAAATAGAGAACAGACATACTATGAGCTCCAGCTTAAGAACTGAACTGAATTACAATTTGTCATAATGAAACGTGTAGGTGGGTAGTCAGTTAGATAGTTTGCGAGACACATGTCGATTTTCACATGAACATTGTGAAGCAAAAGGTATTATTAGTATGAAATTTTAAATACTTGTAATACGTATTGACCGTTTCGACGTTGTCAATAGATTGTGTATCAATTTATATGGCCTTATGTTGATGTGTGTTTTTCGACTTTTTCACATTTTCAACATTTATGTTGTTTCAAAAATGCTTAATTTACTTATCAAAAAATACCTTATTTATCGTAACAAAATTAATAATATGAGAAAATTATCATAAAACATTTATTATAATACCGTTGTTTGAGCGATAAAACTTTCCGATAGAATCATAAGATTGTTTTTCAAAGAAACAGACGATTTTAGTCTTACACATCGCTGACTAATTTCCCCGAGGGCGTTTGTCCTCAACGTACATCCCGAGGACACTTGTACCGCCCACTAGAAAATACTCGAGGACACGAATCGATTCTCAAAGTTCATAATTTATACCGACCTTTGTGATAAGTTTAGTAGACTTTCGTTTCTACTGTTGTGATGATCACTTTTGATCAAAAAGTTCGAGACTTGGCACATCACGTAGTCATTTCTGACGTAGCCCCCTAATTTTCAATAGAACTCTGCATAAAAGGAGTTTCGGACGTCATGATAATCGGCTTATTGTAGCCGCCACTGACCACTCCCTGAATCCTTGATCACGCAGAAGCCATTCACCGTCGTCGCCCTAGAGACGTCCTTACGGATTCATCAGATCCAATAGCCCTTGCATTAGATGCCTTCCGCTCTAACACTAGGAGTAGAGACTCCAGTAACCGTACTCGTCGAACTCGGCGAAGAGTTCGACGTGCAATCAAACCTAAACATCAGCCCGATGTACTTAACGTGACTGTGTTGGCAGATGATTTCACCGTGTAGGTTAGTTAATGGGTTGTAAAACAAGACACTGTTTGATACGATAACACGGTCCGTTCTATGACTGCCATGTTGCAGTCGATCCAATTACAAGAGAAAGAGATAAGAGAGAGCTAAACTCAAACTGATAATGTATCAAATTAAGTGACAGATTTCACATTGAAAACTGCGCCCTCATTTTGAGATCAACTCGCCATTATTATTGATTCATCAAAAGTAAGTCCTTAATTCCTCTACTGGAAGAAAGTACGTGCCTTGTCTGGCGTACAATGTACAAACATAGCTCATTTTTACCCTTCCAGGAGACGGATTATGGTGCACGGATACTTTATAAAATTAGCTAAGTGCTAAATACATTGTTTTTTTATTGCCCTGGTAGGGAGACGTTATACGACGTGTTATACCGTATGTATGTACCGTATACATGGTAAAACGCTGTTGGTTGAACCTACAATGTGTCCCAGAAATGGATGGTAGATTAACAACATGTATATCATATCGAGAGGTGAAAGGCTATTTCGGTTAAGCGAGATATCGTACAATACGCGACATTTATCTTTGCAATTAAAGGTGCGTTTTATTTGGTATTATCATCAACAGTTCGATGTTTTTAATTGAACCTCAATAAAGTGTACTTCCATTCAAATAGCTGAAGAACTTTGTTTGTTATAATATTTTTTCCAAATTTGAATCTTTAAATGACTCTACTGTAAAGTTGCAAACAATGTCGATTTAACTAAATAGCCTTTCACCCGTCGATATGAATGTGTCATTGCTGAAACTACTAGTGTCTGTTGTTGGATAATGTTTTTAAGAGCAAGAAACCAAATTATAAAGTTTTCATAGAAAGTGAACAAATTCACACATTCAGATTTCAGTTGTGGTCCACAGTATTTAATTAAGAGAACGTGTAAGGTAGAGCAGAACCAACGAATTACCCGACAACCTTACTCTGTATCCTCTAAATCCATATCCTATATTTCCCATAAATCCTACAAAATTATTTCTTCCACAGGTACATCCCGTCCAAAAGCCTCCAAATCCGTATCCAAGACCTTTTTCCCAAAACGCGCCTCATCAGATAAAAGTCTAAGTCCGACCACATCGAGAAGCTCACGATCGATTACCAAATTGGGTTCGAAGTTCAAAGTATCTGGAACCGTTATTAAGAAGAGCGGCAGTGTTATGACCAGATCTAAACATGATTGTTTATCCAAAAAACCCCAGTCCTCTAATTTGTTATCAGGGAGCTCCTCCAAAATCCAACTGAAAAATCGAAAGAGGGAACGAAAAGGCGGCTTAAATGCTGGCGGATTATCTGATGGGATATTCGATGTTGACTCTGAGGATTCTTTGAAACACATGGAAAAATATAGGCCCTGCGATTGTGACCAAAGGACCCAGGTCAGTGTAGATGT
Organism: Bombyx mandarina; assembly: GCF_003987935.1. The sequence continues at coordinate 1,864,717 of NW_021011495.1, forward strand.
TTGGAGTTGGCAGAACTTTCGTATGGTCGTCGCGTGTGCGGTTGTCGTTGTGCTCTTAGTTTCTGCACCTCTGATATTCTTGGGACAACGAGAGTGGTGATAAGGTTTTTAAGTGTAATATAATGATTAGCGATTATTTATGTTGTTTTTTGTTTATTTTTTTCTATTTCTTGTTTTGTGGGTTTTACAAGGGAACTCTATAGAAGGGGTTTTTCACCTAGTTTGATATTATGGTCTACTTGTTATATTTGAGGATTTTATGTCATAGAATTTTCTTAGAATATATTGAGCTATGAAATAAAAATCCTACCGTTGAAGTACTCGTAGTACTACTGTAAGTGGTAATTTTTGTTTCATTCGCAGTAATAGTATTAGAGATGCGAATGCTTTTGAAACAAGATCTCATATCTAACGGTAGGCGATGGCTTAGCTCTGACCCTGACATTACTGACTTCCATGGGCGACGCTAACCATGTATGCTCGTCTGCCTAAAACGGCAATATTTTTTTTTATTACAATTTGGTAACTGTTACAACCGCTTTTTTTACAGTCAAATTAATCATTATTGTGGTTTAATTTATTTTTAAGTTCTACTTTATAAAGCTTACTTAGTAAAGCCCTTTTTTTCATTTTGTTATAACAAGACGACTAAAAAATATTAGAAGTAATTAGAACAGTGAATATAGAACACAGTCCCTGGTAAGTTTCTAAAGCCTTGAGGTCCAAGGCTGTTTTCTACCGGGAAACTTCGTTTTTCTCGGTTGAGAGACGTGGGTGTTTTGCAAAAGTTTTTAATGAGGTACAATACACAACACCGTTTACCTTTAAAAAGCTATGGATTCTATTGGACGGAGTAAACGAAGGTCTTTGAAGGATATTGTTTTTTTTTAAATCTTGTTGTTGAATGATATTGGATTACGTTGCTGTCGCTGCGGAATGAGCCCGGAATGATTACAAATATAATCGCCTAATTATAATAGACTTGACTCACACATCACGGTTTGTTACAACTCTCAGATTTGAGGTAGTGAATCATTGGAATTGACAGGAATTAGTAGGTTTTTTTTGAGTTGAGGTACATATTTTCAAATCGTCATAACTTTACCATTGATTGGGATTTCAGTTTAATCGTTCAGAAGAATCGACAAAAAATTCAGAGCTTGCCCTTTATTCATATAGGTAAAGCTTACTTACTATATTTATCAAAACTAGTGGTCCCCTGCTAGTCGAAATTCGACAATTCTCAATTTGACCACAGACTATAATCAATACGAAAAGTTTGACAATAAACAAATAGTATGCATGCGTGCGTATGTCAAATACATGGTAGTGTGTGTAATGTTTTTTTATTTAATTTAATGTAATTTTTATGTTAAATTAAAAAAAAATATTAGCATTGTGCATCTTCTCTATATTCTCTATAAGTGTGGGAAATTTCATACTCCTCCGTCCCCCCAATTTCCGTAAAAAGGAGTACAAAGTTTTTGCTTCACGTATTAATATATAGATAAATAAATACCTACATGTTTCATAACGGTAATGACGGCGATCGGAAATCTACCCCGAACCCCGTGGTATAGTAGTCAAACTTAATATAGGGAAAGATAAGACCTCATGAAATGTTTAGATTGGAGTGAGCATTGAGTTAACTCTTATAGGGGAGGTCTCTGGATGAATAGTGAAGGCTCCACTTAGGAGAGTAAAGGCAAGAGAGAAGTGGAAAAATATTGCTTAGGATCGATTCACTTAGTTTCCACACAACAAAACCAGGCGTTTTACTTAAAGTTTAAATTGCAACTTGAGCTAGAATTCCAAAAATTTTCCGCTCAATGCTAAAATTACGTACATAATTTATACTTGCAGATAAAGCGGAGAATTTAATTAAATATTCCGAATGTTAGTCGTGTGTTCGTGACGTAATAAATCCCCGGGTAGCCGCCGGCGACTTACATTAATTAATGCGGGCCGTAACGAACGGGAACGTGTGGGCGTCAGGGTGCCAGGGTAACACAGGTGTGTACCCGCGGCAATGGCAGAGCAAGGGTGGAAAATTAATACTGCTGCCCTGCCTACTAAGCTAACTTTCACTTACTATATAATATGATACTAGCTTTTGCCCGTGACTCCGTCCGCGTGGAATAGTTGCTTTGGGATAATGCTAAATCCTACCCCCACTTCATTTACGTAGAAAGTGAAAATATTTTTGGTTTATAGAATGTTGTTTTAACCCCTATTTTGAAAAAATCTTTATTTGTGCTCCACTTGTATTGGCCTTACTGTGATGCTATATAGCCTATAGCCTTCCTCAATAAATGAGCTATCTAACACTGAAAGAATTTTTCAAATCGGACCAGTAGTTCCTGAGATTAGCGCGTTCAAATAAACAAACTGTTCAGCTTTATAATATTAGCATAAATTGCTCTACAAACTGCAGCAAATAAGATTGCTGTCACATAGGGCGATATGCATGAGCACAAGTGCGAGATATGTAGATAGGAGCGTGTGGACTGATGCTTATTACGTATCGCACGATACCTGCTGTGTGTCCAACAAAACGTTATTTCACTTACTATATGTGATATTGCTCTACAGACTACAGCAAACAAGATTGCTGTCACATAAGGGCGATATGTGTGAGCATAAGTGCAAGATATGTAGATAGGGGCGTGTGGACCGATGTTTATTACGTATCGCATGATACCTGCTGCGTTTCCAACAAAACGTGATAATGCGTAAATCAGCATCTCTTGTTTCCTTCAGACTTAGCGTCTGCGGCCTAAAAGCTTATGCGCTTAGTGTACTAGTATGAAATGATGTGCATAATGCAGATGTGCAGATGTATCTAACACGTGCTCAACTAATTTTGTAATTGTAAAGTGTGAACTTATACGTGTGGGTAGAATGATATAGATTGCCTATTTCTGATGTGGAGGAATTATGTCTTTAGGTAGACCAGTCGTTGCTCGGCATTCTCAGTGTGGTGTTAATTGCTTCTGGTAACCACTCAACACCAGATCAACTCAGTCCGAACAAAATATATGAGTTGCGAATTAGCTAAGTAAAGCTTAGAACAGCATAGCATAGCTCCATAAATCCCTCAGATGCGATTCAGTCGTTCTCTTGCTGATGACAATGTAAACTTAGGTGGGATCTCCCCTGCCCTATACCATATTCATTATTTAACTGTTGAGGGTAACGGTTCTATTTCGGTCATGTCTTCAAATTATTTTTCAATAGGATCTAACGTGTCTCGACGAAGCAGTACCTTTGGCAATATGACAGATGTGTTTATATATATTTTTTTTTTATTGCATAAATGGATGGACGAGCTCACAGCCCATCTGGTGTTAAGTGGTTACTGGAGCATACAGACATCTACAACGTAAATGCGCCACCCACCTTGTGATATAAGGTCTAAGGTCTCAGTATAGTTACAACGGCTGCCCCACCCTTCAAGACGAAACGCATTACTGCTTCATGCATTACTGCTGACTGATTACTGATAACGACGGTGCTGCAATCGTGCTAGTTAGTTTAATATAGTAAATTTCAAATTAATTTAAGTGGCCATTTTTTCACAAACACTTTTCATGAAAACAAAATACCAGTACCTTGCCAGTAGGTACCTGTGTATAATTCAGCATTTCGCATTGTAAACCGATGCTCGGAAACTGAAGAGGGTGGGCGTAGCACCCGCGTCACTGCGGCGCGGCGGCGTGGGTGTTTGTTTGTGGGTAGATGGGTGCAAAATAACACAATAGAAATATTTTTTTATGTTTGATTGTGTATACGCCACAAACATTAGACAATAGAAAAGAGATCTTTAAAAATACCATGGAGATATAGAATGATAATGATGTAATGATGAGTCGTATTTTAAAAGAAATGTGGGGATATATAGCTATCCCTTACGCGCTAAACTACGGTAATGACAATGAAGTCGTTAACCATTACATGCATCCTTTATTGTTAATTATGAATTTCTTCAGGGACTTTTTCAGTTGATTTTAAATGTTTCTATCTTATTAATTTTAATTGGATTCTCAAAAATCTATCTGATTTCGATTGTGGAAAGGATTCCATTAATATTATTTACGCAACACCCTTAATATTCCTGGCTGTGAAAAAATTTAAACATTGGTAATGTTTGTTCGTCATTCGTATTGAAAAATAATTTAGATATAATACTTTTCAAAATATTCTTATTTTACTACTGTTTGGGCGACATGTGAGTTCGCACATTGCCATTGCCGTCTTGTTTAGCACCAGTAACCTCATAACACTAGGTGGCTGTGAGCTCGTCCACCCATCAAAGCAATAAAAAACAAAAATAGACTACTTTAATTCATCCGTAATAAAAAATGGTTAATAAAAACTAAAATAACCCGTTCATAAACATTTGTAGTGAAGCAAGTATAAAAGCTTCTAAACTCGATGTGGTCACTAGTAGCTAACTCAGAGTTCTCCTACCCAGGTAGATGTTTGGCTTCGAAAGCACGCCGAGCCTGGGACAAGCGTATGAATAGTGGTAGTACTTGATTACCCCTAACAAAGAAATGAACGTCATCAACAAATCACCCCTAAAACAAAATTCTGTATTGTAAGGCAGTAATATCATCCAATTAGTCGCTCTCCACCTGCTGTACGAGGAATTACGAAACAATAAGCCGATTAATTAGTTCAGTGATAACATTGTTATTGGATTTTGAAGTATAGACGGCTGAGTTAGAGGAGGATATTGTTACGAAGCAAAAGGAATCTGATTTTATGACTAATTACGTAACTTCGTGACATGTGACTGCTCTATAGCGTGTATTGGAAACTTTCGCAAAAGCTAAATATGGTAATAAAATAATTTTATCCTAGATTCCTTATTTTGCGTGTAATGTAAATAACGTAGCGTAAAATGTAGCTAACACTAGCCCTAGCAAGAGCAGTGCTTCGCAGAATCTATCACCGGATCGGAAACGCGACCCACTGAGAAGATTCGGCGAGAAACTCAATGGGCTGTGTCTGTGGGTTAATTTACTCGCCGAACTCTTCGTTGCAAGTAACGGGTTCGATGAGAACGATGACCGGTGCTTGTGGTACCTAAAAGCACCGTTAGTGGATCGTGAGGACCTTAAATGACGTGTTTGGGGCGACGTCGATTCTTTACCATTCGGTCCGTAGTAAAGAGTATGGATTATCTGTACGTACACATACCTATGCAATAGCAAAGCCTGAACTTGACCCGTGTGTCCTCCGTGACGTCACGTAACCATCGCACGCATCGTAAACATGTATTGTCTTCCCACGCGCGTTCGTCAAATCATTCCTTTTATAAAAATTATCTTCTTTCATTTAGCGTTCGAAAATTATACAGAACTAGCTGACCCAGCAGACTTCGTAGTGCCACCTGAACACATAAAAGGGAAAACAAAATATTTATCTACCTTTTAAACCTTCTCTGGACTTCCACAAATAATTCAAGACCAAAATTAGCCAAATCGGTCCAGCCGTTCTCGAGTTTTAGCGAGACTAACGAACAGCAATTCATTTTTATATATTTAGATTACGTGTTTTGATTATAAAATAGTTAATTTTACGTCACTCGCTTGCATAGAAAGTCTTTTTTGTATAAGAGAATCTTGTAAGTGAAGTTTGATGGGGTAAGGTGTTTTAAAAAAAACATTGCATAGATGGGTGAACTATTATTATGACCATGGTCTCGCCTCTTACTTACCACCAAGGATGGTAACTGTGGACCAGAATCCAGATACGCCACTACGTGATTGCGGTAACGAACCAAGAAACGGGAGCTGGAAGCCTCGTATTGTATTATACAATAACTGACCTGTCCTAAAACTGGAAACCGTCTTCACAGCAGAAATAGGCATTATGGTGGTACACAACTTAGGTATTCATGTTTTTCTTTTTTATTGCATACATGGGTAGACGAGTACACACACCCCACCTGGTGTTAAATAGTTACAAGAGCCCATAGAAATCTAAAAGAGCCATCCACCTTGAGATATGACTTCAGTTACAGTTACATAGTGACCAACCCCTCAAACAGAAACGCATTGCGCAACGCGTGGTAACAACCCGTGCGGACTCATAAAACGTCCTAACATCAGTAACTACCTGCCTACATACCACCAACTAGCGATATGCATAATGCCTAAAGTTAAGCGGAAGCAAATGCCAAGAAGTTAGAGGTAGACGACTTGTGTTGTATTTATAATAAACGATAGGCTCCACTGAGTCCTCTCTTTTGTTCATGTTTTCGTTCATCGGTTGTGTTGTGGTTAGCTTTACAGCCCACTGAGTTTCTCGCCGGATCTTCTCAGTGGGTCGCGTTTCCGATTCGGTGGTAGATTCTGCGAAGCACTGCTCTCACTAGGGCCAGTGTTAGCAACGCCTCCTGGTTTGCGCCCCAAGAGCTCACATACACGTTAGGATTACGCTGACATAGCCACTCAAAGCTATTCGCTAAGGTAGGAAAGTAGTTAGCTTTTTATGTCTTATGCCAACGTGTGAAATAGTGACCGCTCTACAGCTGATACACACACAAGTACCTACAGATTCTCTATACACCGAAAACAATATATCAAAACCCACACACACACTTCAAATACAAAACTTCATGTTACGTCACAACAGAAGAATGCACAAACTCGAAAGTGCACTATTTCGAACATAAATTATGTACGCGCGTCGCAATAGGGATGAAATACCGCATTTCGCAATACTCAAGGTCATAAGTCCCAACGACAACAAAGCGAAAATAGTCTTTATGTTCGTCTACATTACGATTCGGCCACAGTACTTAACTCAGTTGGGTTGTAGAGTCTAAAATTGAATGTCAGTTAAATCGAGTTGTGTAATGCGGCAAGGTTGATAATCCGAGAATGCTTGGTACGACGATGAATACAGATATGCAGTGAGGTTGATATGTTTTGGGGGTATTTAGCGTAATTTTCTGTTGGTTAAATTACTCAAATTACAAATACGTCAATGGACGGATTCCAATTTTAATCAACTTTAAATATAAAAAGAGGTGTTCGTAATTTCAGTACATTTGTTGAATTATTTAATTTATTTCTTCGAGGGTGGAGCGCCATTACTTTATGAGGTGTATCGTCGCTGTTGCCGTTACAATATTACGCCGTTGTGATACCATGAAATGGAAGATAAACTTCAAGTATTGTGTTTCCTTATCTATTTATTGGTCTAACTTCTTTCAGCACCGGTAGTTCCGCATTTCGATATTTTAGGAATAATACTTTAGTATTGAATAAAAGAAAGAAAAAAAACATGTGTGCAATTCGCACGTGGTAGAAGTGAAACCTTCAAAAATCTTGGCTTCAAGATAATGAGACGAATGTAAAATTTCGGGAAGAGGATAATTGTATCGGTTTTAGTAATGATCATAGTGATTTAAAGTTTGATAATTAGTTTACATTTTATTCGGATATATTACATAAATTTATTCAGAATGTATTAAGTACGAATATTAGGTACGAGAATCACGATTATAAGAAACACTGTATAATGCTTCCTATCTCATTTTCTCCCACGTTAAATCTTATCAATTTATGTGACTGTCTCTTCTTGCTGTCGTTTTTTCGTTTCATCGTCTTTCGAATTACAATGATGGTATAGAAGTTTTCACTTCAAAAATTGTTTGCAAATTACAAGCGGTAGAAGTGAAACCTTCAAAAGTATTCTATCTCGTTCTCGCTTGGGCTAAATTTCATTGATATGTCTGTCTTTTTAAGTATCACTTATTCGTGTCATCCAGTTTCAAATTTTAGCAGTGTTAAAGAAGTTTACACTTCAGAACACACAAGTCACAACATAAATAAGTATGAACTTATTAAGCAATTTCAAATGATAAATTCCAGTGTAGCAAACACTGACCCCCAATTTAATACCGAGTCCGTGCTGAAATTGAAACTATCTATCTATCTATCTCTTAGGTTTAAAACTTTAGACCGTTCTGTGGCTTAGTTACGTCAATAGATTCTGTCATATTATCTGATGTATTTTGCCAATAAATCTGTCTTATGGAATTTGGTAGAATTTCAGACCGATATATTTGTTTTTTTAAACGGTTTTATTTAGCTCGACCCGTACGGAATTTGTTTTTTATTTATTTGGGTCAAAATTAGAAATTGAAATTTAAGCACCTTCCCGTTGTCAGATTGATCTGAAATTTGGTACACACGTGTAATTTAGATGACAATATAATATAATAAAATCAATAACATTATAAATTTAAGATGGCCGCCGATACAAAATGGCGGATTACATATTTTACTTTAACCCCCTTAATATGGGTATCAAATGAAAGGGCTACACTAGTAAAACACGATGATTATGTCAAAATTTAAAATTCAAGATGGACGCCGTTCCAATATGGCGGACTAGGTACATATTTTTCCACAACCACCACAATATGGGTATCAAATAATAGGACTACACTAGCAGAATACTGTCATTATANTAGGATGAAGCCAGCAAAGAATGAGACAGAAATATACATACTATTTAATACAGCGCCATCTGTGAGATTTTTTAATACTAACGTGTGTATGAAAGCTCTTGTAGTGAATTTTAATTTAGGATTATACGTGAAATTAAAATATCAATTCACAGAGGGCGCTACCTTACAATTATTTACTAATGACAAAATTTTACATATACTTAAGACGTTTAGGATAATTGTATTTTAATTTTGGAAGGTTTCAATTCTACCACGTGTGAATTGCACACATGTTTTTTTTTTTTTTTTGCTTAGATATGTGGACGAGCTCACAGCCCACCTGGTGTTAAGTGGTTACTGGAGCCCATAGACACCTACAACGTAAATGCGCCACACACCTTGAGATATAGTTCTAAGGTCTCAGTATAGTCTCAACGGCTGCCCCACCCTTCAAACCGAAACGCATTACTGCTACCACCACACTAGGTCCTACCACCAGTAAACATGTTTTTTTATTTCTCTATCTTATTCTAATAACTTTTAGCGCTTTTTTTTTAATTTATTTTTTCCCACAAAGAGACGATTCTCCTTACATCTACCCTCCATAATCGAATCTAAACATTTTCTATTTCTCAATAAATATACCGAAAAACAAACAATATAATATGTACCAAAAAATATAATAACATAATCTTTGTCGACTGCATCGCGTCGTTGATCAGAAATGAAAGATTTGAGGTCTATAAAATCAAAGGCAGCTAAACGCCTTAATGTCGTAAAATGGATTAACAATGGCCCTATCTTGTTTAGTTAGTTGAACACGCTTTAGTGTTTTCACGTTATAACAAATGCAGCTAAATGCAGCTAAACAAATTCAGTTCAAAATTTTCACTTTTACTCTGTACTAAGTACTAATAAACGAAGTTTTATCATTTAAAATTCAGATTATTAGTAATATTCTCATTCTTTATAAATCTGCTTTAAAATAAAGAATACCGTAGCTATCCGAACAAAGTTATTTCAGTTTCTCAAACCTCAATGCGTTTCGCTTCGAAGGGTGGGGTAGCCGTTGCAACTATACTTGAGACCTTAGAACTTATATCTCGAGGTGGGTGGCGCATTTACGCTGTAGATGTCTATGGGCTCCAGTAACCACTTAACACCAGGTGGGCTGTGAGCTCGTCCACCCATCTAAGCAATAAAAAAAAAAACTATAAATCCTCAATCAGGTACACTGTGTGTTGTGATGAGTTGGTATCATCATTTCGCCTATTTTACCGATTTGAAGACAATAAACTGAATGAAACTTCCAGTGCGTGTTATGTCTTCGCACGGTCCGTCGCCGGAGTAGACAACGACGCATCAATGGAATAATTAACTAATTGATTATCTTTTTTTTTCTTTTACCCATTGATTCTACCGGGAAAAATGCTTACGAGGATTAGCAGCCCTGGGAATACATACAAATGACGTTTATTGAAATCGGTCAAAGATCAATGTATTCCATCTGTGCAAGTGGAGTTTAAATATACCTATCAATCTATCTATTAAATATACATATCTGAATACACCTTTATTGTGTAAGTTATATGACACTGTGGTGTTATATTGTGCTTCTTCGGTCAACTGATGTTTGTTGGTTAATTTAATGTGTATTGGTATACCTATAGTTAATTATGGGTTTAGATATTCGACGAGAAATCCAATGTTCTATTCGTTGTTCGGAACTTACACGAGTAAGTACCATCATATTGTTACGCTGGTAAAAATAACGCCATCTCTCGCCGAGTAGTCGAAACGAATATCAAAGGAACACCTAACGCCGAGAAGTACAACGCCATCTATTGTCGGCGGAAACGCGCATCGAAGCTACTCGACTTACCCAGAATGTTCTCAATAAATCTAGGGATGTCGTATCGAGTATAAAAGCGTTGCAGAGATGACACGAAGTCCGCTAGTAATCGGGTCTACTCGAAGAGATACAGTGAACGCATCACCTGAAGTGAAGCGGAGGAAGTGAATTGAGAATTTTAAAGTGTTCGTTAAGTGTATTAAGTGTACTAAGTATTAAATAGAGTTCTAAATGCGGTAGGCAGCGGCTTGGCTCTGCCCCTGGCATTGCTGAAGTCCATGGGCGACGGTAACCACTCACCATCAGGTGGGCCGTGTGATCGTCTGCAAGGGCAATAAAAAAAAATTGCACTTCGATAGAATTTTTATCCCGAACCCCAGCGCGTAACAATATGCTATGAAACTTTGAACAGTTGTCTCTCTTATTATCTATGGGCTATGATAACCAAAGCTATCCTCATCCATACCTGCAAGAACAGGGAAGTCAAAAGCTTGCGATGTTTCAATAATCTCCACATAAACACAAAGTAAGATCGACCCGATTACGCTCAAGAGAGATTACTTTGCTCACAGTTTTGGTTGTAACGATAACTTCTCATAGCCGCCTTCTAAGTGAAATTGGGAAGTGGATTATAATAGCCTTTTAGGGCAATAAGAGTTTAGTTAAACGCGAGGAGTGAACGAACTTTCAAGACTTAGTTGAGGTATTGAATTCGACTTATTGAATTGACGAGGTATTGAGCACCAGCAAGCCTGACAAAATAAGAATATCGATGCTCAAACTCCGGAAACCGAAGGTATTCTCAATGGATAAACACTAACCTTCAGACGACTTAGATGCAAATGCATGATGCAAGAGCATAGCATTTTTAGTCATAATATGTTCGATAATCTATTCAAGGAATTTTGGAATGAAGTTCCTTATGGGACGAGGGGGTACCCTAACCGGGAAAAAATGTCCGTAACGTAAGATTTTTATTAGTAATGCACACAGTGTACGACTTAACTTTGTAACAGCGTACAAAAAATAACATATTTTTTTATTATTCATTGACCACGATCTCAGAGCGTTCGTTTGCGCAATATACTAACTCTTATGCAAACAACCGTGAATGAAGTGTACCACAATAAGTTCGCACGTTACCGAATGACCGTGGGTTGTGGCGAAACCTCCAGTTTTATTTTCTTTATACCTCGAATAGAACTTAAAATTCATATTTTTATAATAAGGAACTTCGTCCCTATCCGGTGTCCGACGACACCACCCATCTTTTTTTGATATTTATTTTTAATTGCTTGGACGGGATAACGAGCTCAAGGCTCACTTGATGCTAAGTGATAACCATCACGCACCTTTAGACGTAAGTTGAGACTAACTTCTAGAGTGCAACGGCTGCCCCACCCATCAAACCGGAATGGATAACTGCTTCGTGGCAGTAATAGATATAGACTCCCCCTTTTAGTAGGTCGGTTAAAGATAGCCATGAAAAGCGAACAAAGCCTAGTTTGAAATTAGTGTACTCGTAGTGTGTAGTGGGTAACGACATCGACCGGCACAAAGCGACCGTCTGCCAACACGGGAGCTTTTGACAACTTTGGTACAGTAGGGTTCGAGTACTAGCGGTTTTTAAAATTAATTTTTATATTGCTTAGATCAGCCTTTCCCAAATGGGCGATAACGCCCCCTTGTGAGCACTGCAGGCCTAAAGGGGGGCGGTAACCCAGAAAAAAGGGGGCGTTGTGTAGAGGCTTGGGAGGCGATTTGTAATTTCATCTAGGAGGAGTCTTAGATACCAACTGAGCTCTCGCTATAGTGGATTTTAGGTACGTGGGCGCGCTAAGAAATAATTTAGTGTTTTTATTTTTATTGCCCGAGCAGGCAGACGAGCATACGGACCACCTGATGGTAAGTGGTTACCGCCGGTCATGGACGTCAGCAATGCCAGGGGCAGAGCCAAGCCGCTGCCTACCTAAGTGGGCAGTAGACAAAATAAGTTTGGGAGCCCCTGGCTTCGATAATTGGACGACCTTGTGTTGAGTGGTTACCGAAGTCATTTACAACGCAAATACTGCTACCCATCTTGAGACATGAGCTCTAAGGTATAGTTACAACGGCTGCTCCACCCTTCAAACCGAAACGCATTACTGCTTCACGGCAGAAATAGGCGGGGCGGTGGTACCTACCCGCGCGGACTCACAAGAGGTCCTACCACCAGTAATTACGCAAATTATAATTTTGCGGGTTTGATTTTTATTACACGATGCTATTCCGTGGAATTCAATAGTGAACATTTGTCGAGTACGTATTTCATTAGAAAAATTGGTACCCGCGTGGGACTTTGAACACCGGCGCATCGCTCAATACGAATGCACCGGACGTCTTTATCCTTTAGGCCACGACGACTTCAAATCTATCTCTCTTCTCTTTATTCATTATTGTACACACAGCTAATACAAAATACAATAATGAAAAGTTATAAAATGGCGAGCTTAACTCAACAATTGAGTTATCTATCAGCTAACGGTTCTACCTACATCTATCTTTCATTATCATTGCCTGCAGTGATTGTATTATCCAATCATACATTTTACTGGTGGTAGGACCTCTTGGGAGTCCGCACGGGTAGGTACCACCACCCCGCCTATTTCCGCCGTGAAGCAGTAATGCGTTTCGGTTCGAAGGGTATGGTAGCCGTTGTAATTATACTGAGATCTTAGACCTCATATCTCGAGGTGGGCGGGGCGCATTTGCGTTGTAGATGTCTATGGGCTCCAGTAACCACTTAACACCAGGTGGGCTGTGAGCTCGTCCATGCATCTAAGCAATAAAAATAAAAAAATAAATACATTAATTAGTTAATTAACACGTGAAACTAGTTAAAGTTCGTCTTCTTCGACTCAAAGCCACTATCAACTAGAGCACACTTAGAATTTTGGAACAGATAAACTCTAGAAATTTCAGTATGAAATTTACAAACTATTATAACTCAGATTATATTAGTTAAATTAGCCTAACTCGTACTATTATGATATTGTATACGACGCGCATACGAGCACTTAAAACTTTGATTTTGCGTGTGGGCGCAGTGTTAGCGTATTTTATTTTTTAACCGACTTCAAAAAAGGAGGAGGTTCTCAACTCGACTGTATGTTTTTTTTAAGTTTGTTACCTCATAACTATTGACTGGGTAAATCGATTTTGATGTTTTTTTTTTATTAGAAAGCTGACGCTTCCCGTGTGGTCCCATTTCAGTTCAGTTCAGTTCTGATAATGGTATCCATGAGAAAACCATATAAGTCATAAATTTGCATTAAGTACGTGCGCGACAAATAGATGATTAACTCAATAACTCAATATCACGCCAACCGATTTCGATGATTATTGTTTTTAGTGTATATTAATTTGTTTTGGAATATCTTTTTTTTTCTATTTGAAGTCGGTTTTTGTTAAAGCATGTCTATTTACAATTATTATGAAATATATTCGATTTGCAATGCCTGAGGTTTATATCATAGTTTAGACAAATTTTTTTAGTGTTTAGATGCGTGGACGAACTCGCAGCCCAATTGGTGATAAGTGGTTGCTGGAGTTCATAGACATCTACAACGTAAATGCGCTACCCACCTTGAGATACAAGTTGTAAAGTCTCAGTATAGTTACAACGGCTGCCCCAACCATCAAACCGAAACGCATTACTGCTTCACGGCAGAAATAGGCAGACTAGGAATAGGTGAATGTTTACTAGAAACAGTTCACTTTCATAAAGTACGTGCGTGATTAGTCTAGACTATCTTAAAGATAATTTTATACAGGCCCTAGTAGGGTTAGAATGTTAGAACACGAAAAGAAAACAAGTTCCAAAACCCTCGTTTAACACGATATTTTTACAAAATAATAACGAGATTTTTGTTTAAAATTATTTAGAAAATTACATTATGTATTATGAATATATATATGGGAATAACTGAAGTTTTACTGTTTATTTTTTATGTATAATCGATACATTTATATAAAATTTGATGTGTCTGTTTGTAAAATTGAAATAATCGCTTTTTACTACATGTTATGAATATATGTACGGTACGTACACCAAAATTTTTACAATTTTTGTCTGTCTGTCTGTCTCTCTATCTGCTGGCTGGACCGATTTTGATGAGACTTTCACTGATAGGTAACTGATAATATAAAGAGTAGCTTAGGCTACTTTTTTTTGACTAGCTTCGCCCCGCGGCTTCACCCGCGGTTCGACAATAACCGCGGGACTCAGCTCTCAATAATAAAATTTAATGTTTCCGAAGCGAAGCGAGGGCCGGGTTGCTAGTCGATAATAAAACACATACAGGCATAATTAATGTATGATTCAGAAAAAATACTCTCCTTTTTGTATTGGCCTCTAGTCTCATATAACACGATTTCGCACAACACGGGACTTAGTAGGAACGTATCTACGCGTTATAAGGGGGTTATCTGTACTGAAAATTAATAACGAGAGATAACCTCTGGGCTCTATAACAGTTTGTAGGTGTGAAGCATCTAGGAATTCAGATATGTATACCGCAGACCCGAGTCAAAATATAAAAAAAAAAAAACTCAGGCCACGGAGGGTTGTTTCATGAAAAATATTTCTTATTTAATCCATAACTGAGTCTGCTTTTGTATTCAAAACAAAATGGAATTTCGTGTTTTTTAGGCGTCCCTAGACTAAAAGGCTGTTATTACACTGGCGTTAGGTAAAATGAGATTTGCATGGACTAGGTTAGCAAGGCGTGTCGGCGCAAAGCAATAAACATGTACATTTTTCAGAACTATGCTTGTGGCGTGGTTTGAGTTACAGCGATTTTATAGGTTTATTATCATATAAATTATTTTTGAGTTGGAATAGGATAGGTGATGTATTCCTTTAGCCTTAGCGAATATGCTTTAGTTAAATTCTAGGAGTTTTATTGGTAGTGATAGTAGAGAAGTTATGGGACACAGTTGGGATATAGTATTTTCTATGGTGAGAGGGTCACCATTCATATAATCGGAATTTCGTGACGGTATTCACTGTAAGATATATATTGACTTCGGTAACAAGCTTTGACTGTGGAGCGTGAGTTTATCTGCCGTTCGAAAGCAATAAAAAAGGCTTAGCACGTGTTGAAACAATGTAAGCTTCAGGTATACTTTACAACTTTGTCCATCTTATGGTCCGAGTCTTCGCGATTTTGTTTTAATAGAGTGAACTAAATGTGTGTATTAGAAAATCAGGGCGGGATAAGCGACTTTCATCAAGTCACATAATGTAAATCTTTGAAATTCATATTAAAAAAATAATATTGAAATGTATATTGACAAACAGTAAGGTGGCTTTTATGATACTTAGGCATTAAATTAAAATCTGTACAAACAACAACAATTTAAATATTCAAAACAAAACTGGTTACAAAGGAAATGGAAATAAACAGGCGGTCGTTTGAAAGATGGATTACACGATCAAAAATATGAACTGGTCCACGAGGTACTAGAATGGGAGAGCGACCAGACTGAAGCAGATAAAAAGTTGCCACGTCAGGTCGGAGTTAGTAACAGCTATAGAGACAGAAAATTTGCAATGAGGAGTTTTTTTTTGCCGTGAATCAGTAACGTGCTTCGTTTTGAAGAGCGGGCAAGCCATTGTAACTATATTAAGACCTTAGAACTTTTATCTCAAGGTAGGTGTCGGTATTTACGTTGTAGATGTCTATAGGCTCCAGTAACCACTTAACACCAGGTGGGCTGTGAGCTTGTCCACCCATCTAAGCAATCTATATATATAAAAATGAATTGCTTCGTTAGTCTCGCTAAAATTCGAGAACAGCTGGACCGATTTGGCTAATTTTGGTCTTGAGTTATTTGTGGAAGTCTAGGGAAGGTTTCAAAGGTAGATAAACATGAAAATGCTCGGAATTAAATAAAAATAACAATTTTGTTTTTCCTTTGATGTGTCCCCCGTCGGACAGATTCCTTTTGTTTGTTTTAAGTTTATTTTATACAAAACTTTAGGTATTTTATTTATTGATTGAGGCACTACAAAGTCTGCCGGGTCAGCTAGTAACCAATAAAAATAAAATAAAAAATTATCAGGTGTAATCGGTAATCGGTAAAATCGCTATAAAACACGCTGCGCCCTCAGCCCGCATCTAGTTTGAAACTCCGCTCATATAAAAGGATTTCTTTAGGAAATTTTCATATTACTTTAGCGGCAATAAGTGTAGCCGAGGCCTTTATAGCCCCGAAGCGAAAGCCAATTTCAAACGGGGATTACTTGAACTGAAATGATCAATTTATTAAACAACAAGTATGTACATATTACGGTTATTTTTTTTTGCTGTATACATAATTTTATTGGTTCGGTTATTGAGATTTGAGGTGGAAAGCTTAGAATTATTTGGGCGACGGAATACGAAATGACTTTTCTTTGAGCAAATCGAACTTGTGACTCAATTGGTTCTGTTTTAAATGTACTCTTTACTACTAAGAAATCACCGCTTATAACAGTTACAGAGGATTTAGACAAAACAAGGCGAATGTCGCCATTGTGTTTTCTACCAAGCTGGTAACCTAAGAGGTTTATACCAGCATAACCTGACTAGTAGGTGAGCTCACGGGGCTCTAACCTGGTGACGTTGCTAACACTAGCTGACGACATTCTCTTCATCATTATCATTCCTTCCATAGCGACAGTAATAAAACTCACTTTTCCAATGAATTTCATTTATTACATTTCAAGTGCACAACGACAACAGCAGAGAGCTCCGCCTCCGTCGGTTGCTCGAGTCGGACTGTTTTGTAGGTTTTTTTTTCTTTCCTACCTATGCTGATAGCCTTGAGAGGCTGTTTCAGCTTTTCCTTGACGTGTAGGTGAGCTCACGGGGCTCAAACAGGGTGTGTTGCTAACACTGGCCCTAGCAAGAGCAGTGCTTCGCAGAATCTACCGCAGGATCAGAAAGGCGAACCACTGAGAAGACCCAGCGAGAAACTCAGCGAGCTGTGTCTGTGCTTTTCAGGATATTATCAAAATAACCCTTCTACTCATATTTGTTCATAAAACATTTATAACTACTTATACCGTGCACCCCACGTTTTTTTTTTACAATAAAATCATTTTTTCTTACACTATTTTTAATTCAAATTTATTAAAATCTATTTTCTATTTTTTAGCTGGATTTTCTATAAAAGTGTATTTTGTTAGTTTCTTAAACTATTGTTTATTTTGCATTTTTTAGTTGAATTTCAATTATATTTTTTTCATTTTTTAATATTTCATTGTTGTCGGTCCTTAATAAGTATACCGAATTTCGAGTTAATCCAACGTTTTGGAGGGGGTCAAAATCATGTTCAAAGATTCCGTTACATACTAACATACATACGTCTGAAGTTAATAAAAGCGTATTAAAAAGGAATTAAATTTTATTGTATTACGGCTGCAAACTCCGACTCGTGAATGTGCAAGAAATAGACACGAGCTGTCAAACCCCGTAAAATTAATATGGCTATTTTAACACTACAAGTCCGACTGGCGGGACTTTTGTGAATTTTCGTGAGTTCGTTGTTCCGGGCTGTTGGCGAAGATGATATAGAAATAATGTTTACGCTGATTTGGTATGAGGTTTTAATATAAAAGCGACACAATAACTAAAATAAAATACAAAATGAGTTGAGAATCGTACAGTTAATCTAAGACTCGCAATATTTTACTGGTCGTCGTCGCGCGCGCTGAGGGCGTGTGTTTTTTTGCGCTCAGAGAGCTCTGTCTCAGCAGGCGGTAAGGCGGCGGCGGGGGCGGTATCGCACGTTCGAAAATTACGTTCCGTTATACTATTACATTAAGCGCCGGATACTTTTTAGCAAGAAGAAAGAAAAAAATAATAATCTCACAGATTCAAACTTTAGACAACATCTGGACACTAGGCATATTTCTTATGTCGAATAAATTCTGCTCGAATTGGAGAAGGGGTTTCGTGTGAGCGATTTTTGTAGCGGAGCGATGTTTTTTTTTTTTTTATTGCTTAGATTGATGGACGAGCTCACAGCCCACCTGGTGTTAAGTGGTTACTGGAGCCCATAGACATCCACAACGGTAAATGCGCCACCCACCTTGAGATACAAGTTCTGAGGTCTCAAGTATAGTTACAACGGCTGCCCCACCCTTCAAACCGAAACGCATTACTGCTTCACGGCAGAAATAGGCAGGGTGGTGGTACCTACCCGTGCGGACTGACAAAAGATCCTACCACCAGTAATTACGCAAATTATAATTTTGCGGGTTTCATTTTTATTACACGATGTTATTCCTTCACCGTGGAAGTCAATCGTGAACATTTGTTGAGTACGTATTTCATTAGAAAAATTGGTACCCGCCTGCGGGATTCGAACACCGGTGCATCGCTTCAACACGAATGCACCGGACGTCTTATCCGTTAGGCCACGACGACTACAAAATTTTACATGTTTATGTTTATTTACATGTTGCTTTGTTTACTATCTATACTATCTATACTAATATATAAATCTACAGTGGTTTTTACGGATGTTCTGTTATAACTACTGAACCATGCATGCGATTGACTTGAAATTTGGTATTTATATGAGTGTTGGACTCCCTACACCAGTTGCGAGGGCGTTAATGATTAGAATTTTTGTGGGGGGCGAGAAATAATAATGTTAATTTTAAATACCCAGCTAAGCGGGCCAGTACAGCTAGTTTGTTATAAATACTAAGCTTTAAGAAGTTTGTTTTAAATATTAAATTTGTTGTCTTTCAAATTTCACGATTTCATAATTTATCGGCAATAAAATACGTTTAAAGTTTGGCGAATTAAAATGTGAATAGTTGAGTAGCTTTAGTGATAGTAACATATAGAATTCAACCATTTATTTTTAAACTGTGACTGAAGTATGTCTGTCTGTACGCGTCACTATTTTTTTAAGTTAAGAAGATCAGAAGAGCTTTTTATTCCACCTTTAAATTGCAGACTAGTTACCTACATAATTTCAATGGCGGTATTTCTATATTAAAATTTCAATTGGAGTAGAATATCCATCAGAATCCATCAGAATCAGACAAAACTCGGTTGCCTTCACACCACCCTCAATAAGCAAAAATTAGCGGGAAAGTTAAAAAAGTCCGGCGTGATTGTAAATACTGATACAAGATGAAGATCCCAGATGGAAGATGTCAGGGATGCGCAAGTTCAGATTAGTACCATGCACATACCTTAGACCCTAGTCTTCCTACTGGCTCCCCTACTATTGTTGTTGTAGTCCTAGGGTACCCCGCTGGTACACAGGGCCCTCACAAGTTGTCTCCACTTGACCCTGTCTTGTGCTTGCTCCTTGACATCACTCCAGGTCACGTTGGCAGTCCTCATCTCACTCTCCACAGTGCGTCGCCAAGTGTGCACAGGACGACCAGGTCTTCTCCTGCCAAGCGATTGCCACTCAAACGCGATTGATGCTGCGTTGACTCCGCTGTGCCGTAGAGTGTGTCCTATCCAACTCCATTTTCGATGGGCAATGTCTTGTGCGATGGGGTTTTTGTCACATTTAGTATGTGACCCACCACTAATGTTAAGCATAAAGTTATTAGAGTGGATTCCATGTGGTGTTATTGGCTTCTAATGGGAGAAGAAGGTGACTGTGCTTAAAGCGTGACAGCGACCTGCATCTATGCTATGTCCATATTCGTCCATTAAATAAGAAAGCATTCATTGAAAATCCATGGAAAGCATCAATTAAGCAAATCGCTAAATGCTATGTAGAAAACGCCACAAGAAAACCTTTACCTTACATTTGGACATAGCTATAAATTCCTAAAACGCTGTTAGTTATTAGAACCTTTTTGTTTCAAGTACTTTAGAAACACTAGTATTTCATTGTGGAACTCAAAATTCCAGACAAATTCAAATCTAAAATTAGTTTGTTATTACCGAATTTCGTTTTAACATTTTCAATTTTAATCACGTAAATGAAAATTTGATTACCATCTTTTCTGGAAGACTTTGTATCAATTCAGTTCGCTTTTATTGGAAAGAGGTAGGTAGATTAATATTTGATTAATTTATTGTCTTATATTAAGCCTTTGAGTCATTTTAGACAGACAGACAGCAGGCAATTTAAGCGCAATGAAAAGAAATATGAGAATCTGTTAATTGACAGTATTAGTACTACCACTGGCATCAGTAGCTACAGCTAGCGGTCATCCTTCTCGTTGAGCCCATCGCTTGCGACAAAGGGCTCGGCGAGTAAATTAGCCCACAGACACAGCCCACTGAGGTTCTCGCTGGATCTGTTCAGTGGGTCGCGTTTTCGACTCGGTGGTAGATTCTGCGAAGCACTGCTCTTGCTGGGGTTAGTGTTGCAACGTCGTCAGGTTTGACCCCTGTAAGCTCCCTTATTTGTTAGGTTACTCTGACATAGCCTCTCAAGGCTATCAGCATAGGTAGGAAAAAAACATCATTACAATTTTTTACTAACTACCTTCGAAGTTACAATTTAATTTAGTTCTTACAACCTTTATTGGACCAATAAAACGGAACGTAAATGACAACCCCCTTGACCCATTAGGCCGATATTTCAATCATATTGTATAAGCACTGTTTCATGGTAGAATTAGTCAAGATGCGGACTTACAATACGTCCTACCGAAACGTACGAGACACAGCAATACAAGTGCCAATATCCAACCAGAAATATCAGGTAAACCTTTGGTTTGCTCTGCAGTAACAGCTTCCGAACCATCTAATTGCGATGTGTGACTGCTTCGCGGACCAAGTAAATTTACCAATCTCTTTAATTAAATTGACAGAAAGTGAGGTGTCCATTTAGAAAAGCCACTGGTAGCAGACAAGGTATGCGGAAGAAGGCCCAGAGGCAAAAGTGCAATGCGTTAGCTAGCTGCGCAGGTTAGCAATTCTCTCAGATTGAGCCCGTGAGCTCACCTATCCGTCGGGGCGTAGTCGGAATAGCCCCTTAGGCTTTTTTTTATTGCTTAGATCTGTGGACAAGCTCACAGCCCACCTGGCGTTAAGTGGTTACTAGAGCCTATAGACATCTACAACAGAAATGCCGCCACCCACCTTGAGATATAAGTTCTAAGGTCTCAGTATAGTTACAACGCATTATTGCTTCACGGCAGAAATAGGCAGGGCGGTGGTACCTACCCGTGCGGACTCACAAGAGGTCCTACCACCAGTAAAAAGCGAACAGTTGCCAGCAGGCTACCAGCGAATAGGTAGGGAAAAATAATAATTGCGCATCTGTTTTTTTGGGTTGAATAATATAGCACTTGGTCGATGTCAGAAAGTTGAAACTACATCATGTACGAACTCTAACAAATGACCTACTAAGTTATAACCGAATTACGACACGAAACCAGATTTATCAAACAAACGCCTGTATATCCGGTTACGTCCGGTTACATCCGGCCTCGTCCGGTTCGACCTAATACAATTTAGCCGGTTACCCGGGGCAGTACCGTCTCAGATTATGACCGGGATGAAATAGATTCAGTTTGGCAACGCCCGGCTACAAGAATTATAGGGACGAAAAATGGTTTACCGTAATATCGGAGCTATGATTGAATTAACTAAAATCTTTTGGGTTACTGATTTATTTCAAACTTTAGCTTGTTCAATATATACATATACTTCTAAGGTTACGATGTTAAAAAGTACTAAAATTAAATCAATATTGATATGGCCAAAAAATGTTCTTGCTTTGATTGCACCCTTCTACTCATATCTGTTCATAACATATCTATTATAACTACTGATACCATGCACCCTACGCTTTTTTACAATAAAATAATTTTTTATTACTTTATTTTTAATTTAAATTTTTTTAAATTTATTTTCTATTTTTTAGTTAGATTTTATATAAAAGCGTATTTTGTTAGTTTTTTAAACTATTATTTTTTTAAAATACCTTTTTAAAATACACGTTAAGATGTTGCCTTCAAATTTGAAGGCTGGCTAACGAATCAATGGCCTCTAGTTAACCACGCAAACCGAGATAGAAAGGTATTATTGAAATCCTGACACGTTTCAATTGAATCGTAACTATTCGCAAAATCCACAGAATAAACCCATTATTGATTTTGCTAACTGACCTAGTGAAAATTCGACACTGGAGTTTCATATTTATTCGTATCGAGCCAGGAGGCTTTAGCTCAAAGTATTGCTGAAATTGAATTTCACGTGCCGTTTGACATTACGTTCAATCGAAATCTGAAATAGGAATGACAGCTGTCGAAAAGTCAGTTTGGCAAACATGTCAAACCAGTGTTGCTCGACTTTTGTCACGGAAAGGGTTGAGTGGTGAGGTTTTTTCATGAAACTAGTTGAATAGTGACTTAGGGGGGGTATTGCCTAAAAATAAATTATATATTATGTTCTTAAGATTTGCCTGTTCTTATGTATGGCAGCGAAACATGGGCGGCAACCAAAAGGAACGTGCATACCATTCAAGTTGCTGAAATGAAGATGCTGAGGTGGATGTGCGGCGTGACTAGGCTCGATAAAATCCACAACGAGTACGTGCGTGGAAGTCAAGGTGTACGGGACATCGCCGACAAGATGCAGGAGAGTAGGCTGAGATGGTATGGTCACGTGAAAAGGAAGCCACCTGACTACGTCGGAAATTTGGCGCTACTGCTCGACCTCCCCGGTTGGAGACCTAGAGGAAGACCCAAGACAAGGTGGAGGGACGTAGTGCTGAAGGACAAGAGAGAATGCAATGTTGCTGACGAGGATGTCGAAGACAGAGCGAAGTGGAGGAGTAAAGTCAGGAAAGCTGACTCCACCACCACGTGGGATAAATAGCTGAGAAGAGAAAAAAAGAGAGAGAGTTCTTAAGATTTGCGATGATCCGGTTTTTATTTTGCTTCTTATTATTCGTCATCGGGGCGGAGTTCTTATCTACGTGGAACCACTGCATTCATTAACAGTTCTTAGTTTTACCAAATACGATCTGACTTTGGAAAGAACTTCTCTCCACAATGCTCCCTGCGCTCTAATGAGATGCCCCTTTTGGAACGAGACTCGAAAAGTCTTTTTTTTAATGCTTAGAAGGTTGGTCGAGCTCACGGCCCACCTAATTTGAAGTGGTTACCGGCGCCCATAGGCATTTACAACATAAACGCCGCCACCCACTTCGAGAAACGTACTACTTCAAGGCAGAAATAGGCAGGGCAGGATACCTATCCAGACTCAGACTCACAAGGCGTCCTACCACCGGTAAAAAGTCTTCAGAAGTCAGTTTTCAGGAATATGCAGCGTACATACTGATGAGCGAACGAGACTCACCAGCCAAAGGAAACCCTAAGTAGGACCATGTGCGGTTTTTTTTAATTTACACACCAAAAAGAAGCCACAGTACAGAGTAATAGGAAAATTATGTACAAAGGTGCTGCTTATTTCTTTAAGAAATCTCTTCCAGCAGACCTGCGAGAGGATTATGAGAATAATAATTTAAAGTGATGAGTGTGTGTAGAACAGCTAAAATAACAAATACAACATGAGAATTATAGTAATATTGTTATATTGTATCCAATAGGACAATTGCGACTCTAAAAAGTATACCTGATGGAAGTTTAAATTAAAAAGCCTAAGTACAACGCCCTCATTCTCAATCAATCCCTCCAGGACGTGAGAGAAAAACTTATAACCACAGAAATTGTCCTTATGCTGCGAAAGGAAGGTGTTTATATGCGTATGTACGCGCTAACGACTCCCTAGACAGTATAACCGTGCAAATTACATTATCCCTTCAGCTGAATCCAGATGTACGTGTTTATGCCGACAATACTCTTCGTCTGGATTATCTGGGACGCGAGACTTGGGCGAGCTTTATACTTTCCGCTGTCAGTTTTACTGGTGGTAGGACCTCTTGTGAGTCCGCACGGGTAGGTACCACCACCCTGCCTATTTCTGCCGTGAAGCAGTAATGTTTTTCGGTTTGAAGGGTGGGGCAGCCGTTATAACTATACTGAGAGCTTAGAACTTATATCTCAAGGTGAGTGGTGCATTTACGTCATAGATGTCTATGGGCTCCAGTAACCACTTAACACCAGGTGGGCTGTGAGCTTGTCTACTCATCTGAGCAATAAAAAAAGCCAAACAAAGAACTCAATTTCATTTTGTATTTTAAGCTATGACATGTCCTTCTTCAAACGAGTCTTGTGGAGAGTATTAAGCGGTAGGCAGCGTCTTGGCTCTGCCCCTGGCATTGCTGACGTCCATGGACGACGGTAGCCACTCACCATCAGATGGGCCGTATGCTCGTCTGCCTACACGGGCGATAAAAAAACCAATGCTAACTTAAAAAAAACGCTACAGTCTATAACATGGATCGCTTCTCAATAACAACCAAGGGATAGTCCCTATCAACTGTCAGAGGGAGAAATATATATATATATTTTTTTTTTCTTGGCGTTTTTCCTGCTTCGATAGCGTCCCAAAACATTCGTACATGTCTGAGAGTAGAATACCAATAAATATCACGGTTTTATTGTTATGCTGAGAGTGAATCGGGCGTTCTGTTCTTTTAAAAGATTTACAGGGATGTTACGTGTTTACAAGGTATGCCGGAAATTGGGTGGTGCACATCCTTTGGAGCACGCAAGGGCAAATTATTGGTACAGACCGGTATATATATTTTTTTGTGTTTTAGTGTTAAGTGCTTACCGGAGCCGATAGACATGTACAGCGTAAATGCCGCCACCCGCCTTGAGATATAAGTTCTAAGTTCTCAGTATAGTTACAACGGCTGTCCCACCCTTCAAACCGAAACGCGTTACTGCGTCACGGCAGAAATAGGCAGGGCGCAGAAATAGGCAGGGCCCTCTTTCTTTTTCCTAGTGGGCCCGTCCATATTAGTACTTTTTTGTCCATCTCTGATCCCGAAGGCGTGCTACATGTCCAACCATTTCCATTTTAAAGTTAAGACTTGAACTAATACGGACTAATAAGGCTTAGAACGCAAAGTATACCAAAACTAGCTTTTGCCCGCGACTTCGTCCGCGTGGAATACTTACTTTGGCGTATATCTACATATATTGTAAGCTCTCAAAAGAGAAACCAACCCCGATTTTGAAACATTTTTTATTGGTGCTTCGCTTGGTCCTATTGATTCTATTGGTCTTAGCGTGATGTTATGTAGCCTTTAAATAGCCTTGCTCAATAAATGAGCTTTCTGACATTGAAAGAACTTTTCAAATCGGACCAGTAGTTCCTGAGTTTAGCGCGTTCAAACAAACAAACTCTTCAGCTTTATAATATTATAGTATAGATTTAAATAAACGAAAGTCATTAAAATGTCATTTTTATTTTTTATTTTTTTATTGCTTAGATGGGTAGACGAGGTCACAGCCCGCCTGGTGTTAAGTGGTTACTGGAGCCCATAGACATCTACGACGTAAATGCGCCACCCACCATGATATATTAGTTCTAAGATCTCAAGTATAGTTTAGATATGACTTTTTTATTCATTTTCAAGAACCCTAAATGATTTGAGCATTAAATGGCTGTATCGTTGTACGAAATACGGTTGTTCGATACGGGGCAGCTGACACTCCGGCTAGACGGTCAAAGAACTGAAGGTGACCCGGGGAATTTCTTAAGGCTACGTCGAGTTGAGTGTAGAACTTACGAAACAAGACCCAACTAGACTTAATAGGAATCGCAACTGGAATAACAAAACAAATTCCTTTATAAATAATCTTAACTGAATGAAGTTTTTTTTTGGAATTATTTTTGCAATTTACTAGTGGTAGGACGTATTGTGAGTCCGCACGGGTAGGTACAACCACCCTGCCTATTTCTGCCGTGAAGCAGTAATGCGTTTCGGTTTGAAGGGTGGGGTAGCCGTTGTGACAATACTGAGACCTTAGAACTATATCTCAAGGTGTGTGGCGCATTTACGTTGTAGATGTCTATGGGCTCCAGTAACCACTTAACACCAGGTGGGCTGTGAGCTCGTCCACACATCTAAGCCATAAAAAAAAAATCTTAACTGAATGAAGTTTTTTTTGGAATTATTTTTGGAATTTACTAGTGGTAGGCCCTCTTGTGAGTCCGCACGGAGCAGAGTTGATCCAAATTATCTGGAACCACTGCGTTCATCGACAGTGCGTTTCCAGAGGTCTTTCTTACCACGTATCCGGCTATGGAATGAGCTCCCCTCCACGGTATTTCCCGAGCGCTATGACATGTCCTTCTTCACATTTGAAGAAGCCTCGTTAAGCTTGTGGAGAGTATTAAGTGGTAGGCAGCGGCTTGGCTCTGTCCCTGACATTGCTGAAGTCCATGGGCGACGGCAACCACTCACCATCAGGCGGGCCGTATGCTCGTCTGCCTACAAGGGCAATAAAAAGGTACCACAACCCTGCCTATTGCTGCCGTAAAGCAGTTATGCGTTTCGGTTTGAAGGGTGGGGCAGCCGTTGTAACTATACTTGAGACCTTAGAACTTATATCTCAAGATGGGTGGCGCATTTACGTTGTAGATGTCTATGGCCTCCAGTAATCACTTAACACTCAGTAGGCTGTCAGCTCGTCCACGCACCTAAGCAATAAAAAAAAGAATCAATTTTTGTTGTTGTGTTACTATTACTAATCTCCAGACTCCCTCTTTCTTAAAATAGATTTGGTCGGGTTGTGTCGTGAACAGATATAATAGGTGTCTTTGGGATACCTAACTCTTTGTTTCCAGTTCCCAATAGGCTGAATACAATTGTCTACACTGGAACCTGTATAAAAGTTCAGTTAACTAAAGCACAAGACAAATGGACTCTTACTAGATGATATTTATCTACAGAACCTCATTCGGTAAGGTCGAAAACTTATTGGACAATTTATTTCGTGTTCGCAATCGTCCTTAGCCCCGTTCCGACGCCAATCCCGCAAGATATTGTGCGGGGTTATATTTTGCTTTGAAATTTCTTAAAGCTAGAACAGTGTTGATTCAAATTTTCGGTATTGCGACATCATTGACCAGGCATTGATATAGTAATGTGTATTTCTGTTTATTTATATGTTACGATAGTTTTATCTATATATTATTAGTTCGTGAAGCTAAAACTTTGTATCTCTTGCGAAAATTGCGCAGACAGAGGAGTATGAAATTTCCCACATTAATAGAGAATATAGAGAAGGAGCGCAGAATGTTAATATTTTTTAGGCTATTGCATAGATTTTATCGCGGGCCTTGAGCGCGGCTTGAGAGCGGAATCGTGAAATTCCGTAACGAAAAAAAACCTTCCACCCCTCACTACGCCTACTATATAGCTCGCGTTCAACACATTCACACGTTGCGCTTGTTTAGTGTTTAAAGTAAGAAGTCTAAGCACCGATTTACGTACTATGAAAATATGTGATGTAATTTCGTGGGTAACACAATAGCGCGATTCAGCTTTTGCGTCAAGCGTCATCTATCGGCGACAAGCGGAATTGTAAAATAGAAAATTATATCACATTACAATGCGTTGGGCGTGCCATTTTCTATCGCTTAGTCGAAGAATTTTATTACTATTCCTACTACTCATTCAGTGATTGGAGTGGCATTAAAAATAAACTACTTAGCTAAACCGTTGATTCTGGGCGAATGAGAGTTAGAACTAGCATCCAAAGGCGTGTCTCTATCCCATCTCTCTAGTGAGTGAGCCCCCTGAGTTTCTCGCCCGATCTTATTTTATTGTTGTTTTAATATTAAATTATTATTGTCGATTTATAATTGCATAAGTTGATAAAAAATGCTATGCAATAGTTTTACCGCGGAAGTCTCCAAGTGCCGCACGTCTTTTTTTAAATTATGCATAAATAAATAATAGTTTAAAAAAACTAAGAAAATACACTTTTATAGAAAATCCAACAAAAAAATAAAAAATAAAATTTTTATAATGTTGAATTAAAAATAGTGTAAGAAAAATTTATTTTATTGTAAATAAAGCGTTTCTATAAAGGCGTATTTTGTTAGTTTTTTTAAACTATTATTTATTTTTAATTTTTTAGTTGAATTTCAATTTTTTCATATTATTTTTAACTTTTTTTAAATATTAAATTGTCCTCGGTTTTTAAAAAGTATACGAGTTAATCCGACGTTTTGAAGGGGGTCAAAATCATGTTCAAAGATTCCGTTACAAACATACACATACGTCTGAAGCTAATAAAAGTGTATTAAAAATACATAAAATCAATGAAAAAAAGCATTACACACACTACCATGTATTTGACACACACACGCATGCATACTATTAGTTTATTGTCAAACTTCTCTTATTGCTTAAAAGTCTGTGGTCAAATTGAGAATTAAGATAAAATATTGTTTATTATTGATATTTGTCTAAAGTGTAGTCTTGGCGAAATCTGTGATTATAGAAGTTTATACGTCTTTGACAATAGAATCATAATCTATACTAATATATAAATTTACAGTGATTTTTACGGATGTTCCGTTATAACTACTGAAAAATGCATCCGATTGACTTGAAACTTGGTATCCATGTAGAAAATACATGTACTTAATGGATAGGGTAATATTTGTATGAATGTTGGACTCCCTACACCAGTTGCGGGGGCGTTAATGATGAGAATATTTATGGGGGTGAGAAATAATAATGTTAATTTTAAATGCCCAGCGAAGCGGACGGGAACAGCTAGTAGTGTACAAACTTATAATTTCAATTAATTACAGTCGAATTTCCACTACCGTGGGACTACTAGTTACTGTAAATGTGTAGACGAACTTATGACCTGATTACAGTAAATTAGGCGGTTTCAATGATATCACCTCGTGAATGGAGTCATTTTAGTCAATATCTAAACGAAATATCTATATAAAGAATTAAGAAAACTTTTCTCCTAATACAATAATAATGTAACTTCATATAAATTGACGCTCGAAGATTCGGCTCCTTCGGTAAGGGCACTTCTCAAACTCGCCGATGTAACAAAACTAACGACAGTAAAAGTGCGAACATGTAAAAACTCGAAAGGAACATCGTATTTTCCGCCTTCGTTTACAGGAAGCAAACAGCCGGCTGCTAGTGTTGGGACAGGCACGATAATATTCATGTCGACTCACTAAATAAATTAAAACTTTTATTGTGTTTTCTCTTTTTTTTTATTGCTTATATGGTTGGACGAGCTTACAGCCCACCTGATGTTAAGTGGTTACTGGAGCCCATGGACATCTTACAACGTAAATGCGCCACCCACCTTGAGATATATGTTCTAAGATCTCAGTATAGTTACAACGGCTGCCCCACCCTTCAAACCGAAACGCATTACTGCTTCACGGCAAAAATAGGCAGGGCGGTGGTACCTACTCGCGCGGACCTACAAGAGGTCCTACCACCAGTAAAAACGCTTTCCGCTTTCCGTTTATGAACGCTTTTGAAAGCTTTCCGTTTGTTTTGATTAGAGGCAGAAACGGGATTAACATACTAGTCTGATATAAATTGAAAATGTCATTTAATAATCTTTACATAATACTGGTGGTAGGACCTCTTGTGAGTGCGCGCTGGTGGGAACCATCACCTTGCCTATTTCTGCCGTGAAGCAGTAATGCGTTTCGGTTTGAAGGTTTGGGCAGCCGTTGTAACTATACTTGAGACTTTAGAACTTATATCTCAACTGATAGCTTAGAACTCTCAAGGTAGGTGGTGGCATTTACGTTGTAGATGTCTATGGGCTCCGGTAACCAGGTGAGCCGTGAGCTCGTCCACTAACCTAAGCAATAAAAATAAAAAATCATACCTCATGGACTCACATGAATTCGCACGAACTTCACTAGCATGTGAATGTGGAGGCTACTCAACTCCTCGTCAACAGAGGCTTAGTAAGAATAGTCAAGAGGACGAATCCTTTTTAGTTAGTGTAGTGTTTTTCATTTTTCGAAATAATATTAAAATGATAGTGACGTAACTATAGACACACGAACAAAGTGCTTACACTCAATCGTCATTAAGTAAGGTCAGTAGACTTTATTCTTAGATACATTAGTTAAAATAGTAGTTTACCTAAAAATAATAATTACTTATTGGCCTTATTGAGCTATATTGTAATTCTAGTATTATCGTGTGTTTTGGTACATTATATTAATAAAAAAAGAAAAAAATCGCATTTGTGACGTCTATGAACTCCAATTATCCGGTGATGGTCACGGGGCGACCTAAGGGGGTTGAGGCTGCGCCGCACGCTACCGTCACTCTAGCGCGCTGGCACCAGGAGGACGGGACGGCGTATCGGCGGCTGCGGACTGCGATGCAGTCAGCATTTTCGTCGTCGCTGTCGTCGTCGAACATACTGTTGAAGAGCAACCCGGTCGGCGGTGTATCGCGTTCCGACCCGGCAGGCTGGTTCTGGCCCAGCGGGGTATCCCGGAACACCAGCGGCACCGCCGGGGCGGCCTTGTAGGGCCGCCGTACCGCGGAGACCGACGTCGTTGGTCGTCGACTATCGCCTCGACGACCCGTCGGTCGGGCGTCCTCGGGCTGGCGCCGCGTGTCTTGTTGTAGTGTTGACCGCGGGAACCCCCCTACTCTGATCGGGTTCTGACCCCGGACGGAGATCGGACGTCGGGTGTAAGAGTGCAGGGGAGTCGTTTAGTGAGTGGGCCCTAAAATCCTTGGGCCCGCGATCTGCTCTCAACACCTGCAGATCGTTGAGTCTCACATACCCCGCGCGCCCCCTAGGCGCGGGGACCTCGTAGGAGGTTCGGCCCCCGGCCCGAAAGGAGAAAAAAAAGATCAATCCAATCAACCCAATAATATGTAAAACACTCAATGACTCACAGTTGATAAACGATGACTCAATATAGTCTCTTTCCCATCCCTATTTGTATTTTCGTGTTTTTCGTTTGCTCCTTTTCTTTTTTCCCTCTAAAAGATGTTTTTTTCTTAAGCGTTTCTTTTGTAAGGGACTTCTATGAGAGCTGTAGAACGGCGTATTGAGCGAAATGAACGTCGACGAGTCCCGTTGACGGAACAAAAGCCGCGACGAGTCGTCAAAGAAAACGAGCTGAGTGCTGATCTGATAACGTATTAACCTGTATCTTTTGTTTATTAAAAAAAAAAACAAAAAAAAAATGTGTGGTGTCGTGGATAGCAACGTGGATAGCACACCGGATAGCAACGAAGTTCCTTATTATAAAATTATTAATTTTAAAGTTCTATTCGAGGTATGAAGAAAATAGAACTGGAGGTTTCGCAACAACCCACGGTCATTCGGTAGCGTGCGAACTTATTGTGGTACACTTCATTCACGGTTGTTTGCATAAGAGTTAGTGTATTGCGCAAACGAGCGCTCTGAGATCGTGGTCAATGAATGATAAAAAAATATGTTATTTTTTGTACGTCATTACAAAGTTAAGTCGTACACTGTGTGCATTACTAATAAAAATCTTACGTTACGGACGCTTTTTTCCGGTTAGCGTACCCCTACGCATCGTCCCATAAGGAACTTCGTTCCAAAATCTTTAGTGAAGCAATCATAATTATCGACGTAGCAGCTCATGCTTTGCTACTCTTATTATAGCCCTACACACGGCCAATGTTGGTCATAGGCCATAAGCCACCTCAAGGTCCTTTCAAGGTCAACTAAGTGGTATTGTTTCGCCTGCATCCAGCGGATTCCCGTGATTTTCAACAGGTCGTTGGGAAGCCAAGCTCCGTTACATTATGCTCTTTATTTGACAGGACCTAATTGGAAAACGCTTAGAAATGTTGTTGATGCTGTTCAGAACAAAAAATCTTCTTTCCAGCACCTGAATTGTTATAGTTTCCGTTTTTTTGGACCGCCAAAAACCTCTGAGTCTTTGAAGATATTCCAGTTTCCTGTGTTTGTGGTGTATATTTCAAGTGTGGTCCTTTCAGAGCATTCTTAGAGATACTTCCGTTACCTCCAGTGCGTAATTTCTGGTGGTAACCATGACTATTTAGTATTGCATATATCTGCTGCGGAGAAATCCTGCGTTGTGGTCTTGAGAACGGAATAGCTGTTATTTCAACGTAACTAGAGGTCCCGCAGTAGTCGAAATTCGACTATAATTAATTGGAATTGTAAGTTTGTACACTATTATGATTGTATTTTATACTTCTATAATCACTAATTTCGCCAAAACTACACTATAAAACATATTAACAAAGACAAAAAATATTTAATCTATTTTCAACTTGACAACAGACGTCAAGAACAAAAGTTTGACAATAAAATAGTATGCAATACGTGTGTGCGTCAAATACATGGTATGCAGTGTGTGTAATGTTTTCTTTATTGATTTAATGTATCTTTTATGCATTATTTAAAAAAAATATTAGCATTGTGCACTTCTTCTCTATATTCTCTCTATGTGTGGAAAATTTCATACTCCTCCGTCCACGCAATTTTCGTAAAAAGAGATACAAAGTTTTTGCTT
This sequence comes from Bombyx mandarina, assembly GCF_003987935.1. The sequence continues at coordinate 1,897,472 of NW_021011495.1, forward strand.
CACCTATTAATATATAGATTGAGAAGTTGACGCAAGCTTGAAATAAATGAACACTTCTGCCATTAGTCCTGTTTAAGCGTACTTCCGCGCAATCGTATCCGTCTGCTCTTTTAGTTAGTAAGCATTAGATTGAAGGCAACCTAGTGTGCCGTTCGCTAAATAATGGTTCGCATGCAACTTGATGCAAGTAAAAGAAGTGAAACTTCTTTTGCGGTGTATAGTATTGTAGTTTTCTTCATTTTTCATTCTTAAATCTAATTTCTCTTGTAATAGGAAATGCTGTGTATAAGAGAAATAACCTAGCCCGCATTGTCCGTCTCTCCACGGTCGAGTGGTTCGCGAGACGCTCTGTCTATTTTCTCACTCTCGCTCTTCCTAACTTGTATCTTTTCTCTCTAGCCGTAACAAATCTATCGCGAGTTAAAATTACACTCGACGCGCCTAAAGAAGTTTCACTTCAATGATAGTCAGTATCAAAATACAAACTACACTAAATTGTGAATGTAAATGTGTAATTTAAGTTTCAAAATACTTCCTATATTTGTCGTATTAAGTAAATATTTATAGCGTTGAACTCACAGAACTTAAGACGGAGGAGTCCTTCTAATAATTTCTGCTTTCATTAGGGTATTGTTTTAGTGCAAGATATTTAATGTAACCCCTATAGTAGAATTGAGATTGTGGTACATAATATAAAACTATTCCACTGTTACAGTTTAATTGTTCTCTTCCAAAATCTTCCTTAATAATATAATTAAAAATTAACTGACAGCTTTTTTACGCCTGGCTCATTCCAATTGTCTTCGCCATCTTGCTTTTCTCTGTCATTCTCTTTTCCCTTTCTTACAGTTTTCTTTCACTCACTCTAACTCTTTTCATACGTTCGATTCTTACCACTCCTACATATATATTTATAATCGACTAAAATAAGATGGCTCTCAATTCGTATCGTATATTTTAAGTTAAAAATTCTAATGGAAACGAATTTTAGAATCCCGTCCCGTCATTGTATCGTCACAGTATTTCATGCTTCCATTATTATTCATTATGAGTTTGAGGATGTCCACTGCTGGTCATATAGAAGAAGTGAAATTTATGAAACCAATTTAATATGTTCTCGTATTATTGATTATAAAGTCATACATTGATGTTCTTTCTGTTCACAGATATCTGAACCACATTAAAGGAATTAAGGTAAGATTAACTATTTCATAATTAGGTATGCAGAAAAAGTCTAAGCTAATGTTTTTCCAATAATTATTTTTAAAGAAATTGTGACGGGTTGGCATCACAGAACACAAGCTATTCGACAGATGCCTGAATCTTGCTTACGACATTTTTAAGATAAGCCTACATGTACTGGGTATTAGGAAACCGCTTCCGAAAACGAAGACAGACGATAGTACTAATGACAACAGTAACCTTGATGATGGGCCGGAAAAGAAATCGATCCTGATTTAAAAAAAACAACATATTTTTAAAACGTTTTATTCGCATTATTTACGCTCCAAAATGTTAGTACAGCTAAATGAAACGAGAGTTTTATAAAAAATACATTACTCTATTTAAAAAAAAACCAGCAATGAAACACAAAATCAAAAACAGCTGATGCTCGGGTCAACGAACGCCCGGGCGCGGCGTTTCTTTTACACGCAAACCGATGCGGCGGTGCGGCGCTGATACCGCGCTCCCCAAAATTTACAACTTTGTAGGTACAACATTTTCTTTTTCGGATGTGGTCTCCTAACACCCAGTACACAAGTTCCGAACAACAACATACGGACCGTCGGTCTATCGAGAAATATCACCCGCTCGGAGAAAGATCTTCCCTTTAACGTTAAAAAATCAATGAAAATCAAATCCTATTTACTATAACCTATACCGCGAATCATTCTCAGACCCACAACTTTTTTGTAGCAATAAATTAGCACATCATTATCTGAAAATGTCAGCGAATTCTTTATAGCTAATCGCTTACATTACAGTACGGAGCTAACCATTATTATCGTTGGCAAACTGAATTGCCTCCCCTATTCTCCTAATACCCTGTAATTGGAGCTTATTAAAAGCGACTCAGCTTTCCGGAGTGCACCTACGTAGTGCTTTGAAAGCTCCGTGCCGAAATACAAATATGCTCTGATTAAATTTGTGCTTTTAGGTGTGTAATTATTGGAAGTTTCCGAACTTAGCAGTTGTGGTTTGATTATCACATACTTTATTAATGATTAATTTTCAGACCTAAAGGCACGTGAAATTGTGAAATAATGAAAATCAGTTCATTTCAGAGTTATAATTTATTATTATATTTTTTTAATCGTTCTTAAGTTATCTTTATTGTTATTAATCGTTTTGTATTCGACTAAGTAGGTAATTTTAATTAAGAGCTGGTAACACCGGATAGAGTTGTGTTTGTAATGGCGGTCGCATGTGGTACCTAGTGATACACAAACCGATTGGCTCTAAATCACTATCACTAACTATTATTGTAATCTCTCATTGTTTAAGTTATTTAATCGTGTGTATAATTAAAATAATGAGCAGTGAGCCCTACAGTACTACGTGTCCGGACGTAGCTGGAATAACCCTTTACACCAGTGAATAGGTAGGGAATATAAAAAAAAAGAAGAAATTAAATTTAAACCATTAAGCAGCAAAAGCAAAGTCACTAAAAATGGAGGCCAATTATACATTTTTTTCTTTTTCTTAGATGGGTTGACGAGCTCACAGCCCACCTGGTTAAGTGATTACTGGAGCCCATAGACATCTGCCACGGAAATGCGCCACCCACCTTGAGATATAACTTCTAAGGTTTCAGTATAGTTACAACGGCTGCCCCACCCTTCAAACTGAAACGCATTACTGCTTCACAGCAGGGTGGTGGTACCTACCCGCGCGTACTCACAAGAGATCCTACCACCTTTTAAAATAGTGGGGCCAATTGTTGAAATATGAAGTGGTTGATATTTTTCTTTAAGGAACATACAAAGGAAATACAAATACTCCCATGCGAGCTATGTCTCCACTCCATTACGTATGTCAAGTTACAAGCGTTCCTAAACATTCGCCAATTAAAATGTAATTAAAATGGAAGGGATGGACGGGTTAAACTTTAGAATTCTAATTGAGTTTCATATTACACGTCTCCGCTTACGATTTGTTGAGCATCCGTAAGGGGAATAATGAAAATCTTTTTAGAAACCTTTTAACCCGTTTTGTTAGAGAAACGACTGTGAATACGTGAGCTAGAAAGCGTAATAATGTAATTGTGTCAGATTGGCTTCGTGGAATGTTTTGTACGGCTGAATTGTTAATTTTCCTGGGGCTTACTGATGTAGAACGCTGAAGAAAAGAAATACTATTTTACTATTGGAGAACTCCGCTTCCAACAGTCAGGAAATAATACACAGATTGCAGTAGTTCACTTAATTCTGTATTGCTTTAACATGTCATTACGGATCCTTCTGATCCATTAACCATTAACAGTGGTGCCATAAGCACCGGTCACCGTCCTCGTCGAACCCGTCGCTTGCGATGAAGGGCTCGACGAGCAAATTAACCCATAGACATAGCCCACTGAGTTTCTCGCCGGATCTTCTCAATGGGTCGCGTTTCCGATTCGGTGGTAGATTCTGCGAAGCACTGCTCTTGCTAGGGTCAGTTTTAGCAACACTCCGGTTTGAGCCCCGTGAGCTCACCTACACACGTTAGGGCGAGGCTGAAATAGCCTCTCAAGGCTATAAGTAGGAAAAAAAAGAAAAAAAAGCTTTAATTATAACTCCACTTGTACAATCTTTAGATATCTGCTCACTACTGAATACACCGCTTTCTGTCCCATTTTTTCAGACTACCGCCTTTTTTATTATGTCACGTCCCCACTACTGCCATTGCTCCCACCAACAGTGTTGCTATTTGGCAATCCGAAAATTGCCATAACCTTAACATGTTAAATTTGATTTAATTATTTTACAACAAACCTTACACTATTTAATTACTTTTCACATCGCACATTAACAAGGCACTCTGCAACCACGTACGGGGATTCTCGTCTCATCTTAGCCTATAGCTGTGCCCCACTGAACTTAGGCCTCTCCAATCGGTCTCCAGTGCAGCGGGTCCAGCATCCGACGTGCCCCAGCGATTTCCAATAAAACGTCGATCCATCTGGTAGGTGACTGTCCTATACTGCATTTACCAGTACCTGGTCTCCGCTTATGAACCTTTCTGCACCGTCGGCCGATCTTCGCGCTATCTGGCCTGCCCACTGCCACTTCAGCTTGCTAATCCCACGGGCTATGTCAGCAACTTTGGTACGGATTTCCTCTACTCTGATTCAGTCTCTTAGAGAAATACCAAGGATAGCCCTCTCCTGACCGTCCTAAAACATCTTTTGTGAGGAACCATTACCAGGATTTCGAAAGGTATCATTAGGGATTTTTTGAAGGTTTAGTCGGTAGTTCTCGGAAATCAGACACACGACGTAGATTCCACTGCTTTATCACTAGGGAGTCGTAGTTTCGATTACAGAAGAGCTGCGCTACACTTCGAACTCGAATTGAAGAAGGGTAATAGGACTGCTTAGCGCAGGACTGTAGCTTTTCTTTGGTCGTGTCACCCTTGTCAGAGCGGTCGTGCTCGCCATTCAGTATTATTGCTTCGGGCAGATGCTAGGCGCCTCACGAGCAATCGCCACTTTTCCCGATTTGTGGTGAGCCTGGTACACTCATGTAAACAACCGCCAACTGCCGACTTGACTTGGTCGGTTGGTCGCATGGGCAGCCTTTCACTTGGTCTGGTGCCTACTAATTTGCCCTGGACGACAAGACGCTCTATGGAGTCATTTCCTCGCCTTTTTTTGTTGCATATATGTTTGGACGAGCTCACAGTCCACCTGGTGTTAAGTGGTTACTGGAGCCCATAGACATCTACAACGTAAATGCGCCACCCAACTTGAGATATAAATTCTAAGGTCTCAAGTATAGTTACAACGGCTGCCCTACCCTTCAAATCGAAACGCATTGCTGCCTCACGGCAGAAACCGCGCAGACTCACAAGAGGTCCTACTACCAGTAATAAGAGATGCGCTCATGCATGTACGCCGACAGATGCTGCGTAATGCAGATTTCTTAAACAATGGAGATATTGGTGCGAAGTTCGGTTCATGAAATACCAAGCATTCGTCTCCTGTACTACTGTACCTACCGACGCGGAATCAAGATACGCCCAGACGTTACTAAAAAAGAAATTATATTACTTACACGTCTGTTGCTCCAAGCTGTATCCCAATTCCTACATCCATAGAAATATGCTGCTTCATATTCTGTCATTAATAATAACACTTTATTTAACACCATATGTACAGAGTGAACAAATAAAACAAACAATAGTCGGTGACATAAATTGGCGGCCTTATCGCTGAAAATCTCTTCCAGGCAACTTTGCAGGGAGAGGAATAAATGAACTGGACGGTGCTATATCATAATAAACTTACATAAAAATATATACATAAATACACATGTGAAAAATAAATACAATATAAGATAGACTTACATACGATTAAATACAAATAAATACTAAAAATATGCAGGTAAATACAAAATAAGTAGCAACTTGTACAGTTATATCGTAGAAGCCATATTATTGTGCAAGGTAGTGCGATTTTAATTTGAACTTGAAAATTTCCGGCGAGGTCGATTGTTTGATGCTTATGGGTAGTTAGTGCATTCCATAAACGGAAAATTGTTGTGTCATTTTTAAAGTTTAAACAATAAAAGGGAACACAACAAAAACAAAACGAACATTTCTGAAAACATTGGAGACGGCGGTGCGTAATAGTTTTGAAATTTACACACGTCTACAAAATTTGTCTAAGTTATGTAATTTAACGAGCTAAGTCTGTGAAAATCAATAGCTTTTCATTTGGTTACCTCTAAAGATATCTTTCGTTCACGGAACGGAACGTCTCAATTCAGTTAAATTAGTTCAGGCATAATGTACTTTAGAGCAAAGGGTTTGGGGTGGAATTGGACTGAAGAAAACCAGTACTTGTTTTATTATCGATATGGAATCAAATGCACTCGGCTATTATGAGATAGTTTAGGAGTTAGTGCTATTTTAAATGTAATAGTTTTATTGGTTCGGGATCACTATAGAGCTGCAGAGTATTGTGACGTGTGTGCTTTCATAGCGGCATGGGTAAATGCGTCTAAAGTAACTAAACGGATTGATCTAGTGTTTATTCATTTGAATATAGTCTTTATTTTCTTTAGTTAAAGTTATTTTAAAGTTCAGTTACAGTTTTATAAGCTTCGTCTACAGTTTTTTAAGATGGCTTTCACAACCATGAATATGAGCTAGTAATACTCGTATTGTCCTGTGTCATTGCCCTTAAGAAATTGTATAATATAGCAACTGAGATATGAGGATAAATTATTTAAAAACGGTCATTCGGTAAGTAGTTTTTATTCAATTTAATAAGGTTTGTAGAAAAAAATCTATTCTATTGTGGCGGGTAGCCATCATACAACGCAAGATAATTGACAGATGCCTGAATCTCGCTTACGACAATTTCAAGATAAAGCGCATATATACAAGTTCCGAACAACAACATTCGGACCGTCGGTCTACCGAGCAATATCACCCGCTCGGTGGAAGATCTTCCTTTCGTCGTATACCTAAACTATTGAATAAAGAATTTCTATTGAATCGTTGAAATTGGATAAATAGTCTGGGTAATTAATGGTGGACCATTAAAGTGGCAGATGAAAGGCGATTGCATGCAGCAGAGATGCGAATGTTGCGATGGATGTGTGGAGTAACGAGAATGGATAGAATACGGAATGAATATGTTAGAGGAAGTCTGAAAATGGCACCTGTGACAGAGAAGCTGAGAAGTGCGCGTTTGGGATGGTATGGACATGCGATGAGACGAAATGCCAATGAGGTTGGTAAGAGAGTGCTAACTATGAATGTTATAGGCTATAGAGGAAGAGGTAGACCTAAGAAGAAATGGATGGATGGCGTGAAAGACGATATGTGTAAGAGGGGAGTGAGCGAAGAAATGGTATATGATAGAGGAGTATGGAAGGAGAAAACATGTTGCGCCGATCCCAGGTGACTAGGAGGTAATTAGGAAGTTCGTATTTTTAATAAAATAACTATGGTAGGGGCGGGCACGTGCACTGCTGCAGGAAATCAATCCTGGATGTCGGACCAGGGAGCCCAGCCACTGTGTTTCCCGGCTCACAGAATAGCTGAAATAGCCCTTTATAAAGCGAATAAAAGGTTATATAGGAATATGTTGGGGAAAAAAAAATTGATTTGATTTCACTGGTGGTAGGACCTATTGTGAGTCCGCACGGGTAGGTACCACCGCCCTGCCTATTTCTGCCGTGAAGCAGTAATGCGTTTCGGTTTGAAGGGTGGGGTAGCCGTTGTAACTATACTGAGACCTTAGAACTTATATCTCAAGGTGGGTGGCGCATTTACGTTGTAGTTGTCTATGGGCTCCAGTAACCACTTAACACCAGGTGGGCTGTGAGCTCGTTCACCCATCTAAGCAATAAAAAAAAAAAAAAAAAATTTGAACATAGTTCTTGGAGATTTTGCGATAAAATTTCGCTTCCATAAAAGTCAAATAATGGCATAGGCCATTTACAGGTCTTTCGCCACTTCATTTGTGGGTAGTCTTATTTAAATTATATTCATTATAATTACAAGTTTAAAAACATGTACAATTCAATTTGTATCTATTAAAATATTGAAGTGTAGTCAAAAAATTGTCTTTTTTTTAGCCATTAACGAAACAAAAATGAAAATGTATTGAACGAAATTAATTTAGATTTAGAGGTGTCAGTTATTTTGGTAGACCTTACTACAAACATTAGTCAAACACTTGTAGAATCCGAAAAGGTCAATACTGTTCTTTCAATATATATATTTTTATTGCTTAGATTGGTGGACGAGCTCACAGCCCACCTGGTGTAAAGTGGTTACTGGAGCCCATGGTCATCTACAACGTAAATGCGCCACCCACCTTGAGATAGGCTTGAGGATAGATTAGCAGTAGGCAGCGGCTTGGCTCTGCTCCTGGCATTGCTGAAGTCCATGGGCGACGGTAACCACTTACCATCAGGTGGGCCGTACGCTCGTTTGCCTACAAAGGCAATAAAAAAAAAAAAAAAAAGATATAAGTTCTAAGATCTCAGTATAGTTACAACGGCTGCCCCACCCTTCAAACCGAAACGCATTACTGCTTCACGGCAGATATAAGCAGGGTGGTGGTACCTACCCGCGCGGACTCACAAGAGTTCCTACCACCAGTATAAATTCTAAAGTAATGGTGATAAAAAATACAACAAATCGTCAAACAATAGCGGGTCGTTGTGATCGTGCTTGGTTCATTAGTGCTCCGTAACATCGAAGGCTCCTAATTGGAAGACGTTCAAGGATTGTAGTATTGAAGACGAACTAAAAAGAAACAAGTTTGTAATGAAAGATTGATAGAGTCTTCTTATAATGCAGAATAAGGACGAAGTTATCTTAAAACTAAAAAAAGATGTTTGGTGTCGTGGGACACCGGATAGGAACGAAGTTCCTTGTTATAAAAATATTAATTTTAAGTTATATTCGAGGTATAAAGTAAATAAAACTGGAGGTTTTGGAAATGGACTGGAATAAAACTTGACCGTGGGTTTCGCAACAACCCGCGGTCATTCGTTAACGTGCGAACTTATTGTGGTACACTTCATTCACGATTGTTTGCATGAGAGTTAGTGTATTGCGCAAACGAACGCTCTGAGATCGTGGTCAATGAATGATAAATAAATATGTTATTTTTTGTATGTTATTACAAAGTTAAGTCGTACACTGTGTGCATTACAAATTTGTACGTTATTACAAAGTTAAGTCGTACACTGTGTGCATTACTAATAAAAATCTTACGTTACGGACATTTTTCCCGGTTAGGGTACCCCTCCGCATCGTCCCATAAGGAACTTCGTTCCAAAAATATTTCGTGTCCTCGACATCGGCTTTCGAGTCATGGGAATAATAAATACTACATTATAAATCTTAGTGGTTTAACACGTTGACTGTCGTGTAGGTCACCGGTGCCCTGCGCGGCGCATTGAAGTAATTATGTCAATTTCTCTCTTCGATATTCTTTCTAAGACGTTCGAATATCTAATAGACTCTGGAAAGACGTATCTGAAGAAGTATCGCTTCATATAAGTGTGCCTTTCACCATTAGATATTATTGTCCTATAAAAACGGAGATTTTAGAAATCATGTTTCAAGGTGGGCGTCGGCATTTACATTGTTGATGTCTATGGGCTCTGGTATCCACTTAACCAGGTGGGCTTGTCCAACCATTTAAACAATTAGACAAAAATCCCGACGCATTTACTAAATTTTTTTATTTATTTTTTCCTACCTATGCTGATAGCCTTGAGAGGCTATTTCAGCTTTACCCTAAGCGTGTAGGTGAGCTCTCGGGGCTCAAGCCGGAGGTGTTGCTAAGACTGGCTCTAGCAAGAGCAGTGCTTCACAGAATATACCACTGGATCGGAAACGCGACCCACTGAGAAGATCCGGCGAGAAACTCAGTGGGCTGTGTCGGTGGGTTAATTTACTCGTAGAGCCCTTCGTCGCCAGCGACGAGTTCGACGGGGACGGTGACCGGATCGCATTTACTGATCATCATTTATTCGGGACCATGAAAATTATGTCCCCGAAAGCCTATACCTACTAATATTGGCATAAATCTAAGTTTTTGTTTAAAACAATAGAATACTTTGGTGTTGTCAGATTTTTTCGCGTCTTCGAAAAATCGGTATTTTCATTGAAAACTAATATATATTTTTTTATTAAATTCAACGGGGTTCAATTCAATTATTATGTGATAACGGAGAGAATGTTTACAAATAACACATTTTGAAAACACGAAATCCCGTACTATATTTTTTGCTTAGAAGTTTTAAAATGTGTTTTGAAACACGAATATGTAAAGTGGGCAGTACGTGAGTTGTGTCAAAGCGAATGTCGTGAAATGTCGATCAGTCATCAGCAAATGTCGCGCATTCCGACCCGTGAAGCATTATGAGCATGTGTATCTTTTTCAAGACCTTCTCCCCCCTCCCGATCCTCACGTAAGCAATGAGCGGTAAGGTCAAGTGTCTATGAAAAAAATGCTACTCCGTCCTTATGTCTCAATGTCAGAGGATTTTTTTTATTGCCTATATGTGTGGACGAGCTCACAGCACACCTGGTGTTAAGTGTTTACTGGAGCCCATAGATATCTACAACGTAAATGCCGCCACCCACCTTGAGATAAGAGTTCTAAGGTGAAGCAATAACATCGTGTAATAAAAATCAAACCCGCAAAATTATAATTTGCGTAATTACTGGTGGTAGGACCTCTTGTGATTCCGCACGGGTAGGTACCACAACCCTGCCTATTTCTGCCGTAAAGCAGTGATGCGTTTCGGTTTGAAGGGTGGGGCAGCCGTTGTAACTATACTTGAGACCTTAGAACTTATATCTCAAGGTGGGTGGCGCATCTACGTTGTAGATGAGTATGGGTTCCATTAACCACTTAACACCAGGTGGGCTGTGAGCTGTGTTTACCGAAAAACATTACGCAAACCCACGCAGTGTTGTCTTACTGAAACTTCACAACATCGTTCGCCAAGCAACGATAGACCAAAGACGCTATTGGCACGCAAGATCCACGTAACTCAATGATTAGTTCTGTTTTATTGGAAAAGTTTGAGTCTAGAGTTTAGTTTAAGATTTCGATTCATACAAACAAGAATCGGTCTGCAAAGATTTTAATAATTATCAAAATTTATAATACAATTAAAATGATATCAAGAAGTGAAATACTGAATGGCTTAAACAATATTTTGGCGGCTTGATACGAGAGCTGTTTAAAGTTTAATATTTGGAAAAAATATCATAACAAACAAACTTCTTCAGCCATTTAAATGGACTAAACTTAATTGAATTTCAATTAAACATATTAAACTGGTGATGCTAATACCAAATTACATACAACTGAATAATACATTCACATTTACCCATAATATGTATTCTATATTTAATATTATAAAGAGGAAATATTTGTTTGTTTGTTTGTATTGAATAGGCTCCAAAACTACTGAACCGGTTTGAAAAATTCACTGTTTGTAAGCTACACTATTCCCGAGAGACATAAGCTATAATTTTTTTTGAAAAAAATTAGGGATCCTTACTGAAACTCCAATAATGTAACCCAAGGTGTAAAAAATTACCTAAAATATTCTTTACATCGCGTGCCCTGCGAAAACTATTGATGATAGAATAACATAATGTACTACGACTTTGTAGAACACATTATTGTTTACAAAAAGTGTCGCGACAGCATATCTCTAACTATATTGTAGTTATGCCGCAAAAAAAAAAAAAAATGAAATGTCATTGAAATTTTTGTTAAAGACCCGAGCGGAGCCGGAGCGGGCTGCTAGTATTAAATAAAGAAGATCACCATTAAGTGAGTTGTAAGCTCGTCTGCCTATAGTGCAATATAGTGCATGCAAAACCCAAGAAACTAATTATATTTTTTTCATAAAATTGAAACCTAAAATTTTTTTAACATTCCCATTTAAAACTCTACCCGTGTTTTTATAGTTTGAAATTATCATCTGAATCACGGAAAATTTCCATTCTTCTTAATCCGCGCCAATGAAATTATGCGTCGCGAGTAGCATCCCCCAGAAAATTCGGGGGCGGACCAGTAAAACCGTCCGATTACCCCATTAACATAATTAATGTCGGATATTTGAATTTAAAATCGGGTAATTCGAGTAATTACCGGTACAGTTGTAACGCCGAGACGTTTCTCGGGAGCACTCGCGAGCCGTAAAAGACATAATTACGATTGTTTCAATTTGAAGGTTCGAATTTTCTTTATCGGCAACGAATAATGTCATTTTTTATTGCCGGAATCGTGGGGCTGTTGAAATTCGTTGCGAATTAACGTTGAACAGAATTGAACCGATAAAAAAAAGTATTGTGGTAACGATTGCTTCATAAAAAACTGTATTATAACAGTTTGAAGGGCCCTTAGAGTATCGCCATTAATGCAAATGTAGCCTGCGAGCTCGGCCCAAAATGGCCCGGCCCATCGCGTCGGCCATTTGATCGCGACAGCAAATGTCAGAATGAAAGCCCATTGAGTTTCTCGCCGGATCTTCTCAGTGGGTCGCGTTTCCGATCCGGTGGTAGATTCTGCGAAGCACGGCTCTTGATAGGGTTCGTGTTAGCAACGTCATCAGGTTTGAACCCCGTGAGCTCACCTACTAGTTAAGGCGAGGATGATATAGCCTCTCAAGGCAAAAAAAAAACAGAAAGAAATCGTAATAAGCAATCATATAATTTCCTTTAACTTCTGAATAATATTGATTCACTAATACATCGTTCCACGTCGTGAAAAAAGTGTATACATGAAAGAATAATTGTTTTTCACGAGCATTACAAATAGCAGGCGATCGTTCAAACTGGATGCTCTCGGAAGCGGCGCGTTCGCCTCATTTTCGGAATGTGGGGAATTTGTGTGGTTCGAAATGTAAGCGGAAGCGTTTTTCAAGTAAATATTTTTTTTATCGAGTAGCACTTCCGGCTTCACATAATATGTGAGCCATTATTTAATCATTGTTTTATAATATAATTAGTAATTTTATAATTAAGTAAATAGTTGATTCATATTTCTTTAAACTTATAATGTTTTATTGGCGCCTTCCGCTTGACAGCTTCTGGCGCAATAAACCTTTTTATGTTATTTATGTTATATAATTCGATATTATTATTATTGTTTTATTGCTTAGATGGGTGGACGAGCTCACAGCCCACCTGGTGTTAAGTGGTTACTGGAGCCCATAGACATCTACAATGTAGACGCGCCACCCACCTTGAGATACAAGTTCTAAAGTCTCAGTATAGTTACAACGGCTGCCCCACCCTTCAAACCGAAACGCATTACTGCTTCACGGCAGAAATAGGCAGGGCGGTGGTACCTACCCGCGCGGACTCACAAGAGGTCCTACCACCAGTAAAAAAATATTATTTAATATAATATTAAATAATATTTGTACGTAAATAATCAACAGAATAATTAAGATAAACAATTGTTATCGAGTAACACTTCCGGCCTCACATAATATGTGAGCCATTATTTATAAACTAGTTCAGGTATATCCTAATGATTAGGTAATATATATATAACTTATTGATGTTTTAAAAGTAGTAATTTTATAATCAAGTAAATAGTTGATTCATATATCTTTATGCTTATAATAATTTATGGCAATGCACTTGTGTATGAAAAAAAAAAATTAAAGCTTAATAGATATTCCTTAGATATTCCCCTTTATCAAAGATTTGTGGTGAATATAACCAAATATGTGCATTAATTGACGGCATCGACATTTTTAACGGCACGTGTCCTGGTCTCAAAAACAAACTAGTATCCGAGTTCCTTTGTTTATAATTGATGAGAGAATGTTAAGTAGTTAACTCTTTTTTTCATGTTATTTTCAAATATACTTTTTTTGTTGTACTGTTAACATTTAAATTTAGCCTATTTTTCTGCTGTTTGTAAAATTGCTGTAACATGTCATAGTGCGTTATAAGAGATTGCTGTACATGCCTGTAACTGGCTTACATACCAGTAATTAATTATATACATGTTAATTTTAAGCTTGAATATTTTGTGTGTATTGCTGTTGGTGTGTCTAAATAAATAAATAAATAAACACAAATCAATAAACAGAATACGCTCGTCGCTTACTCTCGTACCGCGGCCCACAGTTTTATTGCAAAAGTTTGAACATCCACGCCGCTCGGCGTTTGAACGTAAGTGGGAACTTTGTCCATTCGTACAATACAAATTTGGGTTCGTAATAACTAAACTGAAAAATATTTTTCCGTGAATTTTCATGGCACTTCGCGACTCGTGAAGCGTCGTGAGTGTTGGATAATGATTTTCGGAACGAAGTTCCTTATGGGACGATGCGGAGACGATACCCTAACCGGGAAAAAACGTCCGTAACGTAAGATTTTTTTCTATTTAGTTTGTTATCAAGAGATATCGCTGCACGTAAGTTCAACAATTCCTGAATCGCGCTGCTTCGCAACTTTCAAAGCTTTTCAAACCGGAAATCATGAGAGATTCGTTGCAGAAATAGGCAAGGGTACAAGAAATAGGCAGTGCTTTTTACGTACGGGTCACATTTACTTTTAAAGCTATTGGCCATTTCTACGATCTGGTTTCTGTTTAACATTAAATGGACTGCCAAAACATGTGCCGTCTATAGAAGAAAACGTTAAGAGCTAGCAGTCCTTAGCCTTAAGCACTCGTGAACGCGTATCGCGAAAAAGAAATATTTCATTTAGATCGAAAACAGCGTTTATCGTAAAATAGTCACGCCTGAAGCCGCTATAAAAGGAATACGTATTGTTTATTATAATATTTCTTATGTGCGCGTACTACAAAAGTCCGCGTTCGGATCGAAATAAACGAATTACAGATTTTAAAAAAACGGTTATCCACACGGCTATCTACCCGCGCGAACTCACAAGAGGTCCTACCAACAGTAAATTAATATATAGATAATACATAGATAGTCACGTATTAATATATAGATTATCAACACATTGTGAGCTTTCAATACAGCCGTCTTTTTACGCCCGAGTCGCAATTAAGTCGACTGTCGTATCGCGAATAAATAATTGGAGTGCAGTAATTTGTCTGAAGTGCTTAGGAACGAACAAGCTTCGCGGAGTTAGTGCGGTGCGAACTATTGTGATGAACACACGCTTCGTATCCTCGCGAATACAGCTGCTCATAATAAGGTTTTGTGTTACATAACAGTCTCATAACAGAGCTTTCAAGGTTAAGGCTAAGGAAGCTCTTTTATGATTCAAACTTAGAAAGGCGTATTAAAAAAAAGAACAACTGAACGATATGTAGTATTATTTTTGGGTTTTTCCGCTAGGCTTTAGACATATTTATAATTAAACTAACGTCCCGCCCTCGCTTCGCTTCGGAAACTGTAATTTATTATTGATTTCTCCACTATTTAATGGATGTTATTATACATATAAACCTTCCTCTTCAATCATTCTATCTATTAAAAAAACCGCATCAAAATCCGTTGCGTAGTTTTAAAGATTTAAGCATACATAGGGATATAGGGACAGAGAAATCGACTTTGTTTTATACTATGCAGTGATACTAATTAGAAATTTAAATACAGGTATATTTGGGTTTTTTTTTAAATGTACACCTAAGAAGGTCAATTTAGGAAAGCTTAGAAGTAAAACCACGAAATTCAATATCAAATATTGTCATGTATATTTTTTTAATTTATATAAATTTTAATATTTTAATAATAAAAATGCGAAAGTAGCCTTATTTGTTTGTAATGTTTTCACGTTTTAACTATTCAATAGATCGTCACCCAAATTTGCAAATACGTTGTATAGAAAATATGAAATTTTAATTAACATAGAAAATCAAATTCGAAGTTGGAAGTCGAAGTAAATTGAATATGCATTATTAAGGATAACTCGATTATTAGCGGGCGTTACAATTAATAGTAATTACCTAATGGTAAGTAAAAAAAACATATTAGGGCTATCAGCGTGCCCTATTAATGACTAATGCGTAATATGCGATATTAAATGAATGTAATTGTTAACGAGTCCCGTCATACATTGATGGCTGTGATTGGCCAACGATGACGTCATATCGCACGAACCAATCACAAATCAGGAAACGCAACAGTGGCACCAATTGTCAAAATTAAAAAAAAAAATTACTCGAAGAAAAAAGATGGACGCGCATGTCAATTCTATTTTGTAAAATAATTAAAAGTAATATAATATAATGAGTATTTGAAGAAGTAAACGCATTTATTCATTTTCTTGGCCGCCTCAAGATACCTCTAAGAAATAGACGCAACAGTCATTTATTCCTAGCTCGGTAATAGTCTAGATGTCGCTTTGAGCTACAGGAATCGCTGTTCCTAATGAGATATCCACTTGTCGTTATTTCATAAAACTAGCTCTATAAATAATTAATTCTCCAAGATTGTAAATTAATATAAAGTATACAATACAATAAAAAAAACTTCAGAGGTGTCAAGGGACACCCGGATGGAACGAAGTTCCTTTCGATTAATTAGTGAAGGAATTGTAATTTTTTTTTAAGTTATAATAATAAATTACGGCATTATGAAGAAGAAAAAAACAATACTATGAACTAAATTACTATTGTTGAAACGCTATCTCGAGAAACTGTCCTCATTACGCGGACCAATCGGATACGAGCAATGTCACGCGATAAGCGCCTACACGTTGATTGGTCAGAATGACGGATCTAAAAAGTGTCGTGACAACTTTTCGTAAGATTTTTTTCCGTCTAGCCCCCTTTCACAACGCGCGATAAGGAACTTCATTCCAAAATGCTTTATTGCACTTATGTACACCAAAATAATGACAATGTCCACGTTCGGGACAAATAATAAGTCGGTTTGTGGAAACGTTGTTATATATTTATTATTTATAGTCCAACAATCATTTGAAAAAATATTAAAAAATTTATAAAAAAAGCGCCAAATTCGTGGTTGAGTGAAAAATCCACAGATAATATAAAAAATGAGGTTATGCGTTTCGTTTCACGCTGTTAAGATCTTGAACAGACAGTGTAAAAGTAAATGAAGAAAATTAACTTAAAATCGAAAGGGAGCAAGCCCTATCGTGGAAATGCATTTGGAACAGCGCCCCTAGTGACAAACGTAGGCAACGTTCCAACTCCATACAAATTTGAGTTAACTTTAACGCTATCGAGAACGTTAAAAGACTCGCACTAAGTAAACGGGTAGCTAGTTTTAAGATGAATTACACGCACACACAAAGTAGCGACACAACAAAACAAACATATTACATTCACAATCCGCCCACAATCAACAATCAGGTGCTCCAGATTATTATACTACGTGACCCTTCCGCGTGAGGGCGCGACCTCTAAAACTTTTTCCATCTAACCCCGGTGTTTACTCGGCAACCGTCTCCCGGGTGTTTTAATTTTTATTTCGAACATTTACGACAGCCAAGCTTAGGGGGAAACCAAGTTTTGTTTCGCCGTGGTTTACATATAGGTACATATTATTATGTATGCATTGTCTATTCATGTTTTTGTTTTCAACTTTATACAAGAATAAGCAACATATTCTATTGGTGAAATAGGTTTTATGCAATTATATATTTATTCGGTTTGAAGGGTGGGGTAGCCGGTATACTGTAAAAATTGAGACCTTAGAACTCACATCTCAAGGTGGGTGGTGGAATTTACGTAGTCGATGTCTATAGGCTCCAAAAACCACCTAACACCAGGTGACCTGTAAGCTCGTCCACACATCTAAGCAATAAAAAAATACTTTTAAATCACATGTGTTCGGAACGCCGAAGCTTGTGGAGAGTATTGAGCGGTAGGCAGCGGCTTGACTCAGTCCCTGATATTGCTGAAGTCCATGGGCGACGGTAGCCACTCACCATCAGGTAGGCCGTATGATCTTCTGCCTGCAAGAGAACTATAAAAAAACGTGCAAATTTTAAACATTAGCGGATTTGATTTTTATTACGCTACGTTATTGCTTCACCTTGGAAGTCAATCGTGAATAAGAGATCATAATAATATGTTTACTGGTGGTATGACCTCTTGTGAGTCCGCGCGTGTAGGTACCACCACCCTGCCTATTTATGCCGTGAAGCAGTAATGCGTTTCGGTTTGAAGGGTGGGGCCGCCGTTGTAACTATACTGAGACCCTTAGAACTTATATCTCAAGGTGGGTGGCGCATTTACGTTGTAGATGTCTATGGGCTCCAGTAACCACTTAACACCAGGTGGGCTGTGAACTCGTCCACCCATCTAAGCAATAAAAAAAAATGTACGTATTTCATTAGAAAAATTGGTAGCTGCTTGCGGGATTCGAACACCGGCACCGTCGCATCGCTCAATACGCATTCACCGGGCGTCTTATCTTTCAGGCCACGACGACTTCAAATTTAATCCAACTCTTATTAGGCGTAGATGAAAGTCAACGACACCAAACCTCACAACAATCAATCAACTGGGACGCAAGTAATAAATTATTTCTTTATTTAGCGACATATTGGGTAGGTAAATATAATTGTATTTTATAACAACTAAAAAAATAAAGTGACTTTATGCGACTTCAATACTTTTACCAGTCAAACTACCCTTAAAAGTCATTATTAAATAAATTCCGTTATTAATATTTTATATTAATTGTAAGTATTATTAAATTATAACTAACTTAATTTGTATAATATAAATGAATAAATGAACAAGGGCTTCAATAAAACAATTAGGGTAGTTTTTAATGTTTGTATCCTATTTTTATCGTACGCATTGTAGTTATGAACAAAATATATATCAGTCACTAAAAAATTAATACGACAAACATCAGGAAATGCTTTTAACAACGCACTAGTGTTTGTTTTATGATTTACCTAAAATGTGATTGCGTTATTACCCATTTAGGCGAGGTCGCGTCACAAAACCGACATGGGATCGTAAGTTCTATCATAATGCGTCACTCATTAAACAGTTTTCGTTCAAGTTAAAATGGATTTGGGATGTGTGTTTGAAGGTGCTAACCGTATGCTTTATCGATCTACCATTATCCACTTATGTGAACGAAACTGTTCTGATTTAGCACAATTGTAAGCCTTTGGCATAGCTTTTATCGCGGGCCTTGAGCGCGGCGACCGAATCATGAAATTCCGTAACGAAAAAAACCTTACCTTCGCCCATCATGTAGCTCGCGTTCTACACATTCACACGTTGCGCTTGTGTAGTGTTTGTGGATAAGCGCGTGGTGTGACGTCACACTGCATGCGCATCATGAAAAGTCTGCCAATCTCTCTCTCGCGCGGTCTAGCTTATGGGTGTGAAGGGGACAGTTAAGGTTTTGCTTTTATTAATGTTTAATGTAGCATCGTCTTGTTTTATTATTGTTTTAATATTAAATTATCATTGTCTAATTATAATTGCACAAGTTGATAAAAATGCTTTGCAATAGCTTTACCGCGGCAGTCCCCGAGTGCCACACGTCTTTTTTTTATATAATTTTGACGTCACTACATGGAACCCGACGAAATCTTTGTCAGGACAAGGAACTGGATAATTGTAATAAATAGCTTTCGTAACTTTTGTCAATCATTCCACTGCGGCTATGGCCCTATATAATGTTCTAGCCATACTCGCCCGCTTCACTGGTCATTTAAAATTAACATTATTATTTATTGTCATTATTATTAGGGAGTCCAACACTCATATAAATATTAGGCTATCCATTAAGTACATGTATTTTCTACATCGATACAAAGTTTCAAGTCAATCGGATGCACGGTTCAGTAGTTATAACGGAACATCCGTAAAAACCACTGTAGATTTATAGATATAGATTAATTAAATTGTTTTCTGGGAATGCTGTGAGCTCGCATGACTCTGTAGAACACACCTTACCTATCCATATACCATAAGAATCATGTAAATTTTCTGATATATTATCCTTTCAAAACATAGCTCAGATAGAAATTAAAACAACGGATCAAACGAGATTCTTCATTTATTTCAAAATCGAGATATAATCGTCTGTTTTCTGTCAACGAAAACAATGTCATTCTGACAGCGACACTTGACACAATGACAGCTGTCAAACACGCGTTAACCCGTCAGGGAGCGCGTTAGAGGCACTGAAGTAGGAAAGCTATGGAAATGAAACGTCAACAAAAAATTCGTGCCACTGTGACGTCATCTGGCCACAAAACATGGCGGTTTTAGTGCTGCCCAGAAGATTTTAATGTTAGTAGGTTTTATTGATAAACGTTCTTGGCTCATTTTATTTTAAATATTGTTGAGTGAATGTATTTGTAGAATTTATACTTTAATAGGAAGTAAGTATATTGTTATGTGCAAAGATGATGTGATTTAGATATTACGTGAAATCTAAGACGAGTTCGTGCTTCAAATTTGCCAAGTAAACGATGTGACGATTTTTTAAATTTGCTACACTGATTTTATAAAGTTGTCGTTTGCCGCAAAACATAAAGTTATGGCGTAGTACAGTGCCATCAGCCCATTTCTAGCATGCTGAATGTTATCGTATTTTGAGTACGTGTTTTTCTTAGACTATTACAATCTATTTTAATTGTTTTGCTGACTCTAAAGTCCGTAACACACTACCGCAGCGCACCCCAAGGAAGGTGCGCCGCACCATTTGAATCACTTTCGCTTGAGAGTGATTCAAATTTTAAACTTATCAAGGGACCGCGTGAAAAAAAAACACCTACAGAACATTTATTCATTATTAAAAACGTCATTCCTTGTGACTTCCTCTCTAAAATCACTTAATTATTAAATATTTAACGAATTTACAATAGTGTTTTACTCACTGCGGAATAAAACTATTTTATTTAAATAGTTCCGAAGAGATTTTGTCGGTAGCCTTTTTCCCGAAATATCTAAACAGAATGTCTAAATATGTTTTGATGACATATTTTAAAGTGGTATTTATGATTAGTGTCATGATCAATAGATTCCGACCGAGAAATGGATTTTTCGGATGAGGGCTCCATAATGAATTTAAATACATATAGATAATAGTTTTAGGGCATCGACTTTCTTGAGATCCTATAAAATACGTTTTAATTATTATTTTTGTATGTTTTAAGCATGATAAATTATGAAATTTTATATAATCAATCATATTAAATCGATATCATAGTCAATTAATAATGTACAACCCAAAACANAGTTTTAGGGCATCGACTTTCTTGAGATCCTATAAAATACGTTTTAATTATTATTTTTGTATGTTTTAAGCATGATAAATTATGAAATTTTATATAATCAATCATATTAAATCGATATCAAAGTCAATAAATAATGTACAACCCAAAACAGACGGCCGAACTGACGTGACAATGACATTTGGCGCGCTAAACATGGCGGATTTCCGGCCTCATTGGACGGAGACGGAGATATTTACGTATATTCATGTTTCATTTTATGTACGCACTGAAATACTGTTATATTGTTTTCCTGCGAGTTAAAGTGCTGAGTAAGAACGAGATAGATATATGTTTACGTATGTGCCCTCAAAATGGGTGCTATTTATATAAGCAATTGTACGTATAGAACAATATGTCGTGTCCCTACTATATAGGTCTATGGTTAGAGGCCGGTAAATGTGTTTGTTAGTTTATTTTATGGTTTAGTTTAGCTTTATAGTTCACCGGCTTACGCGGGATCGTGTCAAAAAGTCGGCGCCGGCAGTGTATTACAGTTTCGTAAAGACGGGTTATTGATTGTGAATTTAAGTTCAGAGGTATTGAATTACGATAAAACTTCGTAGTATAAATATTCAGGGTGTATAGAAAAACATTCTCAAATTTTCTAAGATACTACAAATATTTTTACTACTGTTAAGGTTCATTAGTATACGGGTAGGTAAAAGAAAGGTTCATAAGCATACGGGTAGGTAACATTAAAATTTACGTAGCAATGTAACAATTTCATGTCGTCGTGGCATAAAGGATAAGACATCCGGTCCATTCGTATCTAGTGATGTACCGGTGTGCGAAGCACACCTCAAGCAAGGTACTAATTTTTCTAATAAATACACACTTAGCAAATGTTCACAATTGACTTCCACGGTGAAGGAATAACATCGTGTAATAAAAATCAAACCCGCAAAATTATAATTTGCATAATTTCTGCTGGTAGAACGTCGTGTAAGTCCACACGGATAGGTACCCTCCACCCTGCCTATTTCTATCGCGTAATGCGTTTCGGTTTGAATGGTGGGGCAGCCATTGTATTGTTAAAACTGAGACCTTAGAACTCATATCTCAAGGTAGGTGGCGGTATTTAGGTTCTAGATGTCTATGGACTCCGGTACCCACTTAACACTAGGTGGCCCGTAAGCTCGTCCACTCACCTAAGCAATACAAAAAAAATTAGTTCGTCCTCTTTGCTATACGGTATCTCAAGAACAACAACAGCTGTTTATTAACGGTAGAACAGTTTTTTTTACCCATGCTAGTAACCTCGAGAGGCTATGCCAGTTTCAGCAAGCGAGTAGGTGAGCTCACGGTGCTCTAACCTGATGACTTGCTGACACTAGCAAGAGCAGTGTTTCGCAGAATCTACCACCGGATCGGAAGCACGACTTACTGAGACGATCCGGCGAGAAAGTCAGTAGACTGTGTCTGAGGGTTAATTTGCTGGTCAAGCCCTTCGTGTCAAGCGATGGGTTCGACGAGAACGGTGACCGGTGTTTGAGGTACCTAAAAGCACCGATAGAGGATCGGAAGGATCCGGAATGACGTGTGGAACAGATGATAATACGCCCGATACATAATGATATGTTAAATGCTTATGCAATCATCCAATAAATAATTTGTACGACATTTGTGACAAAATCATCGACCAATCGCATCTCGTTTACACAATTAACCCAATCTAAGCCACGAATTAAATTATGGACACGGTTAAACATCGAAAAATTATTGTGTTTTAATGTAAAACGTATTGCGATGCGATCTTAAACGAATAATTTATAATCGATAGTTTGTCATTCCCGTGTATCATATTAAGCTTCGATTATAATATTTTAATTCGATTCTATCGGATTCGAATGATGAATCGATTTTTATTTCGGACGTATTTTAGATTTGATTCGTAAAGTCCTCAGTTTCATTCCCGATCCTGCGGAAAGAATGGAAAGCAGTCGACGTCGCCCAAAACACGTCATTTCGGATCCTCCCGATCCACTAACGGTGCTTTTAGGTACTTCAAGCACCGGTCACCGTTCCCGTCGAACCCGTCGCTTGCGACGAAGGGCTCGACGAGTAAATTAACCCTCAGACACAGCCCACTGAGTTTCTCGCCGGATCTTCTCAGTGGGTCGCGTTTCCGATCCGGCGGTAGATTCGGCGAAGCACGGCTCTTGCTAGGGTTCGTGTTAGCAACGTCGTCAGGTTTGAGCCCCGTGAGCTCACCTACTAGTTAAGGTTACGCTGGAATAGCCTCTCAAGGCTACCAGCTTAGGTAGGAAAAAAAAAAGTCCTCAGTTTCCAGCTATACGGCGACAGGTCGGTGTCGAGAGAAAAGAGCTTACTCTTTATTCTTTGACCCTCGCTGCTTGTTTCGGCAAGATTGTGCACTTGCAGAATTCGTGTATCCACCAGAACGAGTCGATGTGACGTTGACATTGACATATGCAATGAGGAATTGGCACCGCCCTAATGCGGGGCAGACTAGCGTATATGTCAACCATGTCTCAATCGCATATACAGAACGGTTTAGTTTCGAACCGGTGCAGGTTTTTCTTAAATAAAACCGTGCTCAGTTAGTATCTATCTATAGGTCATCGTCATCGCGGCCTAAGACATCCGGTACATTCGTATCTAGTGATGCACCAGTGTTCGAATCCCGCAGGCGGATACCAATTTTTCTAATGAAATACGTACTTAACAAATATTCTCGATTGATTTCCATGGTGAAGGAATAACATCGTGTAATAAAAATCAAACTAGCAAAATTATAATTTGCGTAACTACAGGTGGTAGGATTTTTTGTCAGTCCGCACTGGTAGGTACCACCACATTGCCTATTACTGCCGTGAAGCAGTAATGCGTTTCGGTTTGAGGGGTAGGGCAGCCGTTGTAACTATACTGAGACCTTAGAACTCCCATCTCAAGGTGGGTAGCGGCATTTACGTTGAGGATGTCTCTGCGTTCCGGTAGCCACTTAACACCAGGTGAGCCGCGAGTTACTGCACACACCTAAGCAATAAACACCTAAATAAATAAAAGTTTCGGGAAGCATCCTTAGTTTCCATTCACCTAGACTCCAAGGAGGAGACGAATCACCTCGATGTTTCTCAGGCCGACTGAAGGATCACCCGACCGTCTGAATAGAACCATGCGTATAGTACGGAACGCTCTGATAAGTCCTTTCTCGCGTTGACGACATCCTGATGGGAGAACAGGTCCCGAGCAGGGAGGTCGGTTTCCCAGTTGTAATTAGCATCGAGAGTCAACCATCAATAATCTTAATTATCGCGCCTTTAAAAGTAAAAGGTTCTGCCATCAGTAGCAAATTAAATGTATAAATTCAGCTGGTTTATTTTATTACAAGATGATTTTTTTTTATCTGATCTATATAATATTAATACGGGAAGCAAAAACTTTGTACCCATTTTTACGAAAATTGCGCGGACGGAGAAGTACGACATTTCCCACAGTTATAGAGAATATATTGAGAAGGAATGCAGAATGTTATTTTTTTTTAATTATGCATAAAATATACATTAAGTCAATAAAAAAAAAAAAAATGTGTGCAATTCACACGTGGTAGAAGTGAAACCTTCCAAAATTAAAATACAATTATCCTAAACGTCTTAAGTATATGTAAAATTTTGTCATTAGTAAATAATTGTAAGGTAGCGCCCTCTGTGAATTGATATTTTAATTTCACGTATAATCCTAAATTAAAATTCACTACAAGAGCTTTCATACACACGTNAAGGTAGCGCCCTCTGTGAATTGATATTTTAATTTCACGTATAATCCTAAATTAAAATTCACTACAAGAGCTTTCATACACACGTTAGTATTAAAAAATCTCACAGATGGCGCTGTATTATATAGTATGTATATTTCTGTCTCATTCTTTGCTGGCTTCATCCTACACATTTTTGTATTTGTGTCTCTTACCTGTCGTTCTTTCCGTTGCATCCGGTTTGAAATCACAACGATTCTAAAGAAGTTTTCACTTCAAAAACACTTTACACACACTATGTATTTGACACACACATGCATGCATAGTATTTGTTTATGGCCAAATTTATTTTCTATATAGTACGTATGTTGTCAAATTGAGAATAGGGTAATATTGTTTATCTTTAATATTATTTGGCTATAGTGTGATCTTGGCGAAATCTGTGAATAAAGAAGTACCGTATAATAGTCTTTGACAATAGAACCTTAATAATGTTCAAATTTATAATTTCAATTCATTATAGTCGAATTTCGACTACTGCGAGACCACTATTTATTGTAAAAAGGAAAAAAATATTACCTATTTTTCTATTTGATCCCTAGTACTAGTTGTCGCACTGCGTATACCAGGTATTTGCCGAATAGGTACCGGTATGTCACGGATGCTTCAGTCAGTAACAGTTATCCTACTCTTCAAACTAACGTGTGGTAACTAAATGGCAGCAACAGACACGTTGTCCAACAAGAATGTACCATACGAACCAACATAATTTAGACTAGGTATCCTGTACAGTGAAGTTCTTCAAAAAGTAAGAGGGGTCTGCGTCCCTTTGCGACCCTTGTTACGCGCCAATTATCGTAAGTGTGGAACATTAGCGAATTGTTCAAGTTATTACATCGTTTAACCCCTTACGGTCGGTGAGTTGGGAGTTTGTTATGGCCTGATGTTGTGGCTGTTTCGTTAGTAGTGCCTATATGTTTTGAAAGTTTATAAGCTATTGCATAGCTTTTATCGCGGGCCTTGAGCGCGGCGACCGAATCATGAAATTTTGTAACGAAAAAAACCTTACATCCCTCACTCCGCCTACCATGTAGCTCGCGTTCAAACACATTCACACGTTGCGCTTGTGTAGTGTTTGTGAATAAGTCCATGGCGTGACGTCACACTGCATGCGCATCATGAAAAGTGTGCCCATCTCTCTCTCGCGCGGTCTAGCTTATGAGTGTGAAGGGGACAGTTAAGGTTTTGCTTTTATTAATGTTTAATATTAAATTATCATTGTCTAATTATAATTGCATATGTTTATAAAAAATGCTATGCAATAGCTTTACCGCGGCAGTTCCCGAGTGCCACACGTTTTTTTTTTTAGAAATTTCCGTGTTTTTCGGTGATGTCGTTTTGAAATCTATTCTCTTTAGGTTGATAGCGGTTATATTCTTTTTTGGAAGTAGACGCTTTAATCTTTGTTCATTTAACTTGTTCAAAGTTTGTTAACAGAAGCTACGTAGATTAGAAAGGAAAAAGTCTGAAGTGAAAGATCAAAGAAAGTACCATGCGATCACTTGTCACGATTACCCATGATCACGATACCATGTAAATTGAGACCAGACTTAACCTTCGTTGGATAGGCTCAAAGAAGCATTGTTTTGTTTTCTTCTTCTTCTTCGTCGCTTTCTTCATTGCTGAAGGTCGTGTCCCCGAAACTTGACCGTTGCCTGTCTCGTGAGCTGTTTCCATCTCGTCCGGTCCTCAGCTGCTCGAATGGCGGTTTTGTTTTAGTAGTGTAATATTTTAATGAGTCATTTTCGTATTATTATTTATTTAGGATTGTACTGTGTATGTATATTCTGAGCTTCACCTGATTGTCAGATGATATATAATATTCAGCAGTCCTAGTAAATTTGTTTTTAAGGGGAATTCGAGAAATTGTACTCTTGGACTTAATTATCTCATTAATTATCTTACACGTTGAGAAAAAAATAACATTTTTTTTTATTGCTAGATGGGTGGACGAGCTCACAGCCCACCTGGTGTTAAGTGGTTACTGGAACCTATAGACATTTACTATGTAAATGCTATATATGTTCTGCTATATTTTTTTTTTATTTATTATTGCTTAGGTGGGTGGACGAGCTCACAGCCCACCTGATGTTAAGTGGTTACTGGAGCCCATAGACATCTACAACGTAGACGCGCCACCCACCTTGAGATACAAGTTCTAAAGTCTCAGTATAGTTACAACGGCTACCCCACCCTTCAAACCGAAACGCATTACTGCTTCACGGCAGAAATAAGCAGGGCGGTGGTACCTACCCGCGCGGACTCACANCAGCCCACCTGATGTTAAGTGGTTACTGGAGCCCATAGACATCTACAACGTAGACGCGCCACCCACCTTGAGATACAAGTTCTAAAGTCTCAGTATAGTTACAACGGCTACCCCACCCTTCAAACCGAAACGCATTACTGCTTCACGGCAGAAATAAGCAGGGCGGTGGTACCTACCCGCGCGGACTCACAAGAGGTCCTATCACCAGTAATTACGCAAATTATATTTATTGTCATTATTATTAGGGAGTCCAACATTCATATAAATATTAGTCTATCCATTAAGTACATGTATTTTCTACATGGATACAAAGTTTCAAGTCAATCGAATGCATTATTCAGTAGTTATAACGGAACATCCGTAAAAACCTCTGTAGATTTATATATTAGTATAGATATCTCCCTATGTATAATTTGTCGAATTAGTTCGATTGATATCGAATTAAATCCAAACAAAAATCATTAATTCAATTGAAATTTTCCCACGCTACAATTCAAGAAGTTAACACGTATAAAATAATTTTATATTCAAACATGCGTACAATTTCACTCTATACAACATAATGTGTTGCTTATGCGGAGAGACCTATGCCCTTAATAACATTAATATCTAATAGTGACTTTCTAAACTCGAATCCACTTTGGTGTGTCTAACAGAAAAGAACTTGGAAGTTTTTATTTCTTAACTAAGCTCTGTGGGTTGCTAGAGTAGTGGTAATTTAAAAAAAAATACAAAATTACATTTTTTTGAAGTGAAAATTCTTTAGAATTGCGTTGGGTGTGATTTCAAACTCATGAAACGAAAAAATGAAACGTGAAGTTAAAATATCAATTCACAGAGGGCGCTACCTCATACTATAATATATGATTTACAATTATTTTTATTTAGTTTCAGTTATCAACAGATGTCGCTGCACGTAAATTCAACAATTCCTGAATCGCGATGACGAGATGTTACACAGTTGATAGACCTTCTCGTATTTCTCTTGCTAAATTATACTTACTTGGCGTACAGATACCGTGATCATGCAAGTGGTTCCCCAGGGTGAGGCTCCATTGCACTGCGGAGTGGTTACTTGGTGGTTGACCCTTGCGATTATTCTTATTATCTATAAGTTTCACTTCTACACATTTTTTTTTTGTTTCCTTTTAATTTCGGTATATCGACTTAAATGCGAAAGTCTATTATCGGCACAGCATCACTGTGTGGTTAACTGAGATTAGTTAAAGTTAACTGTTTCCTTAATGCCGAAATTTGTTGGTTAACTATTATAAGGCCAACGCATGTAAACAATTGCTTAAGACGATATTCAAGAGAATTCATAACTAAGCTACCACCACATTTCTATTGTAAATACAAGTGATGATTGTCGCACAAAACATTCTGACTCGAGCAGCCGACGGAAGCGAAGCTTTCTGTTGTTATCGCTGTACACTTGGATTGCAATAAATGGAATTCATTGGAAAAGAGAGTCTTAAATATCGTCACTATGAAAGGCAATGGCAATGATGAAGACAATAGCGTCAGCCTCGCTGACGTCATGATTTTAAAAACACAATGGAACCAACCACTCCGTTATATATATTTTTTAATTGTATATGTATGTTCGCACCAAGGTCTTGTAGGGCCACGAAAGTTTTCAGAAGGTTCTACATTTGATCATTCTTTCACTCCCGTATATGAATTTGGTTATGAAGAACATCAAACTTTGAAACTTGGAGAGAATCGGTAACATCCCTATAACCCCAATTTAATAGGACCCGGACAAACCAAGACCTCTCATTAATTAAGAGCTCTTTAAATATTAGTCACGCATCGACAACACAATATGGGATAATATGTTCAACGACTAGCCAGTTTGTTTTCATTGAATAAATAATTCAGTATTTTAATTTTAAATTCTTATATTTTTTCCACTTGTAACAAAAATAACACATAATATAAAAATGAAAGTGGACGCTTTCGTTTGGGAGCTTTTTATTAAGGTCGTATCGAAGTAAGCTGGAATGGTAATTGATTACATTACAGCGTCATTAAGAGTGAGAATTTTAGTTTTTTTTTATTGTTTTGGATCGGGGTACGCGAAGTTGACAATTGAGCCTCTGTAGCGATTTTTTCGAGCCTACCGATTTCTATTCTATCCAATTCAATCAGCCCACAGGCTTCCACTGCTGGACATAGGCCTCTCCCAAGCCTCACCATAAAGATCGGTCCTGCGCTACTTGCATTCAGCGGATCACCGCGGTCCTCAATAGGTACTAATAGGTAGGTGGTAATAATACCACTGGTGGTAGCACCTCTTGTGAGTCCGCGCGGGTGGGTTCCACCACCCTGCCTATTTCTGCCGTGAAGCAGTTTAGCGTTTCGGTTTGAAGGGCGGGGCAGCCGTTGTAACTATACTGAGATCTTAGAACTTATATGGTGGGTGGTGCATTTACGTTGTAGATGTCTATGGGCTCCAGTAACCACTTAACACCAGATGGGCTGTGAGCTCATCCACCCATCTAAGCAATAAAAAAAAGGGTCGCCGTCCCATTTTGTGGGAAGCCTACCCACGTTCACCGATTTAACTTGAGAGAATTTGCTAACACTAGCCCTAGCAAGAGCAGTGCTTCGCAGAATCTACCACCGGATCGGAAACGCGACCTATTGAGAAGATCCAGCGAGAAACTCACTGGGCTAAAGAGCGTTTAATTTTTCTTAGTGGTAGCGTGGATATCTCTGCCATTCCTAATCAGAAACTGCAGCCTGGCAAGTCCAAGTCAATAGCCACGCCCACGTTTTAGTGCCAGGGGACTACACCGACTGTGTGTGCTTGGAAATAGTTTGACTATCTACGCATATTGTTTTTGTTGCTATCTAATTTGCAATCAGCATCAGCTATACGCATTCAGCCGTGAGCCAACGAAAACTGCAAGGTATTCGATTTTTTTTTATTGCCCTTGTAGGCAGACTAGCATACGGCCCACCTGAGGTTTTTTTTTTTTTTTATTGCCCTTGTATGTGAGTGGTTACCGTCGCCCATGGACTTCAGCAATGCCAGGGGCAGAACCAAGTCGCTGCCTACCGCTTAATACTCTCCAAAAGCCTCGTTTGAAGAAGGATATGTCATAGCACTCGGGAAACACCGTGAAGGGGAGCTCATTCCATAGCCGGATGGTACGTGGCAAAAAAGACCTCTGGAAACGCACTGTGGATGACCGCAGAGTGGCTCCAGGTAGTATGGATGAACTCTACTCCGGTGGCGGGCGGTGCGATGGTAAAAACGAGATGCCGGTATCATCTCGAAAAATTCCCTCCCCATGGAACATACGGTTCAAAATACAGAGGGAACCGAAGTCCCTCCGCAAACCCAGAGGTTCCAAACGATAACTGGGAACAATTCACGCACGATTATCCAGCCCCTAATTAGGATTCCCTGTGTTCGACTCTGGAGCGTTTTCCCTCCATCTTGCCTGTTCTCCTCTTTAGGAAGAGTTTAAAGTACAATTGGAATGAAGCCCTTTGACTAAGATTAAGTTATTTGCGTTTTTCGTTTCTTTATCTTTACTATCGTTTTCCCAATTATCACCGAACCAGACGATAACGTCCTTCGCTGACACCCACAATTATTATCTATACTAAAATTATAAAGCTGAACAGTTTGTTTGAATGCGCTAATCTCAGGAACAAGTGGTCCGATTTGAAAAATTCTTTGTGTTAGATAGTCCATGAAGGCTTTAGGTTAGATCTTTCTTTCTTTCTTCTTTCTTTCTTTCTTTCTTTAGGCTATATAACATCACACTAAGACCAATAGGATCAATAGGACCAAGCGGAGCAACAATAAAGAATGTTTCAAAATCGGGGTATTTTTTTCCTTTTGAGAGCTTACGCTATGCGTAGATATACGCCAAAGTAACTATTCCACGCGGACTATTCTAGAAGATTGCACAAAGTGGGAATGAGTTGCTCGCTCCGGGCATTTAAATATTGTAATCATTGTTATGTTATAATACTCATGTAAAAACGAATATTTAAAAAAAAATCTAATATAAAAAAATAATAATCTATTATTTAAAAAAAAAAGACATGCCCGCTTAGTTTCTTGCCAATTCTTCTCAGGACGGAGGCTAGTTCTTGTGAATTGGCGTAGTTCTTTTGACGTTCAATAAGTATGTACTTTCATTTATGTTGAACAAAATTTTTTTGATTTCATTTGATTTGATTTGGACGAAGTCGCGGGCAAAAACTAGTCTTAAATAATATCCAAAATATTAAAGCCGCTCTTTCAAATCAAATTAAATCAAATCAAAAAAGTTTTATTCAACATAAATGAAAGTACATACTTATTGAACGTCAAAAGAATTACCGCCAATTCACAATAATTAGCCTCCGTCCTGAGAAGAATTGGCAAGAAACTCAGCGGGCGTTTTTTTTTTTTTTTTTAAATATAATTTTTTTATTTTTATTTTAAATATTTTTTTTTTTTAATATTCATATTACAATAAGTAATTATAACATAACAATTTTACAATATTGAAATTCCCGGAGCGAGCAACTCATTCCCACTTTGTGCAATCTTCTAGATAATCATTGACTTTATAGTAAGCTTTATTGCACAGATGTTCTTTAACAGTTTTCTTAAACCTATGTATATGTAGGTTCTGAACATCTTGTGGGATTTTGTTGTACAGGCGCACAGACAAACACCCGAATGAATTTCGTATCTTATGTAACCTACTCATCGGCACAACAAGCTTGTGTTTGTTCCTAGTATTTCTATTATGTATGTCCGACATCTTAGGAAACTCCTCAATATGTTTACGAACATACATCAAATTTTCAAAGATGTACTGGGATGGCATAGTGAGAACTTTAATTTCTTTAAATTTTTCCCTCAGGGATTCCCTTGAGTGCATGTTATAAATAGCACGTATAGCTTTAAATCATTAACGGCTGAAAACATAAAGCGCCACACCTAAATCCTTTTAACATATCTAATCCAACGAGAAGGCGCACTGAGCACATAAGCATATATAAATAAATAAATATGGATGGAATTAATTAAATATTCATGTTTGTGTGTGTAATATTTAAACCGATTAGTTTGACGCGGAACCATTGAGTCGGATCGTTTCGTCTTATCGTTATACACCTGTTAATTTTTTTTTATTGCTCTTGTAGGCAGGCGAGCATACGACCCACCTGATGGTGAGTGGTTACCGTCGCCCATAGACTTCAGCAATGCCAGGGGCAGAGCCAAGCCGCTGCCTACCGCTAAAATTGAAGCAATAATGTTTTGATTTGAGAATACTATAATGGACATCTGATGTTTAATTTAAAATGGTTGCGACTTCTATTGTACCCCCAAGTGACGTCACTTTAACCGAATTAAATGGAAGGAAGGTGGTTCTCAATTCGATCGTATTTTTATGTATGGTATCTCTGATCTCTCTCTATGTGAACCGATTTTAATAAAGCTTCTTTTTTTTGGAAGTTATTGCTTCTCATGTGGTTCCTTTTTCTAAAGATCTGACCAGTACTTTTGAGTTAGCCTTAATAATCCATATTAAATTGCCTTCGACTATATTGGCGGTATTCTAATATAACTTCACCGAAGTGGGTTTTCTGTTTTGTTAAAATCATTTGTGCCGTAATGTACGACAAAGTAATCACAGATCATACAGTAATAAAGAACGAACAAGCACATTTGTCATCATGGAGTTATAATCAATGCTTAGCTTGAAGTTATAAATTGTTCGAATTATTAAATTTCTATTGACCCTGAACATGGCATCATGAAGTGGAGTAATGATTCAACTTTTTATGATTTAGGCGAGATTTTCGGGTTTGCTTTTCATTACGCGTCGTTATATGTTATTCGCGGATCCTTCGTGAACGCATTGTAATAAGGACAAATAAAAAAAGCATATCTATTTAATGACCCCACACAGTCGTGAAGTCGTCGTGGCCTAACGGATAAGACGTCTGATGCATTCGTGTTGAGCGATGCGCCGGTGTTCGAATCTCAGGCGGGTACCAATTTTTCTAATGAAATACATACTCAACAAATGTTCACGATTGACTTCCACGGTGAAAAAATAACATCGTGTAATAAAAATGAAACCCGCAAAATTATAATTTGCGTAATCATTGGTGGTAGGACCTCTTGTGAGTCCGCGCGGGTGGGTACCACCACCTTGCCTATTTCTGCCGTGAAGCAGTAATGCGTTTCGGTTTGAAGGGTGGGGCAGCCATTGTAACTATACTTGAGACCTGAAAACTTATATCTCAAGGTGGGTGGCGCATTTACGTTGTAGATGTCCATGGGCTACAGTAACCACTTTACACCAGGTGGGCCGTGAGCTCGTCCACTCATCTAGCAATAAAAAAAAAAAACAGTCGCAACATCAGATATGAGTGCAACGGACACCTTACCCATTAGAGTAATTTTTCGTAACAAAAAAAATCTGGACCGAACAGCTAATCAAATATTACGAAACGAAGTTAAAAGAAAAAAAAAAAACAAATCTAGGCCGGCCAATAACTTAATCGCATTGAAATTTACGACATTATTAATAAACGATTGGTTAAGAATCGAGTAGGGTTTATAGGATCGCGCCGCGGCGCGGGAGGCGAGCTGACAATTGGCCATCGCTTTCGTCATGTGCCGTTAAGGTGGTTTTACACTGGGCGGTTTGATGCTGCGCTTCTTCCCGACCGCTTACTAGAAGAGTTTCATCTGTTTTTTTTTTAAGTGATAATTTCATATGGATGGGTGAACCGCTTCGTTACGTGACGCGTTACGGTGCCAGACTGTCTGGCATCCCTTTCTCTCACGCATACGGTAGCGGTACTGAGAAGATATCGACGCTTGAAAGGCAAACGTGACTAAGCGACAATGCATGAACTTTACAGTAGACTAATTTCAAGTTGAATTACCTGAAAACAAAATTTATTTTAACGAATCCAGCTGTAGTAGAATCTAGCTAGTAGCTCTGTAGGATTGAAATGATTTTAATAGACCTAGAAATATAATTTTTTTGCGCATCGAATATGGTTATTGCCTATCATTTATTTACAAAGCAGTTATAGTCGCTTAGTCACGTTTGCCTTTCAAGCATCGATATGAAACTCCTAACTATTTAAATAATTTTTTTAAATGATGTTACAGATTTTCCTTACGAACGATGTATGGAAATGGTAGTGCAAGGTAGAGTGGGAAGAGGTCGACCGAAGAAGATATGAATGGAGTGTGCGAGTGAGGATATGAGAGAGAAAGGAGTCAGTGTTGAGATGACGGCTGATAGAAGAGAATGGAAGAGAAAAATTAACTGTGCCGACCCCACGTAATGGGATAATGTGGAAAAAAAAAGAAGAGTTACAATTTTCCTTAAATTATCAAATTATATCAATGAAGCTTAAGTAATATTCTAAGCTTTTTTCAAGTTAAGCAATTTGAATATTAAATAGTTCAACTTAGATTAGTTTAAGTTATCATTTCTCTCGGGAGTCCCAAGACGCATACCTATTTTTTTTAATTTATCTACCAAATTTCCTATTTTTTCTCTTATGGAATATTCTTGTAACGAAATCCGCCGTTGTAATGAACTTACTCGGACTAGAGGTATCACAGCTTTAATAACATGAGACCTTCAGGTCCATGTCTCCATTGTATACTAATTACGTACACTACTTTATGGCGGCTTTGGTTTTTGTTTTAGGATGTTATTCGTTTTTTTTAAATCCGTACGCCATTATACATAAAGTATGTATTAATTATGTAAATGTTATTAGATTCTTGCGGAATTTGAACATCGGCACAGACGCATCGCTGGACACGAGTACATCGGTTGTCTTTCTTATCGATATTGGGAAATTGGTAATCTTTGCGCTTGGTGACAGTGTAAGCTAACGAGGGATGGCATAAAATATAAAATAATACAGAAGCGACAAGCCTTCTGAGTTATTTTTTAGGTAAACGGCCTATGAATAATGTTGGATTTTTTTAATTCAATAAGTTCTAAGTTCGTCTCAATATAGTTACAACGGCTGCCCCACCCTTCAAACTGAAACGCGTTACTGCTTCACGGCAGAAATAGGCGGGGTGGTAGTACCTATCCGTGCGGACTCACAAGAGGTCCTACCCCCAGTAATCGAAGTGTGATTTTTTCAGGATTACTCACCGCGAATTTGCAAGCGTAATGCAGGACGCCTTCAGGATCGGTGGAGTGATGATCTATGCAGGATGGCTGCTTTTTCTGAAGTAGTCTGAAATATCTCTTAGCGTTTAGTCCAGATCTATTAGCTTCCGTCACTATTTTAAATAGTGTTAAAAAAATCACGCTAACTGTCAATTTTCCAATTATTTACTCAAAAGCAGCTTTTTCTGACCTAATCTGTAATACCTCTTAGCGTTTAGTCGCTTCCCCGCTGCGTCTTCGCACTGAAGATAATATATATATATTTTTATTTCTTCTTTTGACAAATTGGGTATTTTATGTTCAGTCGCGCAAGCTACAACAACCCGCCTTTGTTTTATTACGTTCAATCGACAATTAGAATTTTTATTGTCTTTTCGAATGTTTATCGTTTCAGTGTCTTACTTCGCAGTAAAAGAGAAAATTACTTTGTAACGAATGTGTGACGTATGTTATATGATACGAACGTTTTTAACTAATAATAAAACAGGCTTTGGCGAAATAAAAAGTGATTTTTTTTTATTGCTTAGATGGATGGACGAGCTCACAGCCCACCTGGTGTTAAGTGGTTACCGGAGCCCGTAGACATCTACGACGTAAATGCGCCACCTTGAGATATCAGTTCTAAGGTCTAGTTACAACGGATGCCCCGCCCTTCAAACCGAAACGCATTACTGCTTTACGGCAGAAATAAGCAGGGTGGTGGTAACTACCCGTGCGGACTCAAAAGAGGTCCTACCACCAGTAATCGAAGTCAATTAAGTATGATTTTTTTTAAGATAACTCACCGTGAATTGGCAAACGTAATGCAGGACGCCTTCAAGATAGGTGGAGTGATGGTCTATGCAGGTTGGTTGGCAGGAACTGGATGAGAGAAGCCGAGGATCGTGCTTAGTAGCAAGCATTTAGAGAGGGCTAAGTTCAGCAGTGGACTGTTATAGGCTGATGAGTATGATTAATCTTTCGAGATATGGAAGACCGAAGAGGGGAATTACTACACAAGGGAACTACACAGGGAAAAGGCTTAGTTTCTTAACCCTCAGAAGGGAACATCTCAAGGTGGAGTTCATGATCCTCATCACGAGGAATGAGACCAGATGAAAGACAATGTACTGTGGTATCCAAAAATTCAACATCATTAATTTATTTATTACTAGCGACCCGCCCTCGCTTCGCTTCGGAAACATTAAAACACACATGAAACCAAAAAAATAAAATAAAAAAATAATAAAATAAAGTAGCCTATGTTCATCAGGGACAATGTCGGCTTCTAATGGAAAAATAATTTTTCAAATCGGTCCAATAGTTTCAGAGCCTATTCGAAACAAACAAACAAACAAATCTTTCCTCTTTATAATATTAGTATAGAAAAAGTAAAAGTATTTTACATTAATTTATCAGTTAAAATCGATAATAAATTATAATGGAAAACGCGGCAAAACGAATTAATGAACTTATAAATTGATTTCGAATTGATATAATCGATTTCTCGCGATCGGAAAAAAATAATTTAATCATTCGGTTGTAAGCACATTTCCGTTTCCTAATTTTTATGATGAGTTGATTTAAAATGGACGATTTCAAAGCTATAGAGTAAATTCGTTGAGAGTTTTTCCTCTAGGACAGTGATTCTCAACCTTTTTTTTTGTTGCGGCACATATTTAACGATTTCAAAATTTGGCGGCACACAAAAAAAAAGATAAAAATTATTTACTTACTACAACACTCTGCATAAATAGTTTATCAAAAAATATTAATATACTAAATAAACTAAAATATACTATAATATTTTTTTTGTGGAATTAAATATATATTCATGTTTAAAATATTTTTCTTTTAAAATGATATAATTTAATAATATTAACATTATTATATTCGCAAAATTTGGCGGCACACTTTTGAAATTTGGCGGCACACAAAAGTGCCGCAGAACAGTGGTTGAGAATCACTGCTCTAGGAGATTAGATGATCCGCCCAGTGTTAAGAGTCGAAATACACGTCAGATCGCACTAGTGTTCTGTGTTAGGAATAGAGGAAGGTAATACCTTCTTCTTTTGTGCCTTTGGCCAAACCTTCCAGTGGTTTGGCTCTGCCCCTGGCATTGCTGAAGTCCATGGGCGACGGTAACCACTCACCATCAGGTACGCTGGTCTGTTTACTAGGGCAATAAAAAAATAAAAAAGAGAACTTCTCGTGTTGAGTATGTGAAGTTCAATGGTCAAAGATATTAGGGTCGAGCTGAAGATGGGAGAGGCCCAAGAAGGCAATTTGCTTTTTGCACTTATCCCAAACTATGTGGGATCGGGCAGCATGTCTTTTTTTGAAGTTATACTTCTTTAGGCGCGTTATGAAAAATTGATGAGAGTGAAATTTTACGATGCGCGCGCACCGTGACACAAAATTAACAGAACGAAGTTGCCCACTAAATCGCTCATTACAATACGACCGACGTAACTTGGCGAGTCTGAATATAGGCGCAGGTGAACTTTCGCGAAGATTATTGAAATACATTTTATCGACCATTCTCCGAGTACGCATTAGTGCATTGTCTGATCATGTCATTATCACAACATCGAGTGCTGTCAATCTAATCTGTAATAGCATATTAGGTTTTGTAAATACATTTACGAGAACACGGTTTTGTAATTATGAAAAACGAATTGCGTCATACTTTATTGGCAATTTGTAAAGTTAGTAAAGTATTCTTTTAGTCGTCGTGGTCCAAAGGATAAGACGCCCGTTGCATATGAATAAAAGCGATGCAACAGTGCCGGTGTTCGAATCCCGCAGGCGGCTACCAATTTTTCTAATTAAATACGTACTTAACCAATGTTTACCATTTAATTTCACGGTAAATATTTTTTTTTTTTTATTGCTTAGATGGGCGAACGATCTCACAGCCCACCTGGTGTTAAATGGTTACTGGAGCCCATAGACATCTACAACGTAAATGCGTCACCCACCTTGAGATATAAGTTCTAAGATCTCAGTATAGTTACAACGGCTGCTCCACTCTTCAGACCGAAACGCATTACTGCTTCACGGCAGAAATAGGCGGGGCGGTGGTACCTACCCGCGCGGACTCACAAGAGGTCCTACCACCAGTAAATAATGCCGTGTAATAAAAATCACACCCGCAAAATTATGATTTGTGTAATTACTGGTGGATAGGACGTCTTCTGAGTCCGGACGAGTAGGTCTATTTCTGCCGTGATGCAGTAATGCGATTCGGTTCGAAGGGCGGGGCAGCCGTTGTATCGCAAAAACAGAACCTTAGAACTCATGTCTTAAAGTGGGTGGCGGCGTTTCCGTTGAAGATGCCTCTAGATGGACCGAGAGATTGTCAACCCATCTAAGCAATAAAATAAATACAGGCATAAATACATTTATAATAAATTAGGAGTAAAGTTTTCGAAGCATTCTCTATACCAGTGATTCTCAACCTTTTTTTGTTGCGGCACATATTTAACGATTTCAAAATTTGGCGGCACACAAAAAAAAAGATAAAAATTATTTACTTACTACAACACACTGCATAAATAGTTTATCAAAAAAATTTAATATACGAAATAAACTAAAATATACTATATATTTTTTTTGTGGATTTAAATATATATTCATGTTTAAAATATTTTTCTTTTAAAATGATATAATTTAATAATATTAACATTATTATATATACGCAAAATTTGGCGGCACACAAAAGTGCCGCGGAACAGTGGTTGAAAATCACTGCTCTATACCTTCTGCTAATAATAGGGGGTCACCCTCCGTATTCGCCAGACCTTGCTCCAACGGACTACCATTTTAAGATCAGTTCAGTAGTTCTATCGCAAAGGCTTAAATTACCTTCCTTTTCGATGGCAGCAATGTAGGTATAATGGTAGATATTTTGATTAAATAAATATGTTGAATGAAAAAAAAAACCTATTTCAATTTTTCAGTACAAACCGGAAATTTCATACTTTAACCCCTATTATATTCGAGAACTCTAGGGCAACTTCGGTCTGTGGAATGTACTGTTTTCCCTAAGGGACTATTTCAACTACTCACGGACCGAACTTGAAGTCGTCGTGGCCTAAAGGATAAGACGTCCGGTGCATTCGTATGTAGCGATGCACCGATGTACGAATCCCGCAGGCGGGTACCAATTTTTCTAATGAAATACGTACTCAACAAATGTTCACGATTGACTTCCACGGTGAAGGAATAACATCGTGTAATAAAAAACAAACCCGCAAAATTATAATTTGCGTAATCACTGGTGGTGGAACCTCTTGGGGGTCCGCACGGGTAGGTATCACCACCCCACCTGTTTCCGCCGTGAAGCAGTAATGCGTTTCGGTTCGAAGGGTGGGGTAGCCGTTGTAACTATACTGAGACCTTAGAACTTATATCTCGAGGTGGGTAGCGCATTTACGTTGTAAATGTCTGTGGGCTCCAGTAACCACTTAACACCAGGTGGGCTGTGAGCTCGTCCATCCGTCTAAGCAATAATAAAAAAAAAACCTGAAAGAGTTTGCTAACGCTGGCTCTAGCAAGAGCAGTGCTTTTGTAAAACCTACCACCGTATTGAAATCGCGAACCACTGAGAAGATCCGGCGAGAAACTCACTGAGGAGAAACTCAAAATATTGTTGCTGAAAATAAAATAAAAAAACATTACAAAAACATTAATTTAATATTCAATCATTTTATATTTAATATTCAGTTAATAATGTAAATAAATCTATTTATGTATGTAACCATTTATGCAACCATGAATAAAATAGAATAGAGCCATTTTATTAAAGACCCTTTAATTTTAGTATCGGTTTTATTATTTTTGTCATAATCCTAATTAATTGTTGTCAAAGTTTTATAACATAATATGTTTTTTATTAATGTTTTTTCAATAAAACTAGCATTAAATTCTAAGTAGGTCTTAACCTATTTTGCGAATCATAAATTATATACTAATCTCATCTATAACATTGAGTATCTAAGATGATATCGCAGAGAACATTTTCTACCAAGCAGGTGTTGTATTTTGCTTTAAAGAATGTATGAATGTTTTTCGGAATTTGTATGAAAAATTTCACGAATTAATTGCAACCGTGATTCAAAATTTACTAGATTTCTTTAATTAGATGTTAATATCAATAGTACTAATCGTTTATATCACTCTAAGACAAGTTTAAGAGTCAGGGAACACCGCTCTAATCAGGATGGAATGTTTATTAAGAATTTTACTCACAAACAAAACGTGATATTAAATGAGACTAAAAAAAAACGTGTGGCACTCGGAGACTGCCGCGGTAAAGCTATTGCAAAGCATTTTTTATCAACTTATGCAATTACAATTAGACAATAATAATTTAATATTAAAACAATAATAAAGATAAGACCACCCTATATTTATAAACATTAACAAAAGCAAAACATTAGCTGTCCCCTTCACACTCATAAGCTAGAACGCGTGAGAGAGAAATGGGCAGACTTTTCATGATGCTCATGCAGTGCGACGTCACGCCGCGCGCTTATTCACAAACACTACACCAGCGCAACGTGTGATTGTGTTGAACGCGAGCTACATAATAGGCGAAGTGGTGGTGTCAGGTTATTTTCGTTACGGAATTGCTTGATTCAGTCGCCGCGCTCAAGGCCCGCGATAGAAGCTATGCGATAGCTTAAAAAAACGGTTTGAACTACAGCTAATTATTTTGTG
The DNA here is from genome assembly GCF_003987935.1 of Bombyx mandarina. The sequence goes on from NW_021011495.1 coordinate 1,938,318, forward strand.
CTCATTTGAAACTAAACTTATGTCATCATTGGAAAATGCAACACCTCTCAGTCTTGGAGACAACCGAAGAACGATTGAAATATTATATTATATTCATGCGAACGAAGTTCATCTCTTAATGATACCAACGGGTCGGTGATAATTTTACGTAAACGGTGATTCGTAATCGAATCTGCCATATAAATGTTGATCTTACGATTGTAGCTGTCACGTCTTAAATGAAGAGCGCCACCCATCACATAATAGTGTCGCGACACGGCGGATTCGATTTGCATCTATAATTCAATCAGTTGTGTAAAGACCGGATTAATTTATTGGGTTTCGATTTATAATCGGAGTGGTGATTCGCTCGATATGAGGTTACAGATTAGATTAGATTTTAGGGCAGATAAATTAGATGATAGCAGTCCAGGTAATTTATCACAAAAATTAGTGACTTTGAGCTTTGAGCTTCTCGTACCGAGAATGATATCCTTCTGTAAAAGCAGAATCAAAATAATCAGATAAAACTTAATTCCCTCGTAGGGGTTCTATTAGATTCCTCAAAGGATTATTTATAGAGTAAATGTAGTAGTAGGGGTAGTAAGTTAAGTAAATACAGTACAAACTCCAACCTTAAACTTTTTGAAGTAAAAATAAGTGAACGTGGTAGAAGTGAAACTTCTTTTGCGATGTGTGTAGTATTGTGGTTTTCTTTATTTTTCATCCTAAAATCAAATTTCTGTCGTGATAGGGAATGCTGTGTATAAGAGAAACGACCTAGCTCACTTGGTCCTCTCCCTCTCTCCACGGTAGAGTGGTTTGTGAGACGCTCTATCTATTGTCTCGCTCTCGCACTTCCTAAATTGTATCTATTCTCTCTAGCCGTAACGAATCTGTCGCGAGTTAAATTTTACTCTTAATGCGTCTAAAGAAGTTTCACTTCGAAAATAAAGAACGAAAGCTACGCGTGTCCAAGGGTTTTGTACCCTGTAGATGTTTGAACGATGCATCCCATCGATATTAATATCAAAAACGTTTCAATAATAAGCTATTAATTTATACAACAGTTCAATTAGACTTTCTTAATATTTGTTAAAGTGGAAGATCTGTTAAAATTGGAAGCTAGTTCAATTTTATTAATTGCTATTTTTTTTTGTTTTTTTTAATTTCTAATTCTGATTATCCTAGTAAGGATAACGGGTCTAACTAAACAGATATTGAATTTGTCATCGGTCCTTTATAAGTATGTCGAATTTCGAGTTAATCAAATAATATTAATATTAATAAATAATAAAAATAATAATTTAATAACTAAAATATATTATTAAAAGGAGTCCTTTTAGACAAGGTTCCGAAGATACTGGCAGCGTTCTCCCTTTGAATAGCTAGACTAATTCTTTGTCCAAGGTAGCTGCCAGCTCTTCGGTCTCCTGTGGTGTCGACTAACCTTTTTGCTATTTCTTTAAAAAGACTTATAGCGCTAGTACCTCACGGACCAAGGGTCTCGACACCGAATGGCATAAAAACATGTATATTGTAATAATGGCGAGTTAATTCATCGTTTTGAAAAGGGGACAAAATCATGTTAAAAATTTCCGTTACAAGTTATGTACATACTAACATATGTACGTATGAAGGTAATAAAAGCGTTATAAAAAGATGATATTTTCTTGTTTATATTTCTGTGGTGCCCTCAGGAAATACGCAAATTAGTTAATTATTTTGATATGAGGGTTTTTGTTCAAGCTCTACCATCGTTCAGATTCATCGTCGCTTAAAAATTAATATATTGATGTGAAGGTGGAAGGCATTTGCGGGTCTTATAACGTTTTAAAGTAGATTAGAGAGGTACCGAATGAATAAAATGATTAGATTCTGAACTGAATCTTTGACGAGAACCGTCCACGTCACTAGACCTCGGTTTTGACACAACGTAAATTAAAATTTGATCTATTTTGTCATTCAGACACCTGTGGTTACGAAACAAGTTGTAGATAAAAACCATGAAATAGTTAATTATCAGATAAAATAACTTATGAATGTATAATTAATTCGTATTAATATGTAAATCCGGGCTATTTTAGTGTAAATGAGTTTTTTGCCAAATGTAGGCTGGTGAGCGGACGGTTAACCTGATGTTAAGTGGCCAATGGATCTTAAATGCTATCAGCAGTGATGGGCCTGTGGTCTGTAGTATGTGCATTGTGGGCATCATCAATAGTGACTAAGGGATTTAATCTTCTTCGTAGTCGTACACTCTTGACGGAGTGGTCGTGGTCATGCATCAGTCGAAATCCTGTGACACCGATGCTCTCGCGAAGCGACGCTATGTGGTACGATGCTTCTCAGAGTGAGAGCAATCATTTATGTTGGAGTGAGTCACAGGTTTTTATTTTTTTTTATTGCTTAGATGTGTGGACGAGCTCATAGCCCACCTGGTGTTAAGTGGTTACTGGAGCCCATAGACATCTACAACGTAATGCGCCACACACCTTGAGATATAGTTCTAAGGTCTCACTATAGTCACAACGGCTGCCCCACCCTTCAAACCGAAACGCATTACTGCTTCACGGCAGAAATAGGCGGGGCGGTGGTACCTACCCGTGCGGACTCACAAGAGGTCCTACCACCAGTCGGTCTATGGTGCTGGAGATCGTCCGCGAAATCTTTTGCCCTCGACATTCCCTTACACCACCAACCGCTCAATGGAGTCCTCATTACGATTTAAGGGATTTAATAGAGAATGGGAAATACTATCTTAATCCTCATTCTCGAGTCGCATTCCTCATGTTTGTGGGTTGTGACAATCTCCTCCCATTATTTTTCTCTGTATGATGTTTCGCCATCTTCCTCTGTCCTCGGCGGTGAGTATGGTATCGTAGACTATGGTATCCAGAGTGGTGCGGATTTGGTCGGGCCAGCGCATTGGATTGCGGCCACGAGATCTTTTGCCTGCAATCTTGCCAGCTACCATCAAATTTTCAAGATTGTCATCACTCTTTCTGGCAATGTGGCCGAAGAACTCAAATATTCTCTTGAGGCAGGTGGTAGAGAGCCTGGTTTGGATATTGAGCTGCCTTAAAATGGATACGCTAGTCCGATATGCTGTCCACGGGATTCGCAGCATCTTCCTCCAGCACCACATCTCGAAGTCATCAATGCGGTGGCGATCAGTTGATTTCAGAGTCCACGTCTCAACACCATAGAAACATTCGCCTATTGAAGACAAAAAATATTTTTTGTTGTTGCTTATATTGGTGAATCCACCTGGTGTTAAGTGGTGGCCCATAGACAACGGCAACTATCGTCACCAACCTACGGTAGGCAGCGACTTAGCTCTGCCCTAGAATTGCTGAAGTCCACGGGGACGGTAACCAGTCACCATCGGGTGGCCCGTATGCTCGTCTACAATAAAAAGAACAACAGAATTAAAATAAAGTATTTAATGTAAAAAAGCACATAACGCGTAACGTAAAACAACTTTGTTAATTTGAAAGTTTAATCGTTTATAGTAAGGGCTCGTCACAAGGTCTGCCCGTAACATGTTCGCGTGATTGATGACTCGGCTCGTACACTGCGAGCCAAAATAATTGCAGGCTTTGATTTTTTTTTTATCAAAACGTATTTGTGGTTTTTGTGTCGTGCTGTTACGGGATATGTCCAGAAGTTATTTTTGAAAAATGAAACTTGCTGACACTGAGGTTTTTGAAATTAAAATATAAACGAAATACCTACATATTGTACATATTTCTAATACTAAAGCCAAATCTGTTCTGCCGCGTTTTTGGTAATAAATTGTCTTTGTATAATGCATCCGGGAATGCCTTAGTCGGCATTTTTATTTATATTGCGTTGGTGTTCAGGGGCATATGTAACTACTTACTTGTTTTTGTTAGATCTTTAAGCCAACCGATGTCCTACAGAGATATTGGTAGCGGAAACACCTCACAAGGCACAAAGGGGTGTACTTCGATCATGCCTTTGTTGACCTTGTATATCAAATCGTATTAATAACAATGGCAGTCTCGACAGTGGGTCCACTAGACCAAAGAGACGACTATTGGGAGCAACTTGCATTTGGTACCTTGTAAAGATCGCGAGGCTGTTAGGTCGTATGGTACTTCTATCTGTTTTCAGGGGTTAGAAATTTTCAGTCAGTTAATCATTGAGACTTCCAATGTAGTCTCTATAGGTGGATGTATTTACGCTAGGACACAACATTGGCCGCCTCTGACTACTCCCCGACTCCGGCTCACGCAAGAATTAGCCACCATCAACGCCCTAGATACGTCCTTACGGATCCATCTGAACCACCAACACTGTTATTAGCCTGCAGCTTTAGCATTAGGAGCAGACATGAGGACTCTGGTAACCTAAACCGCTGCTAAATAACATAAATCAGCCCGCTGATTTTCTCGCTGGATCTTTTTAACAGTTCGCGATTCCAATTCGATAGTAGATGCATTTGAAAAGTAGCGGCTCTTGAGCTGTTAAATCTCTTTTTCTTGGGAAGTTGCTAGCAAAATATATCTCTTCTAGCTAAGCACATGCTCACCCACCGGTCTTGATGAACCTGGAAAGGCTTCCAGGCCACCTGTATCTACTTTTTGCTATCGGGAGCTCATTCTTTCCTTATATTTACGCCGTTCCGAAAATGGTGAAGCTCATTTTCTTGGTTGTTGTTATCACTTGGATCTTTATAGTATACTTTTTCGTGAAATTATGAATGCAACCAATCAAACGAATATAGAAACGGATTTTTATTTAGAAACTCAACTTTATTCGGCCTCCCTTCTGTATATGTTACTCCAAGACCACTCTTGCTTGAGTGGCCACTTTTTTCTCACTTCCAATTAATCTTGATAAAGACGTTATCAGACCAAAACCATTGGCCTCAAAATAACTATATTTACGAGATCGCAAAATTTTGATGTGCACGATTCATAAGTCAACCGTTCAACAATTTTCCTGTCCATGCTCGGTAAGGCAGGTATCATAAATGTGTAATAGGCATAGGGAAAAGAAAAGGAATGTCATCCATGCGCAAGGACTTCTATTTAACTACAAGGGTTTTAAAGTGATGCATCCCTTGCACATAGTGTAAATAGTCATGAAAATTAAATATACGTGACCAATTTTTTTTCGTGCAAGTGTATTAAAGATTTCCCTCATACGTTTTCCTCAATTTAGGGTAGAAAACGTTATGGAGCAAACGCATTAGTTTTACAATGTCCAAAAACACGGGCTTAATATTAACGATGCTTCGTCTAATTTAACATTTTTGAAATATTTCCTAATTTTTCGTTTATTTGTGTGCAGTTTTTTTTTTGGTTTCACATCTTCTACCGCGAAGCAATATTTTGACGTTATTAATGCAGTTACTCGAATTAGTTTACGGGCCGAAGAGAGTGATACAGGTTCATTTGATTCGGGGAAAATGATACGTACTTCTAGGTGTCCTTACTGGTGGTAGGACGTCTTGGGATCTAGCACAGTTAAGTAATGCCTTTAGCTCTAAAGTGTGGGACGACCATTACATTCTAAAGCTGAGACTTAGAACCCAAGGCTTAAGGTGAAGGTCGTGGCATTTCGTGGAGTCCCGTGAGCTCACCTACGTAAGCGATCGGTTACGCTGGCATAGCTTCTCAAGGCTCCCAGTTTAGGAACGCAAAAAAATGTGTGGTGTCGTGGGACACCAGATAAGAACGAAGTTCCTTATTATAAAAATATTAATTTTAAGTTCTATTCGAGGCATAAAAAAAATAATTATTTGGGTATACATTTTTTATTACGAATTTTATATTGATAAAAAAAAACTACTTTACAAAGTTAGCAATTTTATTTTATTCACAATGATTTATAAAAAAAGTATATTATAATAATACAACTAGTCAGGTCATAAGTATTGTCACACAGTAAAAACTTTTCTTTTAGAATGCTGGCCACAAAAAAGTTTATTGAATTCGAATTTCGAATTGTTCATGAAAATAAAAATGTATACTTTTAGAATTTTACTCATTTTTAAATATGGAGTGGACGCTTAAAGAAGACCGTGTTGCAGTTATTGCGTTGCATCGTTGTGGTTGCGCCAATTCAATTTTTAACATACTGAAAATTTTGAATTTAACCAAAAGATTCGTTTATCGTACCATCAAACGATACAATGAAGACTCTAGTGTAGATGACAGGTCAAGAAGTGGTCGCCCTCGGTCTGTTAGGACTCCAGCAGTGATAAAAGCTGTGAAGGCGCGAATTCAAAGAAATCCCAAACGTAAGCAGAAACTGTTGGCCCTTCAGATGGGGTTAAGCAGAACCACGGTGAAAAGGGTGTTAAATGAAGACTTAGGGCTTCGGGCATATCGAAGAAAAACAGGACATCGTTTGAATGCTCGTCTAATGGACCTGAGACTGAAGAGATGCCGCGCTTTGTTGAAGCGGTACGCGGGAAAAAAATATCGGGAAATTCTTTTTTCGGATGAAAAAATTTTTACCGTAGAAGAGAGCTACAACAAACAAAATGATAAGGTGTACGCACACAGTAGTGAAGAAGCGAGCAACCGTATTCCGCGTGTCCAACGAGGTCATTTTCCATCCTCGCTCATGGTATGGTTGGGAGTTTCTTATTGGGGCTTAACAGAGGTACATTTTTGTGAGAAAGGTGTAAAAACGAATGCAGTTGTGTATCAAAATACAGTCCTGACGAACCTTGTGGAACCTGTTTCTCATACCATGTTCAATAACAGGCACTGGGTATTCCAACAAGATTCGGCGCCAGCTCATAGAGCGAAGAGCACACAAGACTGGCTGGCGGCGCGTGAAATCGACTTCATCCGGCACGAAGACTGGCCCTCCTCCAGTCCAGATTTGAATCCGTTAGATTACAAGATATGGCAACACTTGGAGGAAAAGGCGTGCTCAAAGCCTCATCCCAATTTGGAGTCACTCAAGACATCCTTGATTAAGGCAGCCGCCGATATTGACATGGACCTCGTTCGTGCTGCGATAGACGACTGGCCGCGCAGATTGAAGGCCTGTATTCAAAATCACGGAGGTCATTTTGAATAAACTTTAGTGTCATAAGAATCTATGTTTTGTTAAGTTCATTTTGGTATATGAATGGTTACATAATGAATAAACTTGTTTCAATTATTTTACATTAAACATGTGACAGAATTTATGACCTGACTAGGTACAAAGAAACTGATATTTATATGAATAATAATAACCGTAATTACGTAGACTATACATTAGATACTGTATAACCATCATACTAAGACTATACATAAATAATAAAAATCTTACGTTACGGACGTTTTTTCCTGGTTAGTGTACCCCTCCGCATCGTCCCATAAAGAACGCTCAACGTTCCAAAACACGCAACGTTCCAAAAAAAAGAGTGCGTATGAGCACTTTTGAAATGTGAGTCTAGCAAGCGTTTCACATTCCGAGCCAATTAACAAGCTGACCCTGTACGGTTCGGTTAGGGAACAGCTTAATCCCTTAAGTACGCTCGGGTTCAAACGTTACGAGGATCACTACAAAGATCAATTCAGTCCACGATATGCGAATTTCTAAAGAACCTACTGCAGTTGATACGTTGAACACAAGATGGATTTTTGGAACGAAGTTCCTTATAGAACAATGCGGAGGGGTACCCTAACCGGAAAAAAAACGTCCGTAACGTAAGATTTTTTCTATTTATTTTGTTATCAATAGAGGTCGCTGCATGTAAATTCAATAATTCCTATATCAAAATGACGAGATGTTACACAGTTGATAGACGTTCTCGTATTTCTCTTGCTAAATTATACTTAGCTGGCGCAGCTGGGGTGCCGTGATCATGCAGGCGGTTTCCCCAGGGCGAGGCTGCTCCATTGCACTGCGGAGTGGTTGACCCTTGCGATTATTTTCATTTTTATCAATAAAAAAATCATAATAAAAAATGTATACCCGAATAATTATTTCCTTTATACCTCGAATAGAACTTAAAATTAATATTTTTATAATAAGGAACTTCGTTCCTATCCGGTGTCCCACGACACCACACTTTTTTTTTATTGTCTCACAGAATACCATGAATGGGCCGGTGACCTATTGAGAATCGCTGGATTACGTTGGATGTAGGTGGCATTGGACCGGCCGCACGCTTTTTATGAGATAAGCTGGAGAGTGAGATGATGCATAGGCAGACCATACCACCATACCATCACTCACCATGATTACCGTCGCTTACGTCAGCAGTGCAAGGGCCACAGCCAAGTCGCTGCCTACCGCAAATGAATGGTAGCTTTTTAGTTTTAAATGTTTGAATACCTTAGATTGGTGAACGATCCACGGCCTAGTGTGAAGTAGTTATCGCAGGCTGTAGATATGGAAGCTTGGATACTGTCACCCACCTTGAAACATGAGATCAAAGTCCATTTACTTTTACTGGGGGTAGGACCTCTTGTGAGTCCGCGCGGGTGAGTACCACCACCCTGTCTGTTTCTGCCGTGAAGCAGTAATGCGTTTCGGTTTGAAGGGTGGGGTAGCCGTTGTAACTATACTTGAGACCTTAGAACTTATATCTCAAGGTGGGTAGCGCATTTACGTTGCGGATGTCTATGTGCTCCAGTAACCACTTAACACCAGGTGGGCTGTGAGCTCGTCCACCTATCAAAGAAAAAAAAACCCAGACTCGTTCGGTGGTGCAATTACCTAATCTGATTTTTGCGCCGTGGTTCGTGGGTTCGATCCCCACATCGGACAAACATTCGTGTGATGATTTGATTTGTTTGCCCTTTGTCTGGGTACTTACTATTACGTATCTAATGGTTGTCAGTTTCTGGTATACATAGCACAAGAAATCCTAATTTGGGCCCGGATGACCGTGCATGTTTTGTTCCCGGTTATTTGAGTCGTCTATTATCAAAGGTGGCAATCTGTGCATTTGGACAAAAAAATGTTATTGATATGTCAATACAGATTGATTTGAATATAATCGTCTCCTTCAAAGAATACGGTTCAAAACCTGCATTAAACAAAGGTTAATACTTAATCTGTTATTTATCTAAGATGTCGTTCAGAAGAGTTTTGTGACTGCCAATGGAATACAAAGTCAATAATTCGTTTTTCTGATTTACCAATAATTGTCCAAAAGTCTCATTGCCGGCTTTGATAATAGTCGACTCATTTATTAGTTATTATTATATTTGAATTACGACCATCATATCTTCCAGACAGGAACGTTGGACTGCTTTACGGCAGGATTATGTCCACACGTCGTGTTATCCTAGGTTAATATATACGAGAACTTAATGCTATTACTGAGAGCAATAAACACAACTAGTGCTCTCCCCCAGTTGTCTAATTTCGACCGTAATAACTGGATACATCAAATTATAAATTCATTATTTAGAATATTTACTTTTGTATTCGCGTGTCGCAGTCGTAATTAATTGTAAATAATTTTACTAAATAATTATGAAATACTAGCGACCCGCCCTCGCTTCGCTTCGGAAACATTAAAACACACATGAAACCAAAAAAATAAAATAAAAAATAAATTAAAAATAGTAGCCTATGTTCATCAGGGACAATGTCGGCTTCTAATGGAAAAATAATTTTTCAATTCGGTCCAGTAGTTTCGGAGCCTATTCGAAACAAACAAACAAACAAATCTTTCCTCTTTATAATATTAGTATAGATTATTTGCGTCGTTACGAATACTATGATACAGTTTTAAATTTTTAAAATGCAAATTTTATGTATACGTAACATTTTAGCTTTTGTTTAGTTATCGAATTTTTAAAAAATGTTAATTTCTATTCTATTGATATTACTAAAGTTCGTAATAATAATTAGATAGGTATTATATATATATATAATGTATATTTTTTTTTTTATATCAAAATACTGTTTAACTCAGTAAAACTATAGCACAAATTGAGTTGCTCTTATGAAGAGAAACAACATTTAAAGCTATTGCTTCACCACTATTTTTATATCTTTTTTATATTTTTTTATTTCAAAAATGCTTTTGTATGTCTAATGTTCTTTCTGATGTTTTTATGTTTCAATATTCGAAATTCTATTTATGTCATCTTTATATCATGTTAATCTCTTTTAAGATTAATCGTATAGAGGTTACATATAAAAAAAAGTTGTCGTGGCCTAAAGGATAAGACCTTCGGAGCATTCATATCTGACGATGCAACGGTGTTCGAATCCCGCAAGTAGGTACCAATTTTTCTAATGAAATACGTGCTTAACTAAATGTTCACGATTGACTTCCACGGTGAAGGAAAAGTATCGTGTAGTAAAAATCAAACCAGCAAAATTATAATTTGCGTAATTACTGGTGATAGGACCACTTGTGAGTCCGCGCTGGTAGGTACCACTACCCTGCCTATTTCTGCCGTGAGGAGTAATGCGTTTCGGTTCTAAGGATGGAGAAGCCGTTGTATTGTAAAAACTGAGACCTTAGAACTCATATCTCAGAGTAGGTGGCGTCATTTACGTTCTATATGCTTATGGGCTCCGCTAACCACTTAAGAACAAGTGGGTCGTGAGCTCGTCCACTCACCTAAGTAATAAAAAAAAATCGATTGCCAAATAGAAAGATATTGCATTGTCCAATTTAAATCTAAGCTTAATTTTTTTTATGGCTTAGCTGGGTGGACGAGCTCACAGCCCACCTGGTGTCAAGTGGTTACTGGAGCCCATAGACATCTACAACGTAAATGCGCCACCCACTTTGAAATATAAGTTCTAAGATCTCAAGTATAGTTACAACGGCTGCCCCGCCCTTCAAACCGAAACGCATTACTACTTCACGGCAGAAATAGGCAGGGTGGTGGTACCTACCCGCGCGGACTCACAAAAGGTCCTACCACCAGTAAATAATTGTCGCTCTGTAACTAAATAATTGTCGTAATAAATTTACCAAGACATTTGCCATTTTAATTGTTCGATTTGATGTAGGGCGGTAGGTAATATGCAAAAACTTGGATATTCGTTAACTTCAATGTTATAATAACGTATCCGTTTTTGGGCTCCGGGAAATTTTAGCGGGAATTTTCTCTTGGCCGCACCGGGTCTCGTGCGCGGCGCGAGATATAAACGTAAGCGATTTTATTATAAAAAAGACAATGCTCACTGACTGCGACCTGCAATTTATTTTGCATATGATAATAGTTGTTAGTACGCGCTACCAAAATTACATGAGCTGATGGAAAATCATAGAGTGTTAAAGGAAGTTGTTTGTAAGAGTTTCAAGGAACAACTGGACTAAAGTAAAAAAAAAAAAAAAACTTAACTAAGCACTTCATGCTTAATTTTTTTTTATTGCTTACTTTGATGGTGATGGTTACTTGGGTGGTGAGATCGTCCAACCATCAAAGTAAAAAATAAAAAAAAAGATGGCACAATTCTCTTACTACTTATTTTGTGCGGGTCGCTAATCATCCCAAGTCACAATTGGTATTAAGATGCATCAGTACCAACGTCAGTGTTATACTGGATTTGCCACTACAATTTATAAAAACAAAAACCTTATAAAATCTTTTTTAATTGAAAAACTATGACAACTCGATTTAGCAATTTTTCTTTCAAATCTTTAAATCTCAAATTAATCTTTAAATTTCAATCTTTAAAATAAATTACATTAGTATGACTTTTAACTAAAAACTTGTTTTTAAAACATTCTTTTTTTTTTATTGCTTAGATGGATGGACGAGCTCACAGCCCACCTGGTGTTAAGTGGTTACTGGAGCCCATAGACATCTACAACGTAAATGCGCCACCCACCTCGAGATATAAGTTCTAAGATCTCAGTATAGTTACAACGGCTACCCCACCCTTCGAACCGAAACGCATTACTGCTTCACGGCGGAAATAGGCGGGGTGGTGGTACNTATTGCTTAGATGGATGGACGAGCTCACAGCCCACCTGGTGTTAAGTGGTTACTGGAGCCCATAGACATCTACAACGTAAATGCGCCACCCACCTCGAGATATAAGTTCTAAGATCTCAGTATAGTTACAACGGCTACCCCACCCTTCGAACCGAAACGCATTACTGCTTCACGGCGGAAATAGGCGGGGTGGTGGTACATACCCGTGCGGACTCCCAAGAGGTCCTACCACCAGTGAAAGTTGCCTACTATAATTAAAATTTTAAATTTAAACTCAGATCGTAATGAGTTTGATAGCATTTTTAAATTATTGAAATCTTCAAAAACGCCCATCGCTTATGACTTTAACAGGCGAACTTAAATAAGAGACATCACTCACAAGTTTAGGGAGAAATTCCCTATCTGTCAAAATCGTAACGTGGCGCCAACTGTGCTCAGACGTTCGCCACGATTTGAAATGTTATGGGATATTAACAATTTAGAAAATTAACGGGAATATTGGATAGATCATTATCCTTAAAACGTATGAAAACAAATTATATATCGTCTTTTCGCATTAAAAGTGTAAAATTTCCTAAAATATTCGAAATTGAGTTAATAATAATACGCGGAATCATTTGGTATCACCAGAAGTTTTCTCATAAATACTGTCAAACGAGCGTAGTTTAGTTTTAGTTTTTTTTAGTTTACCTATGTTTTGACTACTATTAACAAAATTAATACATCATTTTATCTTAATTTAAAAGGCAGATTTTTTTTTTATTGCTTAGATGAGTGGACGAGCTCACAGCTCACCTGGTGTTAAGTGGTTACTGGAGCCCATAGACATCTACAACGTAAATGCGCCACGCACCTTGAGATATAAGTTCTAAGGTCTCAGTATAGTTACAACGGCTGCCCCACCCTTCAAACCGAAACGCATTACTGCTTCACGGCTGAAATAGGCAGGGCGGTGGTACCTACCCGTGCGGACTCACAAGAGGTCCTACCACCAGTAAAAATAATAAATGTAACTGGACTGGATTGTAAATGCAGATAATGTAACTGGAAAAAATAAAAAATAAATGTTGCAAAGATGATTAATATTAAAAATATCACATGTTAAACCTCTAAAACACTCTCCTGTGAAATTAGTACGCTTTGAGATTATACAGTTTTAATGCGAGAAGACGATATATTCAATTCCGTTGGTCTTTTTAATAATTTCACTTTCTAGTTAACTGTTTTACAGCAGTGTGCTTAGTGCGAGTTTTTAACGTTCGAACGTAACGATCTCAATGGTTATTGGAATTTTATTAAGGATCCCTAATTTCTGTTAAAAAATAATACAGCCTATGTCACTCGGAGATAGTGTAGCTTCCAAAGAGTGAAAGAATTTTTCAAATCGGTTCAGTAGTTTCGGAGCCTATTCAATACAAACAAATAAACAAATCTTTCCTCTTTATAATATTAAGTATAGATAGGTACGTTGACACTATTTTACGATAATTCCTCGTATTCGCCATATTCATAATCACCAATATTTTATCCAAAATTTTGGTCGCCACAGCAAGCCATCTGCTTCATAAGGAACGAGGGATTTGTGTTATTTTAATGTCCTGCATAAACTTGTCAAACATTGTCGCCCCGCACAACCCAGCGAATGTTTGAGTACGAGTCATTTGCGTTTACATCCGGCCACCGGATTATCCGGTTTCATGACCGGTAGTTATCGGCTTTCGATCAGGTTATTTTCTAGTTTTAAATGGTTTTTGTTTGGGAATCCTTATTGATGATTAAATATGGTTTCAGTTTACTGTATTACGTAAAGTTAGATTAATTGCTTTCCATTGGTTGTTATTAAATAGAGACGTATTCTTGGCTATGTTGTTGACTGTAGATTGTTTTTTTTTTATTTGTTTACATGGGTGGACGTTATTGGAGCCCATAGACATCTGCAACGTAAATACCCACCTTGAGATATAAGTTCTAAGGTCTCGGTATGGTTACAACGGCTGCCCCACCCTTCAAACCGAAACGCATTACTGCTTCACGGCAGAAATAGGTAGTGCAGTGGTACCTACCCGTGCGGACTCACAAGAGATTCTACCACCAGTAAGCCTGTGTTGACATCATCGTCAACCCTTTGTTCGTCCACTGCAGAACATAGGTCTCTCTTAATTTACACCACTGAGTCCGGTTTTCGCCTCTCCTAGTCCATTTCTCATCAGCCACCCTTCGCAAGTCCTCGCATCATCTAGGCAGAAGCGGCTCAGGTTTCATTGGGCCGTGCGCGGTTTCCAGTCAAGACCCCGTCTGCTCCAGACTATATCATAGAAATAAGACAACAATTTTGTATCCGTTCCATCGAATTCTTATTGGCGCCGAAGGCAGCCCAGCACCTAAAGTATTTTTTAAAAAAACTCATGTAATAAAGCCAGTGTTTAACACAAAGGACTAAAGGTGGGTATATGTTAAATTGTCTCTTGAAACATTCCATGTTGGATCGGTTTCAACTAGTGATACAAAGATGACTAAAAACTTGAAATGTATGATTGCTTTGCGGCCGAAATATGCAGTCAGGTGAGGCTTTCCCGTCTGGGTTTACAATAGGTCCACCAAAGAATGCTGCTGTCGTTTCTCCAGTGAAACTTTTAGTCGCTTTTTACGCCCCTCCGGGAAGATAAGGTGGTGCTTCTCACGACACCATACAGCAAGCACGTCTACTGCACAGCACGTGATATTGATCAGACGAATAGCGTGCATAAGATGGCATCAGCCCTAACAAACATAAAACGTGCACTAAAATTGCCTCGTTGTAGCGTAGTTGATAAGAGTTGCTTGATACCCGGATTATCCGGTAATAATTTATCCGGAATCCATGCCAATTGTCCGGTTTCATGGCCGGTTGTTATCAGCTTTTAACCGGCTTTAATAGTTTATAATTGCTGTTCAGCTCCGGCGTTTTAATGTACCTTTGGGGATAGATGGAACTTTAAAGCTAGCGCAAATGGGGTGCTTATTTGACTAAGGGGACTGTAATTATTCCTGTTATTTACGAATATATTTTGAGCTCGATCAAGGTCAGAATATAGGTAAGGGCAAAGACTAGGCTGTTACCATATCAATATCTATGATATACTAGATAGAGTATGATTTTTTGTGTGTCGAATGGACTGTCCTTTAAGTATGAGGGTATTTGACAAAAGTATTGAAATATTCCTTTTAATTTGTTCTGCAATGGGTTGTACTTCCTACTGCCTTCCTATTACACATTGATTGATTTTGATCTCCCTGACCGAGAACATGTTGAAGGTTTACTCTGTAGTGTGTAAACATTCAACCATGTATACAGCCTTATTTAAAGTGCTTATTCAGCACTACTGTCTTACTGTCTTGTAACTAAATACATCTTTTACACAATAAACCGGACCTTCAAACTGAATGGACGTATTATTTACACTCGTCTAATCCATCGTGACCAGACCACACCACAACTCCATAATCGCGCAGTTTTGCAAAAGTTGCCCGCCCACATCAATGCGACTATCGCCTGGCAACTTTCAAAACGCCTTTTAGTCTTTGTCATTTATGAACGAAAAAAAAAATCAACACAATAACGTCATAAAGTCTCGATTGAGAAAAGAGCCCGCGAATTTTTACGTTGGAAGTCAATTTTTTATCCATCGCTCTCCCCTCCCTTTCCTTGTTTGCCGAAGTGAGGAACATTGACGTAACATTTGTAGTCTGTATTTGTTTTGTTTTTAATACGCTTTTATTAGCTTCAGACGTATGTATGTTAGTATGTAACGCAATCTTTGAACATGACTTTGACCCCCTTCAAAACGTCGGATTAACTCGAAATTTGGTATACTAATTAAGGACCGATGACAATTCAACATAAAAAAAAATTGAAATACGCTTTTATAGAAAATCCAACTAAAAATAGTAAATAAATTTTAACGAATTTGAATTAAAAATAGTGTAAGAAAAAATGATTTTATTGTAAAAAACGCTGGGGGTGCTTTTGAGGATATTATCAAAATATTAATTCTATTGATACCATGCACCCCATGCTTTGATCTACAATAAAATCATTTTTTCTTACACTATTTTTGGGTAGGTGAGCTCACGGGTTCAAGCTGAGAGAATTTGCTGCTCTTGCTCACAGAATCTACCACCGGTTCGGAATTGCGACCCACTGAAAAGATCCGGCGAGTAACTCAGTGGGCTAACGCTATGTAACGTCAATGCTTACGGATAACATTTTATTGTTCCCGATTTGTATGAAAAATCCCATTGTTGAAACGAACAATATGTCGCCAGGCTTTTATCATAATCACTTATTTGGAATTTCAACTTGTTCCATCCAACGTCAAATTTGTTACGATATATATATTTTTTTTTATTGCTTAGGTGTGTGGACGAGTTCACAGCCCACCTGGTGTTAAGTGGTTACTGGAGTCCATAGACATCTACAACGTAAATGCGCCACACACCTTGAGATATAGTTCTAAGGTCTCAGTATAGTCACAACGGCTGCCCCACCCTTCAAACCGAAACGCATTACTGCTTCACGGCAGAAATAGGCGGGGCGGTGGTACCTACCCGTGCGGACTCACAAGAGGTCCTACCACCNAGTCCATAGACATCTACAACGTAAATGCGCCACACACCTTGAGATATAGTTCTAAGGTCTCAGTATAGTCACAACGGCTGCCCCACCCTTCAAACCGAAACGCATTACTGCTTCACGGCAGAAATAGGCGGGGCGGTGGTACCTACCCGTGCGGACTCACAAGAGGTCCTACCACCAGTAAAGTCTCATTTTTCAGTCCATTTAGGTGGCTCCAATGCGTCACTGTGCATACACATTGTGGTTTTGACATTGATAGGTGTCGTTCGCTATCGATAATTATTCACGGCTGTCAGATTTATTTATTTATCGCATATATGAGTAAAGGAGCTAGCTCATCACGGCACATCTGGTGTTAGCTGATTACGAGAGATCATCAGAATCACTACGTAAATTCCGCCATCCATCTTGTGACTTGAGTTCTAACTCTTCGTTTTCTGGTACAACAGTTGTTCCGTGCTTGGCTTTGTGGCAGAAATAGGCAGGGAGGTTGGTACCGACCATGTGGACTCAGAAGATGTCCTAAATATGTATCTATCTATATATATAGTTATAAAAATGAATTTCTGTTCGTTAGTCTCGCTAAAACTCGAGAACAGCTAGACCGATTTGGCTAGCTTTGGTCTTGAATTATTCGTGGAAGTCCAGAGAAGGTTTAAAAAGTGAAAAAATATAAAAAAGCTCGGGATTATATAAAAACAAACAATTTTGTTTTTCCTTTGATCTGTCCCCTTTCATGTGTCTTTTATTTATCGATTAGGGCACTACAAACCTGCCGGGTCAGTTAGTTATATATAAAAATTTCTTTGCGCGTTTAATCTTTAGAATATTATTATTTATTTATAAATGGAGATGATGTTTAGATAAAATGTTTAAATGATCGTTGTTAGGGGAAGTTATGAGTTTAAAAGGAGAAGGTACTACAATTCTGTGTTTCTATAGATAAGCTGTCATGCTCTCTGATTAGATTGGTGAGACACCCACCAAACAATGCTAATGAGAATTCGACTTTATATCTCACGTTTGTTGGCGGCATTTGCATCGTGATCTATCATTATCGTCATTAGCCCACAGTCGTCCATTGCTGGACATAGACCTCTCTGAATTCACCACCCTGACCGCGGTCTTTGGCTCTCCTCATCTAATTCCCGATCTAAAGTCTTCGCACCATCTAACCGACGGCAGTCCCCATTATGCAGTCTACTCAAGAATCCGTCTCCTTCAGCGATCGTCCGTTCTATGGCGTTTATCTCCAGCCCCCTGCTAATTCACTTTCCGACTCTCTTAGCTATATCGATGACCTCTATGGGCTTCAGTAATCAGTGTGCTTAGTGCGAGTTTTTTAACATTCTCGATAGCGTAAAAGCTAGCCCATTTTTGTATGCAGTTGGAACAGCGCCCCTAGCGGCAAAGGTAGGATATTTTTTTCCTGCCTATGCTATTTCATGATAGCTTTGAGAGGCTATTTCCGTTTCGCCCTAATGTGTGTAGGTAAGCTCACGGGTCTCAAACCGGAGTGTTGCTAACACTGACCCTAGCAAGAGCAGTGCTTCGCAGTATCTACCACCGGATCGGAGACGCGACCCACTGAGAAGATCCGGCGAGAAACTCAGTGGGCTGTGTCTATGGGTTAATACGCTCGTCGAGCCTTTCGTCGCAAGCGACGGGTTCGACGAGGACGGTGACCGGAACGTAGGCAAACGATCCAATTCCATACAAATATGAGTTAACTTTTACGTTATCGAGAACGTTAAAAAGCTCGCACTAAGCACACAGATTGGAGGTCGTCAGTGGTGGCAATAACAAAAGTGATCTGATTCATTCAAATATGATAGAATTCAGTTTTCAAATTAACAATTACGGACTCTATGGATTGTTTCAGTAATAGATTTTAGGTACGTAAACTTATTTTTATACTGTGTCATACAGAACCAGTGTTCTAAGCCGGCAATGCCAATGAAACGGCTTCTAATAACGGTTATTTCACTAAAATTTAATGTTTACTAGCTGACCCGGCAGACTTAGTAGTGCCTCAATCGATAAATAAAAGACCGACGGGGGACACATCAAAGGAAAAACAAAATTGTTGGAACGAAGTTCCTTATCGCGCGTTGTGAAAGGGGGCTGGCTAGACGGAAAAAATTCTTACGAAAAGTTGTCACGACACTTTTTAGATCCGTCATTCTGACCAATCAACGTGTAGGCGCTTATCGCGTGACATTGCTCGTATCCGATTGGTCCGCGTAATGAGTACAGTTTCTCGAGATAGCGTTTCAACAATAGTAATTTAGTTCATAGTATTGTTTTTTTCTTCTTCATAATGCCGTAATTTATTATTATAACTTAAAAAAAAAATTACAATTCCTTCACTAATTAATCGAAAGGAACTTCGTTCCATCCGGGTGTCCCTTGACACCTCTGAAGTTTTTTTTGGAACGAAGTTCCTTATCGCGCGTTGTGAAAGGGGGCTAGACGGAAAAAATTCTTACGAAAAGTTGTCACGACACTTTTTAGATCCGTCATTCTGACCAATCAACGTGTAGGCGCTTATCGCGTGACATTGCTCGTATCCGATTGGTCCGCGTAATGAGTACAGTTTCTCGAGATAGCGTTTCAACAATAGTAATTTAGTTCATAGTATTGTTTTTTTCTTCTTCATAATGCCGTAATTTATTATTATAACTTAAAAAAAAAATTACAATTCCTTCACTAATTAATCGAAAGGAACATCGTTCCATCCGGGTGTCCCTTGACACCTCTGAAGTTTTTTTTATTTTTATTTAATTCCGAGCATTTTCATATTTATCTACCTTTTAAACCTTCTCTGGACTTCCACAAATAATTCAAGCCAAAATTAGCCGAATCGGTCCAGCCGTTTTCGAGTTTTAGCGAGACTAACGAACGGCAATTCATTTTTATATATAGAGATAGAAGATAGAAGATTTCGAATTCCCAGATCGTTTTCTCATATATGCGACATTAGCATAACCATTATTTAACTAAAGTAATAATAATTCGATTTATCTCTATTCCGATCTGTTTCGTGATGTTCCGATAACAATTATTACGTCTGATTCTAGAGATATGAGAATTTTAGTGGTTTACTTTGAAAATGAGCGCTTGATACTTGCTTTGCACTGTTAGGAGATGTTGATACATATACGTGCGAATTAATTGACAGTAATTACACAAAATTTTAATAATTTTTAACGACTTTGATTTTTAAACTATGTTTTTATTTTCTTAGAGAAATTGTATCGAGTACGTAATTGCTTTTTTTTATTGCTTAGATGGGTGGACCAGCTCACAGTCCGCCTGGTGTTAAGGGGCTACTGGAGCCCATAGACATTACAACGTAAATGCGCAACCCACCTTGAGTTATAAGTTCTAAGGTCTCAAGTATAGTTACAACGCCTGCCCCGCCCTTCAAACCGAAACGCATTACTGCTTCACGGAAGAAATAGGCAGCGTGGTGGTACCCAAGCGGACTCACAAAAGGTCCTACGCAAATTATAATTTTGCGGGTTTGATTTTTATTACATGATATTATTCCATCACCGTGGAAGTCAATCGCGAACATTTGTTAAGTACGTATTTCATTACAAAAATTGTTACCCGCCTGCGGGATTCGAACACCGTTGCATCGCTATATACGAAAGCACCGGACGTCTTATCCTTTAGGCTACGACGGCTTATTCATATTGGTATGCCTGCAGGATTTGAACAACGGTATAGGCAGGCGCATCTTTTGATACCAGTTCGTCGGGTGTCTCATCTTTTACGCTATGACTCATTCTGGAATCTATAGTCCGCATCTACTTACGATTTCGGTTAATTACCAACGTAGACGCGGAGATGTCGTCAAACTTCTCAAAAAGCACACAGTGCATTTATTTACCGAATTACCGTTTTTTTTTCTGTCTAAAAAGATTAACGGCTGTGAATATAAATCAGTAACACTAAACCAAGCACTCTCGGTTAGTTTATTTCGATGACTTTACAAAAAAAAAAAAGTACTAAACGTGTCAGTTAGATTAAGATTCGACGCTCACCACACAAATACGTAACATACGAACGATTGAGAGCTTACCATTATTTCAACGCAAAGCTCTAAGTCACACATCAGTCCACTGAGTTTCTCGCCGGATCTTCTCAACTGGTCGCGATTCCGATCCCATACCAGATTCATTCGCGAAGCAGCTGCTTTTGAGTTGTTAGGTCTCCCTTGAAGGCGCTCGGGTAACTGTTAGCTAATCCCACCCCTCCTGGCTAAGTCCGTGCTCGCCCACCTGTCCTGGTGAAACTGGAAAGGCCTCCAGGCCAGCAGTAATCCTATATTAATTAAAAAAAGATCTAAGTCCGCTTTTCGAGGTATCATAATCAACCTCGATCACAAAGCGGTCGTACAGTTTTCGTTTATACACCAGAACACATTTTGCTATATATTTCCATTAACGGTGTTTTTAGGCACCACAAGCACCGGTCACCGTCCGCGAATTAACCCATAGACACAGCTCACTGAGTTTCTCGCCGGATCTTCCCAGTGGGTCGCGTTTCCGATCCGGTGGTAGATTCTGCGAAGCAATGCTCTTGCTAGGGTCAGTGTTAGCAACTCTCCGGCTTGAGCCCCGTGAGCTCACCTACAAACGTTAGGGTGAAGCTGAAATAGTCTCTCAAGGCTATCAGAATAGGTAAAAAAAAAACTTAGCTATATACTAAGATCGAATACTCTATAGTTTTCGTAATCACTGATGAGAATGTCCGCCAGGCGAACCCGGTCCGCTTAGTGAACGGCAAACCATCGCCACTTTAATTTAGTTAACGATACTTACTTAAGAAATAGTTTTATGATTTCGTTAGTAAATCTCTTTACCGAGTTTAATAGCAAATAAAATGGTTTAGAAAGTATTGACTTATTCAATATAGAATAGTTTTTTTGACGCATTACTTAATTAGTTGTAGTATGGAATAACTAGAAATAAAACGCAAAGTAATTGTACGCTGATATAGCTTCCGAGCTATATAAATCAATGTGAGAAAGAAAAAGATAAATCTACCAATCATACAAACACAAGTTGAAGACGAAACAATCATTCTTTCTTTGAATTTTCTTGAATTTCTTTAGCTATGTTTCAAACCTTTCACTCACCACGCTCAAAGACTTGTTTCAAATATTAGTAAAATTTCATCTAAAGACGAAACTAAAATATTATAATATATTAACCAGTGGCGTATAGTAAAATCGCACGTGTAGATACCATTATTGCCCCTGCTTCTGTGGTTTGAAGGCTAGAACAAAGGTAGGCAGCGGCTTGGTTCTTTTTTTTTATTTTATTTGGTCAGGAGGAAATCTCCGGACTCCCACCCTCCACTGGGGATGGAGAGTGGGGCATGTCGGAGTCGAACCGACTAAAACCTCCTGTCGCTCAACAACCAACGTCCAAACCTCGCATGAGACAGAACTCATGACAAGGCAAAGGGGGGAAAGTGAAGCGTTTAGTGCGGAGCACATCTCTCCCATCACCCTGCCCCTCGGGACGCCGGACTGGGGGTCGTCGGCGCCACGACCACCAGCCCTCTCGGTCGGCAACGGCTTGGTTCTGCCCCTGGCATTGCTGAAGTCCACGGGCGACGGTAACCACTCACGATCAGGTGGGCCATATGCTCGTCTGCCTACAAGGGCAATAAAAAATGTAGATTACTGCTTTTGTATAGTATAAAATGAAGACTTTGGGTAGCAGCTTTGATGTCTATGGCATAGCGGAAACACTAGGCGGATCGTGAGCTTTTTGGCCCATCCAGCGCTAAAGTAAAGTTACGTAACTCTCGGAAAATTCCCCGAAATTCGGTGAACTTAATTCCGGAATATTTCTTAATTTATTTTGCTTTACAGCCGGCTATTCTATTGAGAGTATTACTTCCCTAAGTTTCCTCGGGGAGGGATGAGTCATATAGAATTTCGTTTTTGGGGAGCTGTATTTTTCTTTCCTTATTCGACTTCGCTCTGTTTTAGCTACGTATTTTTGTAATTTGATGTAGTTAGTTTTTTTTTTTTGTAAGAACTTGACGATGCATCATGATTTGAAAATATACCGTGTGATCTTTTTTAAGCAGTTCTAATGATATTGTTGTTGTTATGAAAACCGAAGCCACACCTGAGACGTGTTAAGGCCCACCCACGGACATATTATATGTTGAGGCATCAACCTCATTTCTCAAGTTGGGTTTTTTTATTGCTTACATGGGTGGACGAGCTCACAGCCCGCCTGGTGTTGAGTGGTTACTGGAGCCCATAGACATCTACAACGTAAATGCGCCACCCACCTTGAGATATAAGTTCAAGGTCTCAAGTATAGTTACAACGGCTGCCCCGCCCTTCGAAGCGAAACGAATTACTGCTTCACGGCAGAAATAGGCGGGGCGGTGGCACCTACCCGCGCGGTCCTACCACCAGTAAAAACGGAATGGTGACGGAATCCACATTATAGATTGAGGGGCGCTAGTAATAACGCCCATTAGCAAATAACGTAAGACGACTTGTAACTTCGTTCATTTATCGATACAACGAAAAAAAGGGTGCGTGTACTTATGTACGCGCGTAAGAAGTTATACTTTTTTTTTTTTAGTGTTAATCAATTTGAAAGCAAATCGATTAAACAACATCCTCAAACACGCACATTGGACATCCCTTTTCTTAACATCGTATAAATTCGGTAATTCTCGGTACGGTTCGGAAAGTTCACCTGCGGCTATATTCAGACTCGCCAAGTTACGTCGGTCGTATTGTAATGAGTGATTTAGTGGGCAACTTCATTTCTGTTAATTTTGTGTCACGGTGCGCGCGCATCGTAAAATTTCACTCATGTCAATTTTTCATAACGCGCCTAAAGAAGTATAACTTCAATATATATCGGTCTGTACTATAATTTGCTCTTGCGTGCTCCAAAGGATGTGCACAACCCAATTTCCGGCATACCTTGTAAACACGTAACATCCCTGTAAATCTTTTAAAAGAACAGAACGCCCGATTCACTCTCAGCATAACAATAAAACCGTGATATTTATTGGTATTCTACTCTCAGACATGTACGGACGAATGTTTTGGGAGGCCAAGAAAAAATATATATTAGATATTTTTCTCCCCCTGACAGTTGATAGGGACTATGCCTTGGTTCCCCTTGGTATCCCTTGGACTATCCTCATCAATTTTTCATAACGCGCCTAAAGAAGTATAACTTCAAAAAAATCTATAAAATTGCCTTGAATCATTGTATTTTATCACAGAACGTACGTATGTATACTGTAACGTCGAAATCTTCGATCCCGTTTGTTCGAGCATCCTTCGTTTACGCAGAGAAAAATCGGCTACACTGTAAATAGTAGTCGTATGACGAGGTCCAAGTTATAAGCGAATGTATTTATGAAGATAAAAAGATTGGTGAGATTGGAAGATAAAAAGATCTGGTGGTAGGACCTCTTGCGAGTCCGCGCGGGTAGGTACGACCACTCCTCCTATATCTGCCGTGAAGCAGTAATGCGTTTCGGTTTGAAGGGTGGGGCAGCCGTTGTAACTATACTTGAGACCTTAGAACTTATATCTCAAGGTGGGTGGCGCATTTACACCGTAGATGTGGGATCCAGTAACCACTTCACACCAGGTGGGCTGTGAGCTCGTCCACCCATCTAAGCAATAAAAAAAATGGCCGCAATTTAATAATTTTTGTTCTTCGCCGCTTTTACTAAATGTTATAGATCACTGGTCTGGTCCTAGCACGCAGCTATCGATTTGAACTAAGATCTCATTCTTAGACCAAAACACAATAGCAAAATTTCTTTTGTTCACGCATATTCGAGACAAATAATAAATTAGTTTTGTGGAAGTAATGTTTTATTTTTATGTTTAGTCCGACAAATTACAATTTTCTTGTATAATTAAAAATAATTATAAAAGACGCCAAAGCGGTTAGTGAGTGATGGAATACACAAAAAATGTAAAAAATATTCATAAACGTCAAAACTCACTATGCGTTTCGTTTTACGCTATGTAGATTTTGAACATCTTTAAGCTAATAACTAAATTTTAAGCTGGGCTTAAAGCATTTTTAAACTATACTTTGGATTATAAATCAAGAAAAAGTTGATGGTTTTCATTTAAAATTCATTTAAAGCACGTCGGCAATAAAAAATAAACTGATATTTATAATTCGAGAGAACATTTATTGTTATTAAAATAAAATCTCCGAAAAATTTAAAAGAAAGTCTAACTCAAATTGAAATACGATAGGCTTATATTAAGTTTCGTAAAAAAAATTTACGAAGCATACCAAATAAAGTAAATTTATCAAAAAATATTTACTAAATCCCGCTTCAGCTTACGTTTTGAGCCAAACTCGAAACAGGCAAGCGCTTAGGCCTCGTTACACATCGCCCTCCGTTCTCCTCGCTCCCTCAAGCGCTTAATTAGAGACACGCGGCTGAACCCTCGACGTCAACGCTTGTGGATTACGCCAAACTAAGATCCGATGTGTGCCAAAGAGATTCCTTGTTTAGGCTCTCTTTCACAGAGGGGCTGATCAAATAATTTTGACTGAATATTCGAACTATTGTGCGTATCATTTGGAAAGTAGTTAGGTTTTTTTGTTTATTGTACACGACCAAACATTAACTAATTTATTGACAGTGTTCACATTAATGTTATTCAGTTGTGTAAAATAGTAAATAAAGAGGCTTCGCTTTAACACGTTGAATACGAGACTATACGAGGGATTTTTAGACAGCGCGTATGAGGTCTTTCCGAGGCAAGATTGGACTTGTTTACGGTACCCATACAAGTCTCAAACAGATAAATTTGAGGAATTGTTTGAGATGATACCATCATCTCGTTTTTACCATCGCACCGCCCGCCATCGGAGTAGAGTTCATCCATACTATCTGGAGCCACTGTGGTCATCCACAGTGCGTTTCCAGAGGTCTTTTTTGCCACGTACGATCCGGCTATGGAATGAGATCCCCTCCACGGTGTTTCCCGAGCGCTATGACATGTCTTTCTTCAAACGAGGCTTGTGGAGAGTATTAAGCGGTAAGCATCGGCTTTTATCTGCCCCTGGCATTGCTGAAGTCCATGGGCGACGGTAACCACTCACCATCAGGTGGGCCGTATGCTCGTCTGCTTACAAGGGCAATAAAAAAAAGCAAAGATAGGCCTCAAAAATGTTTATGAATATACCCATACTTATAGAAATGTGGACTTTTCGCCTTACGCACCAAGCAAAAAGTTTTGACTGCGGCATCAGGGAATAGTCGCGTGTCGGGCTTTGAAGTCACATAACGCAGTCAGCGTGTTAAGGATAATTAATTCGATGGCTGTCAAAAATATGGTAAGATTTGTTTAGTTTGCATGTGAGCCCGTTTGACATACGTACAAGACAAAGGATTTTGTTCAGAGCGTGCCACATTTTTTTTCCATTTCTCCATGTTCTCGGAGAGCTTTTAGCAAAACTTCCCTCATTGACGAGCCCTTGAGTACGCCCACCTGTTCTGGTGAAGCCAGAAAGGCCTTTGGGCCACCAGCAATCCTTCCATCTTAAAAAAAAACCGCGGTTTCCTCATTTTTTGTCACGGTTGCATTGGCTCTAGGTAGATTTTTTGTTGATAAATTCCCATTGCGGGTCTTCGTTGACTTCTAGCCATCATCGGTGTAGAAAGTAATGATTTTTAGTACCACATGCTCTGAGTATTCAATCCAAATATTTGTCCGTGATATTAATTTTAATTCTCTGGTTCAGACGTAATTATAGTACAGAAGAAAGTTTAACTATAAGACGTTTATTTTAATCATAAATAGGATATTAATAGAATTAAATTATATTCTCATCTAATTTCAGCTGTTGTATTATCAACAAACTTTGTAAATGTGTTTCTGACGACAATACAATTAGTGATGAATCGTACTATTAAATTATCTAGCGATTGTTTCTGAATGGAAAAGACATATTAATCACATTGAATGTCATTATTATTATTATTATTATTATTATAATAATAATAATAATAATGACATTATTATTATTATAATTACTGGTGGTATAACCCCACGTGTATCCGCACTAGTAATTTTTTTATTATTTTTTTATTGCTTAGATGTGTGGACGAGCTCACAGCCCACCTGATGTTAAGTGGTTACTGGAGCCCATGGACATCTACGACGTAAATGCGCCACCCACCTTGAGATATAAGTTCTAAGATCTCAGTATAGTTACAACGGCTGCCTCGCCCTTCAAACCGAAACGCATTACTGCTTCACGGTAGAAATAAGCAGGGCGGTGGTACCTACCCGCGCGGACTCACAAGAAGTCCTACCACCAGTTGCAGTAAGTACCAATTCTGCCGTGCAAACTATTTCTGCCGTGAAGCAGTAATATGTTTACGGTTTAAAGAGTGGGGCAACCGCTGTACTGTAAAACCTTAGAGCTCATCTCTCGAGGTGAGAGGCGGCATTTACGTTAGAGATGTCTATGGGCTCCAGTAACCACTTAACACCAGGTGGGCTGTGAGCTCGTCTACCCATCTGAGCAATAAATAAAAAAAACGTTAATACAGATCGCATAGATCAATCACGAGGTATTTTGACATTCAGATCATCCTTACTTTTAATTAATTCTTATTAATTCTTTTACTCTTCCATTTTTAGGCAGGACCCGTTAAAGCCTAAAGGCAGCGTGGGCGGTGAGCCGGTGAATACCTGAAACATTGTAACAAGCGCGTCCGCTCGGCGACTGCGTGCGACCAAATATAAATATTGCCGTAGCTCCACCGGAGATTTGTTTAATTTGACACGCCCGATGTCTGTCTTTAAGTCATAGAATACGCAGATGTAGATGTCCTTATCTTTTTTTTCTCCCTACCTATTCTGATAGCCTTGAGAGGCTATTTCAGCTTCTCCTTGACGTGTAGGTGAGCTCACGGGACTCAAACCGGGAGTGTTGCTAACACTGGCCCTAGCAAGAGATGTGCATCGCAGAATCTACCGGAGGATCGGAAACGCGACCCACTGAGAAGATCTGGCGAGAAACTCAGTGGGATGGGTCTATGGGTTAATTTACTCGTCGAGCCCTTCGTCGCAAACGACGGGTTCGGCGAGGACGGTGACCAGTGCTTGAGGTACCTAAGAGCACCCTTAATAAATCGGAAGGATCCGTGATGACGTGCTTAGGGCGACGTCGACTGTTCACCATTCGGTCCACAGGATCGGTTATTGTCCCTATCAAGGACTTGCTCTGTAAAGCTTAGACTATCTTTATTGTTATTTACTGACGTGCTTACCTGATGATAAGTTGTTTTCTGTGGGCCTGCGCCACCATCCTAGTTTTCTGCCGCGAAGCTTTCACACGTTCCGGCCATATTATCAAATTTAAAACAAAGCTAGGGAATCTCAACCCGCTGTAACTGTTACGAAATAAATATAATCGACTCATTTATTGAAAAGACTCTAGCGCCATCTATCTTACATTAATGCGTTATATTGAAAGCCTTTCATGAAATATCAAATACCAAGTTATTATATAGACACAATTGGCATAATAATAATAATAATATCTGGAAAAAATCACGGATGGTCATTCAGTCTCAGTTTAGGGTGTTATGGGTACCAAAGACTGATGAACATTAATCAAGTTTAAATATATACATTATAAATACCCAGAAAAAGAGCAAAAAAATCTGTTCACGAACAGTGTTTGCTTGATGTGGGAATCGAACCCACGACCCTCGGCACAGCAGCCAGGGCTGCTAACTACAACACCACCGAGTCAGTCAATAGCATAAAAACTGGACAAATCATAAACTAATAAAATTGGAGAGTACTTATCGGAAGGCAGCGGTTTGGTTCTGCCACTGGCATTGCTGAAGTCCATGGGCGCCGGTAACCGCTCACCATCACTGGTGGTAGGTTACTGGTGGTAGGACCTCTTGTAAGTCTAGAACTTATTTCTCAAGTGGGTGGCGCATTTACGTTATAATTGTCTATGGGCTCCAGTAACCACTTAACACCAGGTGGTCTGTGAGCTCGTCTACCCATCTAAGCATTAAAAAAAAATACAAAATGTGTGCAATTCACACGTGGTAGAAGTGAAACCTTCCAAAATTAAAATACAATTATCCTAAACGTCTTAAGTATATGTAAAATTTTGTCATTAGTAAATAATTGTAAGGTAGCGCCCTCTGTGAATTGATATTTTAATTTCACGTATAATCCTAAATTAAAATTCACTACAAGGGCTTTCATACACACGTTAGTATTAAAAAATCTCACAGATGGCGCTGTATTAAATAGTATGTATATTTCTGTCTCATTCTTTGCTGGCTTCATCCTACACATTTTTGTATTTGTGTCTCTTACCTGTCGTTTTTTCCGTTGCATCCGGTTTGAAATCACAACGATTATAAAGAAGTTTTCACTTCAAAAAGGTATGCTCGTCTGCCTACAAGGGCAATAAAAAAAAAACAGCGAACGACAAATGTTTTAAAACACACATTCTAATAAATCGGATAACCCGCATCATCACTTTTAGTAATCTAAAACTAACTATACAAATACGTAGGAACTATAAATACGAAATCGAATATGTACTTACACTAAAATGTTTCTCGTTCACACTTATATTCCGTTCGAAAATATCCAATAAAAATATGATCGTAAACAAGGCATTAACGCCGAATAACCCATCTATTCCGATTTATACGTCGTAATCTATGACGCGCGCTGCGGGCCCGAGATAAGCCGGCCAAATAGAGAGGTAATCTTGCATGACTTTATTATGGAGCATTACTCGTACTCGATTTAAATACGCCAGTTTATTAAACTTTTTTTTTGACTTAGGCATCAAACTCTAGGTTTCGTGTTTATACAGATAACAATAAACAAAGGGCATATATATGTGTTATGTCAAATACATGGTAGTGTGTATTTTTTTTAATTGCTTTAATGTATTTTGTAGGCATAATTAAAAAAAAAAAAATTAAAAATAATAACTTTCTGCATTTCTACTCTATATCACTACATAGTATAAAACAAAGTCGCTTTCTCTGTCCCTATATCCTTATGTATGCTTAAATCTTTAAAACTACGCAACGGATTTTGATGCCGTTTTTTTTAATAGATAGAGTGATTGATGAGGAAGGTTTATATGTATAATAACATCCATTAAATAGTGGAAAAATACTGTTATTTTTGAGGTTTCTAATGTGATGTCGTAAATAATCAGTAATAAACTTTCATGTTTCCGAAGCGAAGCGAGGGCGGGTCGCTAGTTCTCTATATGTGTGGAAAATTTCGTACTCCTCCGTCTGCGCAATTTTCGTAAAAAGGCGTACAAACGTTTTGCGTCACGTATTAATATATAGATACTCAGGTGGTCGCGATTCCGGTGGTAGATTCAGCGTAGCAATGCTCTTGCTGAGCCCCGTGAGCACACGTAAATGTTCAGTGAAGCTAGTATAGCCTCATTAGATTACTAGCAGTAGATAAGTGTATAAGTAAGCTGGTGGTAGGACCACTTGTGAATCCGCACGGGTAGGTAGCACCGCCCTGCCTATGAAGCAGTAATGTGTTTCGGCTTGAAGGGTGGGGCAGCCGTTGTAACTATACTGAGACCTTAGAACTTATATCTCAAGGCGGGTGGCGCATTTACGTTGTAGATGTTTATGGGCTACAGTAACCACTTAGCTCCAGGTGGGATGTGAGCTGGACCACTCATCTAAGCAATAAAAAAAAATGCGATTAGCATTAATGAAGAATATCATTGAATGATATATCTAGGTAATAATTTCAAGCAATCTTCTGATGCATGAACAACAAAACGATCGCGAATCTAAGTAATTAAAACTATATTCAGATTGTTAAATGAATGCTTTTCTTTTGGGTTATAACCTCTTCCAACTTGCTTCGATAATCCTCAATGCTGAAGGTCGTGGCCTCATTTAATAACTTTCTCCTGGATTATCTTGCGCCAGGTATTCCTTATTCTTGGCTGCGCGGATGGTATCGTAATATATCAGGTATTAAAGCAAAGAAAAATGAAAGTTTTTAGGATGTATAGGCAGGCGATCGAATTAAAAAGGCTGCGTGTACTTATGTACGCGCGTAAGAAGTTATACTTTATTTTTATTAAATTTATTTCTTTTTTTTAATTTAAATTTTAATCCATTTTGAAAAAAAAAACGATTAAGCAACATCCTCAAACACGCATATTGGACATCCCTTTTCTTGACATCGTATAAATTTGGTAATCTCGGTACGGTTCGGAAAGTTCACCTGCGGCCATATTCAGACTCGCCAAGCTGCGTCGGTCGTATTATAATGAGCGATTTAGTGGGCAACTTCATTCTGTTAATTTTGTGTCACGGTGCGCGCGCACCGTAAAATTTCACTCTTATCAATTTTTCATAACGCGCCTAGAGAAGTATAACTTCAAAAATATACACAAAAAATCTTCGTTTTAAAAGTCTATTCAAAGCGAAGCTTTTACGACAATTTTCTCTGTTTGAACGCTTACGAAAGCACGATTAGAAATTCATATAATTACATAGTTAATACAATGTTTGCTTTTCATAATGACGGCGTAATTCCAATAGGTTTGTAAAGGCCCTAACTACCATATAATTTGGTGAATAATTAAGAGACACTAGCTCTTCGAAATTTCTAGTATTTTTACATCGTGGATATATGGACGGATGGATATACTCATGGAAGCTTTAGTGCTCAATATCGG
This sequence comes from Bombyx mandarina, assembly GCF_003987935.1. The sequence goes on from NW_021011495.1 coordinate 1,969,577, forward strand.
AAACCCACTTTAACCCACTAGGTACCAGCACCCTGACTATTTCTGCCATGAAGCAGTAATGCGTTTCGGCTTAAAGGGCAGGGCAGCCGTTGTAACTATACTGAGACCTTAGAACTGATATCTCGAGGTGGATGGCGCATTTACGTCGTAGATGTCTATGGACACCACTAACCACATAACACCAGGTGGGCTGTGAGCTCGTCCATCCATCTAAGCAATAAAAAAAAGCCCGCTGAGTTTCTCGCCGGATCTTCTCAACGGGTCGCGATTCCGATTCGGTAGTAGATTCATCAGCTGCTCTTGAGTTGTTAGGTCTCTTTCGGAGGCGTTCGGCAAGCTGTTAGCTAATCCCTCCTGGCTAAGCCAATGCTCGCCCACCTGTCCCGGTGAAATTGAAAAGGCCTCAGGGCCACCAGTAATCCTTCAATCATAATAAAAACAACAGAGGCAAAATGAAACGATAAATATAGCTTTAATTATGTCTACAAGTCGCAAAAGCCGAACTAAATACTAATTACATTTCGTTTTCGCTGATATCTAACAGAAAAACGAATAATTAGCCTAAAACAGAATTAGAAAATCTTATTGATAACTTAATGATAACTTATTGATAAATTAATATATTTTACAATGTTGTGTATTGGTCGGTCTGATGCTGGTGTGCGCGTCACTCCGCAGGTGCCGGCGGAAGATCAGCGCCGCAGTACCGATTGTTTCGTTACTGTTAGGCATTGCTGAGCCGGTAACCGTTTCCAAGCCTCGTTATTTTTGTNGGTCGGTCTGATGCTGGTGTGCGCGTCACTCCGCAGGTGCCGGCGGAAGATCAGCGCCGCAGTACCGATTGTTTCGTTACTGTTAGGCATTGCTGAGCCGGTAACCGTTTCCAAGCCTCGTTATTTTTGTTATCTTTTTTATTTATTTTTTGTACTTAATTTGTGTTTGGAATAAATGTTTATTATTATTATTATTATACTGCATTTACTTTTCTTATCGAGATCCATACAAGGCCAGAATTAAATCTATCAATGTTTGTGGTTAGTAGTTATTCAAAGCAAAAGATAACCACACACATATACACGAATTAAATATAAATTAATCTTAAGCAATGAATGAAATGTAATCAAATCTTAGTTGTATATATTTTTTTTATTTTTGATGTTAATGCACTGTCGATTGCACCTATAATTGAGGTGACATCTGCCATGAACTTTTGTCAATTATTCAATGTTTTGTATTGATGATCACTTTGTTGGTGCAACTTAATAAATAAATAAATAAATAAATAAAATTACAATGAAGACTTTGGTAATAAAGAAAAAAGTAAAATTTTCCACCGAGCGAGTAAATTAGCTCGGTAGACCGATGCTCCAAATGTTGTTCTTAAGAACTTGTTTAAGTATATGCTTACTTTGAAACTGTCTTTAGCAAAATTCAGGCATCTGTATGTGGCATTTTTTTAAATATTTTATTGCCTTTATAGGCCGACGAGCACACGGCCCACTTGATGTTGAGTGGTTACCGTCGCCCGTTGACTTCAGGAATGACAGAGGCAGAGCCAAACCTCTGCCTACCGTTAAGTATTCTCCACAAGCCTAGTGTCAGTGATAGCTAGTTACCAACTAAGTTAAAACCAACTGACCGCGCGCATAAGCTTTCTGCTCATTGTCCCACCTGAAAATTTACATCTAAACCAATATTGGCATTAGCCAATTTTCTTTTTCCGACTGTCAGGATTGCGAACATAAAAACTCGAAGATTGTCATACAAAAACAACAGAATTAAAAAAATAGTACTTAACGTAAAAAAGCACGTAACGCGTAACGTAAAACAACTTTGTTAATTTGAAAGTTTAATCGTTTATAGTGAGAGCTCGTCACAAGGTCTGCCCGTAACATGTTCGGGTAAACAGAATTAATCAAAAAAGGTGCACGTGTAAGAAGTGAAGTTTTGCGGTAGGCAGCGGCTTGGCTCAGCCCCTGGCATTGCTGAAGTCCATGGGCGACGGTAACCACTCACCATCAGGTGGGCCGTATGCGCGTTTTTTATTTTTATTGCTTAGGTGGATGTACGAGCTCACAGCCCACCTGGTGTTAAGTGGTTACTGGAGCCCATAGACATGTACAACGTAAATGCGCCACCCACCTCGAGATATAAGTTCTAAGGTCTCAGTGTAGTTACAACGGCTACCCCACCCTTCGAACCGAAACGCATTACTGCTTCACGGCGGAAATAGGCGGGGTGGTGGTTCCTACCCGTGCGCACTCACAAGAGGTCCTACTACCAGTGATTACGCAAATTATAATTTTGCGGGTTTGGTTTTTATTACACGATGTTATTCCTTCACCGTGGAAGTCAATCGTGAACATTTGTTGAGTACGTATTTCATCGTACGTCTGCCTACAAGGGCAGTATAAAAATATCCTATTACGGTTTCACGAAAACGTTAATGATTGAAATGCTCCCGAATGCTCCCGAAGCTTGCAATTTGAAAACTGAATTAAAAATCTAAAAGCTATCAAAATTTAATTCAACTTGTTTTACGGTGTGCAGTATTGTGGTTCTCTTCATTTTTCATTCTTAAATCAAATTTATCTTGTAATAGAGAATGCTGTGTATAAGAAAACCACCCAGTTCGCTTTGTCCTTTCCCTCCCTCCACGGTCGAGTTACGAGACGCTCTGTCTATTTTCTCACTCTCGCTCTTCCTAAATTGTATCTTTTCTCTCTAGCCGTAACGAATCTGTCGCGAGTTAAATTTTACACTCAAGATGCCTTAAGAAGTTTCACTTCAAAAAAGTATCACATATCTTGTATTCTGTGATAGCTACTCGCTACAAAAGTGTGTGTGTGTGTAGTGTATAAGATTCTGTTCTTATGTGCAGCAATTAGTCTTAGGATAGTGAGCAAGACAATAAGGTAATTACTGTAATTGAGTCCTAGGCTATATTCCACGCGTTTCACCGCCCCCACAGAACGGCGATCAGAGACCAGCTGTTCTCACTTAAACTAATTCAGCCCACTGAGTTTCTCGCCGGATCTTCTCAGTGGGTCGCGAGTGGTAGATTCCGCAAAGCACTGCTCTTGCTAGAGTTTGTTTTAGCAACGTCGTCAGGTTTAAACCCCGTGAGCTCACCTACTAGTTAGGGTTACGCTGAAATAGCCTCTCAAGGCTCTCAGCTAGGTAGGAAAAAAAGGTATTCTTAGTACTCGTAACATTGATGGAAATCTCTGGTTTGCGATGTCCCTGCCTACCCCGGAAACATAGATGAATAAACAGTAGCGAAACGTGCTTGATGTTTGTCGAACGCGTCACTCCGTGATACCCCTCGTACAAACATACAAACACATTTCTTTCCATCGACAGCAAACATTTGACATTGAGCTCTGTTGTTCATTTTGGGTTCGTTAAATAGGGTGGACAGACGAGCCGTTTTTGAAGCAGCGTATGAGATTGAGACGACTCAGCACTCAATTAAATCACAGACTGACCTCGGGAGATAACGTAGCAATTGATTTTAAAACAACTGATGTTCTAATATTTAATCCGGCTTTGGAATGATCTCCCCTCCACGGTGTTTCCTGAGCGCTATGACATGTCCTTCTTCAAACGAGGCTTGTGGAGAGTATTTAGCGGTAGGCAGCGACTTGGCTCTGCCCCTGGCATAGCTGACGTCCATGAGCGACGGTAACCATTTACCATCAGATGGGCCGTATGCTCGTCTGCCTGCTCGGGCAATAAAAAAATTAATAATAATTCTGCAAGCAAGAAACGAGAGAGAGAGGAGTGAGTGTTAAGATGACGGCTGATAGAAGAGAAAGGAAGAGAAAAATTAGCTGTGCTGACCTCACCTAGTGGGATATTTTGGAAAAAGAGTGAGAGAGAGAGAGAGCAAGCAAGAAAATAAATTCGACTTTTCCTGATTTTTCTACATAGGACTGTGCAAATATCAATCCCACAATGCACTCTGAGATATGCAGTAGAAGTTACATTTAGTTCAAACTGAAATTCAAGATTGCTTCGCGACAGAAAAAAGTGAAACATTAATGATAGTGATTACATAAATTTATAAACTCTTTATTGTACTGCTATTTAGGGAGGTTGATGGTGACGATGGACGCGCGTTAAAAACGCGACGTTTTTCCCGCTCGTCAGTAACACGTCAAGTTCGTTAGCCTTTCGTACCTGTACGCGATGTCTTTACTTTATCACTTCCTAGAAGCGAAGATACACAATATGCTTATGAAGTCATTGTATACCATGACGTATGTTAAAAAAGCTTTTCAACGTATGGAGCTTTTTGACGCGGATTTAACTGAGCGGCTTTGAGTTTTCATTAGTATTTAGTGGAGATAATAATTTATTTTCTTGAGGTGTTATTTTCTGTATGTAGATTGACGACCTCCAGCCTACGTACTGTAAAGTGTCTACTAGAGATGCTCCAAAGAATTATGTTACTCATAGACTTGAATTCTAAGTCACTTACATATAAGCACTGATTTGTTTTTAGGAATGTAACCTATCAATGTGTCGGAAATATAAAAGGATTGGTAGCTTTTTGCAGGGCCAAGACAAAACTGTTTCTTTGAAAGGGATTGAAGTCTTAGAAAAGCGCTGTACTCGGTGTGTAGAAAGACTCGGAGACTATGTAGACTATTTCGGTTTGAAGGGTGGGGCAGCCATTGTAACTATACTGAGACCTTAGAAGTTATATCTCAAGGTGGGTGGCGCATTTACGTTGTGGATGTCTATGGGCTCCAGTAACCACTTAACACCAGGTGGGCTGTGACCTCGTCCACTCATCTAAGCAATAAATAAAAAATTAGAAAATTAATTATTAAGTTATCAATAGCCATTATATTCTTTCTCATTCTCACTACTTTTTGATCATAGTAATTAACAATTTTTAGGGGGTTTTTTTCTTTTTTCTTTCTCACCTCTATGTCACGAATGGTTTCCATGACCTTCGCTTCAGCTCTGCATTTGAAATAAATATACCGAGGGGTTGAAGGTTATTTATTTTCAGCGACATTTATTGTAATTAAAAGTCTGTTTTATTTGGTATCAGCATCAACAGTTTGATTTTTTAATTGAACTTCAATTAAGCTTATTCCATTAAAATAGCTGAAGAAGTTTTTTGGTTATGATATTTTTCCCAAATTTTAAATGGTGCTCTTAGATTGTAAAGTTGCAAAAATGTCACTTAAATCTAATAGCATTTCACCCCTCAATAATATTCTATAATATTCTATTCATTTTCCTCTTTTGTCCCTTAGGTCGTCATCAAAATATTTCGCTTGATGACTAAACAAAATACAAACATCTTTCAAAGAGTTATATGCGTTCACTCAATAGAGTTGTTATGATGCCTTATTCTTTTTTTTTTCTCCACCTTATCCTACTAGGTGCGGTCGGCACAGCGAATTTTTATATTCCATTCTCTTGTATCAGCTGTCATCTCACTCCTCTCTCTCTCATATCGTCATTGACACACTCCATCCATGTCTTCTTCGGTCGACCTCTTCTTCCCCTACCTTGCACTACCATTTCCATACATCTCCTAGTCGAATGCATCTTCTCTCTACGCATCACATGTCCATACCACGCTAACCGTCCGCTCTTTAATTTGTTGATTACTGGGCTACTTTCACACTACCTCTTCCTTTATGATGCCTTATTCATTTATTATATCGTTATCAAACTGTGAAGATTCATTGTATCTTATCTTAGAAAGCGGTACCTTTTAGATTCCTTGCTCAGTTTTTTTTTTGGTCTACGATAGCAGACCATACTAATTTCCAATCGACAGTCAATGGGTACTGTATATATTGATACGTTAGATACAGATACATTAGATTGATACATAGATTGAATTTCTTTTGAAGAACTAGATCCAATAAAATGAGATGACGAAATAATTTCGAATGATTCCAGAGAACGGTAACCGTGTTGGAACAAACGCGAGAATAGAATGATTCCACAGGACGCTTACTATAGAACAAACGTAAGAATAGATTGAGATCGAAAATTCTATCAAAAATTCAGAAAGGGTGGTGGATTCAGCAGAATACTAGTCAAGACACAGCCATGTCGTTAAAGGCCCATAACATTGGATATTAACTAAATAAAGCGGCGCCATTAGAAATGCCCTTTAGAACGATTAAAACGGAAACGACAGGACATTGTATTGAGATAATTGGGCTCAGAAATGGTAGCACTACAGCGATGAGCCGGGCGTTAAATTCTGTATTGAAGAGTAAGAAATTTTGTGTCAGTCAACAAATTTGAGAATAAATGCCAACAAAACGGTACTCAATAAGATAAAGTACGTTTTTCTCGTTTCTTTAAGTAGTCGCCCGCGCTGGCTTCGCCCAATTGTGTTAACAACTTCTTACGCACGGTTTCGTATGAGAGAACAGTATGTTAGAATTTTCATTATTATTTGCGTAATTATTATAATTTGCTTAATTACTGGTGATAGGACCTCTTGTGAGCCCGCGCGGGTAGGTACCACCACCCTGCCTATTTCTGCTGTGAAGCAGTAATGCGTTTCGGTTTGAAAGGTGGGGCAGCCGTTGTAACTATACTTGAGACCTTAGAACTTATATCTCAAGGTGGATGGCTCATTTACGTTGAAGATGTCTATGGGGTCCAGTAACCACTTAACACCAGGTGGGCTGTGAGCTCGTCCACCCATCTAAGCAATAAAAAAAATATTGTAGACGTGCTGACGAGCACCTGATACTTAGGCCATAATTGGAGCTTAAAGACCCACGCTGATGGCCTATGTGAGACATAAGACATGAGGTCACGTACTGCTTCTAAAAAAATAAGCTGATAAATGAGTTTACTAATTATTTCTTGTTAAGTAGTTATCAGTGTTCATAGACCTCATAAAGTGAATGCCGACTTGTTACCTTGAGGCAAAAAGTCGAAATCTCAATTATATTGTATAGTGGCTGTTACTCTCTTCAAATAGTAACCCGTGAGTGCTACGCGGCAGATTTAGACAGTAGTGGGGGTAGAAGAAGAGGAAGAGGTAGACCTAAGGAAAAATTAATGAATTGCGTGAAAGACGGTACGTGTAGGAGGGGAGTAAGCGAAGAAATGGTCTATGATAGAGGAGTATGGAAGAAAAAAAACGCGTTGCACCGACCCCAAGTGGCTGGGAGAAGGGCAGGATAATGATGATGATGATGATGAGTGTTCCTACAATTAACCGTAACACTACTAATTACACATTTTCAAGGATGAGTCTTATAATTAGTAACGATAGATGTGTAAAAATGTAATAGAAAAATGTTGTGTTACTGTTCTCATTGTACATTACGCCTACGGTGAAATCCCTCTCGAGAACGCAGTAGCCTATTTGTACAACTGTAAGATCAGTTTTTTCTCTCTAAAGAATTGTTTAATTTACGTATTTCTGTACAACAGAGACTATGATTTGTGATATCTTAAAAAAAAACAGCGTTGTATTACGTTTTGGATTGATAAGACGTCCGGTGCATTCGTATGTAGCGATGCACCGGTGTTCGAATCCCACAGGCAGGTGCCAATTTTCCTAATGAAATACGTACTTAACAAATGTTCACGATTGACATCCACGGTGAAGGAATAACATCGTGTAATAAAAATGAAACCCGCAAAAATTTTAATTTGCTTAATTACTGGTGGTAGGATTTCTTGTGAGTCCGCACGGGTAGGTATCACCACCCTGTCTATTTCTGCCGTAAAGCAGTAATGCGTTTTGGCTTGAAGGGTGGGGCAGCTATTGTAACTATAGTGAGACCTTAGAACTTATATCCCAAGGTGGATGGCTAATTTACGTTGTAGATATCTATGGGCTCCGATAACCACTTAACAGTAGGTGGGTTATGAGCTCGTCCATCCATCTAAGCAATAAAAAAAACTTGCTAACACTAGCCCTAGCAAGAGCTGCAGTGCTTCACAGAATCTACCACCGGATCGGAAACGCGATCCACTGAGAAGATCCGGCGAGAGACTCAGTAGGTTATGTCTATAGGTTAGTTTTTACAGCGAACTATTGTCGACGTCGCTCTAAGTACGTCATTACGGATCCTCCCGATCCATTAACGGTGCTTTTAGATACCACAAGCACCGGTCACCGTCCTCGTCGAACCCGTCGCTTGCGACGAAGGGCTCGACGAGTGAATTAACCCATACACACAGCCCACTGAGTTCCTCGTCAAGGATATGCTGAAATAGCCTCTGAAGGCTATCAGAATAGGAAAAAAAAATCACCGAACTCTTCATCGTATTCACCGAGTTTGACAGGAAATGTGACCAATGCTTGGAGAGCTTAAAATCGAATATGGATCCGACACAACTTGTTTAACAGTTTTAAATTGACAACACCGACAATAAAATTGTAACCGTTAATGTAACTTTACTAATTGATGTACATAAAAGTTTATTTTTAATTAAATCAATAAAACAGGTTATACTTTGCTTGTTCGTTAAGTATAGGAAAGTAAATTACCACTAGGCCATAAGCAAGTCTTGTACTAAATCGAAATACATTATATAAGCGTTCTATACATAACAATAAATACCAGATGACCCAATTTCTAAATTATGCCTTTGACATTCTTACCCCTATATTTTACTTTCAACCGTTTTTCTCTTCTAGCCTTGTATATGTAAGGGTTATTCTCCTATAACGATATCATAATTTAGGCTTTTATGTAATTGCTTTAATGTAAGGCGGTTTTCAGGGAGTGAGAAAAAAAAGTGAGTGTGTCTTTTTGGGTAGGTTTGAGATAGAATGGAAAAGATTTCGTAAATAAAATGCATTAATCTTAAGATAGTAAAATGTTTATAGTTAGCCTTAGGAATAATGTGACACGTCACGTAAGCAAATGTGCGGTAGGCTCATCTGATAATAAGTAGTTACTGGGGCCCTTACCACCTTATGACATAAGTTCGAAGGCTAAGGAATCTTATACTCAAGATACTTTTACTTACTCACCCATGCGGGTGCTACAAAAATCGAAGAAAAGTTTCTAGAAATGTCTATTTCAATAACATTCAATAATTCAGTCAATTTCAGTAATTCAGTAATCCTAGACATTCCCGAATGAATCGCAAAAAGTACAATTGTAGTTCAGACTTAAAAAAACTTAACAAAATATACTAAATTTTGATATTCCCATGTGACATAGCCCAAAATGCACTTTTTGTTTTCATATTTTTCAAAGAATTTATTCCAAGATTTAAAATCTTTCGTGTTAATCTCTGTTATATCTCTGAAGCTATTCAACAATGAAACGTTTTTGGAAGATGTCGATGCAATTCAAATCTTGTATAGAAATTATCGGGTAGGCCCGAATGTTGTTATACTGAACTTGTACATATTCAACCTTATCTTGGTAATGTCGCTAGCGCCATTCAGGTATCTTTTTTCTCTTTTTTATTGCTTAGATAGGTAGACGAGCTCACACCCCACCTGGTGTTAAGTGGTTACTGGAGCCCATAGACATCCACAACGTAAATGCGCCACCCGCCTTGAGATATAAGTTCTAAGGTCTCACGTATAGTTACAACGGCTGCCCCACCCTTCAAACCGAAACGCATTACTGCTTCACGGCAGAAATAGACAGGGTGTTGGTACCTACCCGCACGGACTCACAAGAGATCCTACCACCAGTAATTACGCAAATTATAATTTTGCGGGTTTCATTTTTATTACACGATGTTATTCCTTCACCGTGGAAATCAATCGTGAGCATTTGTTGAGTACGTATTTCATTAGAAAAATTGGTACCCGCCTGAGATTCGAACACTGGTGCATCGCTCAACACGAATGCACCGGACGTCTTATCCGTTAGGCCACGACGACTTCAAATGTCTTGTGTACTATGACGGTTACCGCTAAACTTAATTACAAATACTCCTCCACCTTACGTCCTAAATCTCCCACACTGAAGATCGTGACCTATATGGGATTTTAGAATCTTCCGGCGGACAGAATTACACATACACACCCTGAAATCTGCTGACGTGATGCTTAGAATTAAATGAAATATTCGCTCAATTGGCACCGCGAATACGCATGCTTACAATCATATTTATTTTTCATACAACTCCGTTATGTGCGTCATTATTTAGAGAGGAAACAGAAAACGTACGTTTGGCTTATAGGAGCCTTCTTAACACAAATCATGAGGTCCTACAGCAGCTACGAAAGAATTACTACGGAACTTATGAGCATACAATTCGTTTGACAAATGATAAACCTCTATCAGGATTTCCTTAGTTGGGTAAAAATAATGCTGCGACGTATCGCCATGCACGAGCCCCTACTATAACTGTTTAGAGATCAAAGGGTTCGATAGTTTCCCGATATACCGTTACTTTAACATAATGATATTTGATGTTTTGAATTTTCACTTAATGTTGGTTATTAGGTGGTTAGGTTCAGGTGTACTTTGGCTTTATTATTATTGAACTAGCTCACGGCTTTTCTAGTTTTAAATGGTCATCGGAGCTTATAAATGTTAATACTATAAATATCGCCACCAAATTTGAGACATGAGTAAGGTCACAGTTTTAACAGTACACCGGCTCCCTAACCCTTCAAACCGAAACGCATTACTGCTTCACGGCAGAAATAGGCAGGGTGGTGGTACCTACCTGTGCGGACTCACAAGACGTCCTACCACCAGTTTTGATCATCGTTTTTACATTGATCGAATTATTTATATCGATATTACAATATTAGTGACCAACATAGCGTAGCTACGTCGTAAACGGTATCACGAAACTGGATTTATAACTGGAATATTCCTTTGAACCGTGTGGGAGGCCGCAGGAACGAAAGGATAGCTTCGTAAAACAAGACGCACATTGTCCGTTTGTAGTTTAAATTTTTAACAGACTTCTAAATTCAAAATAAGACTGACTGGTGGTAGGACCTCTTGTGAGTCCGCACGGGTAGGTACCACCACCCCGCCTATTTCTTCCGTGAAGCAGTAATGCGTTTCGGCTTGAAGGGTGGGGCAGCCGTTGTAATTATACTAAGACCTTAGAACTTATATCTCAAGGTGGTTGGCGCATTAACGTTGTAGATGTCTATGGGCTCCAGTAACCACTTAGCATCAGGTGGGCTGTGAGCTCGTCCACCCATCTAAGCAATAAAAAAATAATAAGAGAAACGTTCCCAATTCGACTGTATTAACTTAAAATATATCCAATCTTGTTTTTTTTCCCTAACTATGCTGATAGCCTTGAGAGGCTATTTCAGCATCGCCCTAACATGTTGGTGAGTTCGCGGGGCTCAAACCTGACGACGTTGCTAGCACGAACCCTAGCAAGAGCCGGGCTTTGCAGAATCTACTACCGGATCGGAAACGCGACCCACTGAGAAGATCCGGCGAGAAACTCAGTGGGCTATGTCTGTGGGTTAATTTACTTCGAGCCCGTCGTCGCAAGCGACGGGTTCGACGAGAACGATGACCGGTGCTTGGGGTACCTAAAAGCACCGTTAGTGGATCGGGAGTATCCGAAATGACGTGTTTTGGGCGACGTCGACTGCTTTCCATTCGGTCCGCAGGATCGGGTATGTCAATCTTGAATGTATACCGGTATAAGCAACTTTATTGGCCAATAAAAGAATAGAAAATGATATACAATATTTTGTGGTATTAAATCATTTATTTATAAGCGAACGTTGAGAAAGAATCATTTCTCAAAAGCCTCGGCGTCTCAGCTCCAAGATAAAACAGAATGTATCTTATCGAGTAATTTACGACAATTAATCGGTAATTAATCAATGCCCCTCTATATTTCATTAATCTTATCAGAGGCCGTTAATTAAGTATTTGGAAACTGTATCAGATTTGTGTTTTGTTTGGATTTGATTTACTATGTCTTTGATCTTATTTCAGGGTTTGAAAGAAAAAACTATATTAATTAAGACTTCTTCAGAAATCTGAGGATATTATATTCATTTAGATGAACAGAAATAGTGCGATAATTGTCGGGTAGATCCGAATTTTACCATGTAATATGAGGTTCAAAGGGGAGTCAGCACCAATCTATCAGTAATGCTAACTACAGGAGATGTAATCATCTATATATTTATAAGTGAAGCAAAACCTTTGTATCCTTTTTACGAAAATTGCGCGGACGGAGGAGTATAAAATTTCCCACACTTATAGAGAATATAGAGAGGAAGTGCACAATGCTAATTTTTTTTTTAAATAATGAATAAAACATACTTTAAACCAATAAAGAAAACATTACACACACTACATACCATGTATTTGACGCACACATGCATGCATACTATTTATTGTCAAACTTTGGTTCTTGGAAGACGATCCAGAGGTCGTAGCCGAAAAAGATGGAGTGACCAAGTGTCTGAGTGTCTGGACATGAGACTGAGCCACGCACTTCACTGTGCCACTGACCGACATAAGTGGCTAAAAATTACAAAAAAAGGTCACAGGCGGGCGCATCACGATGCTCAGCAATGAGCGATCGACTGAAGGAGGAGGAGGAGGTTCTTGACGTCTGTGGTCAAATTGAGAATAGGTTAAATATTGTTTGTCTTTGTTACTATTTTATATCAGTATTTATATTAGTATAAAATACAATCATAATAGTGTACAAACTTACAATTCCAATTAATTATAGTCGAATTTCGACTACTACGGGACCTCTAGTTTATTTAGTTGTATCAACTAACTGATCGCCGATTTAGAGTCAAAACATCGTCACCAAACTAAAGGTCTCGAGGTATTCGAAGTATATTTCTCGAGTATCCGTAACGTTAAAAACTGTTCTAGAACAATAAAAAACGTTGACTTTAAATATTAATCATAACTACAAACATATCACGCACGGTTATTCGGTCCCAATTTAGGATTCCCATGTGTTATTGGTACCAGAGACTGATAATCATACTGACATACGTTCAAATTATGGAGGATAGAGGTAAGGAGAACCGTCTCTGTGTGTGAGAAAGTGTCCGTTAAAATCTGCTAAACAAGGGTGGCGCTACAGTAGCAACCGGGTAAATTAAAAAAAAAGGCGCTGAAAGTTATTAGGATAAGATAGAGAAATAAAAAAAGACGAAAGAACTGTAAGCACTACAAAATTACAAAAAGTATTATATTAAACAGCAATAATTTTAGGTTATATTGACGAAATCAGTTTGGACTACGTAAACATGTGAGGTCTTGTATATTACACTGTCACTAACTACTCTAGTCATTAAATATATTAAATTTCCTAACTCAGCATACTTCAATCAGTTAACAACTGCTCAACTCATATCATACCCTGTGTCTATGCTAGCGCCATTTTGGAGGATTTTTGAACTGTTATTTAGTGCTGAAAGTGGGACACTTTTTTAAGCTTCTCCCATATGAGAGTTCAAATATATACATATATAGATAATGACCATCCAAATAAAGGGCAAACAAGCCCTGCCTATTTCTGCCGTGAAGCAGTAATGCGTTTCGGTTTGAAGGGTGGGGCAGCCGTTGTAACTATACTTGAGACCTTAGAACTTATATCTCAAGGTGGGTGGCGCATTTACGTTGTAGATGTCTATGGGCTCCAGTAACCACTTAACACCAGGTGGGCTGTGAGCTCGTCCACCCATCTATGCAATAAAAAAAAAACATCACACGAAGGTTTGGCCGATATGGGAATCGAACCCACGAGCCTTGGCGCAACAATCAGTGCTCTAGCTACTGCACCAACAAGTCATAAATAAAGAACTCATTAATTCTTATAATTCAATCATCGGCGTATTTGAATTTGGGATCCAAACTGGCGCTGGGACGATTCGAATTAGAATGAATTATTGCATCAGTTGCCTACCGTATTTAAAATTTAATTACTTAAATTCGTTCTCGCCATACTACAACTTTACAATAAACCATTGACAAGGGCTACTCGGATTTATTTTCACTACTCACTGGTGGTAGGACCGACCTCTTGTGAGTGCCCGCGGGTAGGTCCTACCACCGCCCTGCCTATTTCTGCCATGAAGCAGTAATGCGTTTCGGTTTGAAGGGTGGGACAGCCGTCGTAGCTACACTTGAGACCTTAGAACTCATATCTCAAAGTGGGTGGCGCATTTACGTTGTAGATGTCTACGGGCTCCAGTAACCACCTAACACCAGGTGGACTGTGAGCTCGTCCATCCATATAAGCAATAAAATAAAAACACGCACACACACACGTGACAGTTATCTAAAAATATTTTATCCATGAGATCTGCGAAAGAGGTAGGCGTATACTTACTACATTTTATGCCGAACTCAAAAAGAAAATTCTCACAATTTCCATTAGAATTTTTCGACTATCTTATTGTGGTTAGATTAATGTGGTCCGGTCCGTTTGTTTATCACTTCACATTGATTAGATTTTGGTCGAGTATCCGGACGATCTCATCGTATGTGGGTGTGAGATGTTATCTCACACGTCGCACGGGATTGCGCACACTTCGCTGGCTGTGCGATTTTTCTCAAATTATAGAGCTAAACTTTCAAATTCACTAACTATTAATTTGGAATTTCGCTTCATCTAAAAAACCAATACATTCCACACAAGAATAAGCTCCCAAACGCTAGATATATTTAGAAACATGCTGAGATCTAATTGGGACTAAAAACCTCTTAAAATAGAAAGTCATTAGCAAGCAATAAAGCGATTATATCCGACAGCCTTTTGTTTTTTTGGGGTGGCCAAACCTCCAAGAGGTCCCCGCGTTTAGGGGGCACGCGGTGTATGTGAGAATGGGCGGTCCGCAGACCCAAGGGACGCAGTTTAGGACCCTAAGGTCCTAAGTTCTCTTAGTCAATACTACAACCAGACTCGCGGCGTCAGCCTGACGACGCCCGACAGGTCGTCAAGGCGATTGTCGACGACCAATATCCGTCAGCTTGTCTTAGCTTAGCTTTCCACACGACCCTTACAACTATCGGAAGCGAAACATCAACTAGTGGGCGTACTAGGAAACTGGAATTGCTCCTAAATTTACATATTTAAGTATCCCTTGTACTTGTCACATGCCCTATTGATCGTATCGCTAAGTTTAACAGCATATTTTATTAACGTTGTTTTGTTCGTTTATAAATTGAAAATTAATTTTTATTTTTATTATCGAACTCGTTTTGGTAGTCGTGAGTTCTTTTCTAACTGTATATATATTTTTAAATTACGACCTTATAATTTGTCCGTCTGGTACCACGGCTTTATCGCAATGCAAGCAGGATTCGACCCTATTACTTAAAGCTATGACACAAATTCGTACTGTGTTTTCAGAGAGCATTTTCTCGCGCTCTTTCAGGTCTAGAACGCAATTTTATGTAGTTATGTCGTAGTCTGGTACAGCAGTCAAATTGGTAACTTAGCTGTGAGCTGATGTTAGTTTATCATAAAGGCCTTCGCCAATGGCTGGTTTGTGGAGCCAGCGGATCTTCTCGACCTTGCCAAACCATCAGTTCTCTTCGTAGAAGGCCTACCTACTGTACTGTAAAACTGAGACTTAGAACTCATGTCCCAAGGTGGATGGTGCCGTTTATGTTGTTGATGCCTAAAGACCCCGGTAACTATTATATTTAACACCAGATCGGTCGAAAACTCATCCACCCACGTAAGCAATTAAAAACTAGCTTAATATTGGTGGCAGGAGACATTTTTTCCCGATCACTTCATTCTTAATGACAGAAAGAGGTAGGTAGGGTTAAGCAAAATTAATGGATTGCGTGAAAGACGATATGTGTAAGAAGGGAGTGAGCGTAGAAATGGTATATGATAGAGGAGTATGGACGGAGAGAGCATGCTGCGCCGACCCTACGTGACTGGGAGAGGCGCAGGAGTATGGCTACAAACTTAAGTGTTTCCATTATTACAGGTCTTGTCTGAAATTAATAAAGCATCCTTTAGGCCACGAAGACTTCGAATGTAATTTATCCATCAATTAACTTAATGAGCTTATGCGCGTTTTCAAGGCTAATAGGAAATTATTCTTTAATATTTGGGGCCTCTGTAAAGGCTTGCGGTGTAGGCTAGGAAACGCGGTGTTAGTTTAACGTCAGCACTCTTGAGTACGGCCGCCGAAAAAGGTGTGTCGGTCTGAATCGCAGCAATAACATTCAATCCAGTAAAAGCCATTGCCGTAGACTCGCGTTCAAGGGTAAGGCTTTTGGCGGTAATGGCGTAGCTTCGAAGATCAGAGTTACTTTCTAATCTCAAGCTGTTTTGTTCTCTTCCTACCACTAATTAGGTAGGCGATATAATGTCTTACAGAGAACTAACACTTGTACTGCTGTAACTGTAGCAGATTTTTTTGTCTAATATTAAAACGATTATAAATATTGTTGTGGGTTAGATATTAACGTGTTTTACTTTATACTAGCTGACCCGGCAGACTTCGTAATGCCTAAATCGATAAATAAAAGACCTAAACTTTTGTATAAAAAAAACTTAAAAAAAAAACAAAAGGAATCCGTCCGACGGGGAACTAATCAAAGGAAAAACAAAATTGTTTGTTTTTATATAATTCCGAGCATTTTAATATTTTTCACCTTTCAAACCTTCTGTGGACTTCCACGAATAATTCAAGACCAAAATTAGCCAAAATCGGTCGAGTCGTTCTCGGGTTTTAGCGAGACTAACGAACAGCAATTCATATTTATATATAGAGATTTTAAAGAGGTTTTCGGAGCCTATTGGCACCATACGCAAAAGCGGTCAGGCAAGTCGCAAAGTAGATAAAAAAAAACCGCTTTCCACCCAAATTGGGACCACAGGGAAATTGACCCGGCGCTCTCTGTAATTTAGTCTGTAATCACAGCCGGCTCAGGTGTGGACTCGTATCGGGTTATGATACGACCTGTCTGATTATATGAGCTGAGCCTATCTCAGGACATCTGTTTATCCGCTCCTTTTGCGCACGCGAGAGGAAATTTCGCTGGCTGCGTGGAACATTGTTTGGCTTTCGCAGATTTTCGGGCGCGTCGTATCTTTTTCGGGTCGCGAAATTTGTTTTTGTCGAAAATCTTGATGGTTTCAGCGGATCGGGGTCGTTGCAAGTGCTGTGATGCAAAATTCAGATATGCTGCTCTAATTATATTTAAAATCGAGTGGTTTAAAAGGAACTACGCTTGGCTATGACACTGGCATTGCTGATGGCCATATATGCCGTAGGACTGACGATCGCTAGAGCAGACGGGTTCTCGAGTGGAGACCGTGCAGCGGAAGACGTAACGTGGGACGCCCTCTGGCTAAATGATGCGATGACCTCCGAACGGTGGCCGGCAAGAAGTGGATGAGGAGAGCCGTAGACCGAGCTCAATTGTGTGGACTGGGAGAGGGGGATGATGATGATGATGATGAGGGACGGTAGCCTCACCATCAGGGGGCCGTATGCTCGTCTGCCTACAAAGACAATAAAAAGAAAAGTAGTAGCTGAAGGTGTTAAATGTTGTATCCAGTTATTATCATTATTGCCTTAGTGAGTTGACGAGTTATACACCCCACCTAATGGTGAGTGGTTACGGTCATACATCAGCATTGGCATGGCTACAATCAAATTGCTCTTTTTTTTCATTGCTTAGAAGGGTGGACGAGCTCACGGCCCATCTGGTGTTAAGTGGTTACCGGAGCCCATAGACATCTACAACGTAAATGCTGCCACCCACCTTTAGATATGAGTTCTAAGGTCTCAGTATAGTTACAACGGCTGCCCTACCCTTCAAACCGAAACGCATTACTGCTTCACCGCAGAAAAAGGCCGGGTGGTGGTACCTACCCGTGCGGACTCACAAGAGGTCCTACCACCAGTAATTACGCAAATTATAATTTTTCGGGATTCATATTTATTACACGATGCTATTCCTTCACCGTGGAAGTCAATCATGAACATTTGTTAAGTACGTATTTCATTAGAAAAAAATTGGAACCTTGCCTGAGGGATTCGAACACCGGTGCATCGCTACATACGAATGGACCGAACGTCTTATCCTTTAGGCCACGACGACTTCAATCTCTGCCTTTAATCATTCTCCGGGGACCGCAAACCACATATCATTTATCAATTCATAATTAACTGTAAACTCATTATTCAAAATAAATAACTTCATTTTAATTCGGAAAGCAAAAACGTAATAATTATACACAAATCGAAACTCATATTAATTATATTCGTATTTACAAATTGAACACAAACAAACTAACTAAATGATGATAAACGTTTTAAGTTATTACATACATATGTACATACGTTAACAACTGCATGTAAATTATGTGGGGTCATACTTTTATTTCTGACTCCAAAGGCGGTATAAATTATACGAAATTTCGTGGTTTAAGTGTTGAGATTTTCGCGAGATAAGCAAAAAAAATCGCCATATGTTGAACATTTGTTAGTGGTAGGACCTCTTGTGAGTCCGCACGGGTAGGTACCGCCGCCCTGCCTATTTCTGCCGTGAAGCAGTAATGCGTTTCGGTTTGAAGGGTAGGGCAGCCGTTGTAACTATACTGAGATCTTAGAGCTTATATTTCAAGGTGGGTGGCGCATTCACGTTGTAGATGTCCGTGGGCTTCAGTAACCACTTAACGCCAGGTTGGCTGTGAGCTCGTCCACCCATCTAGGCAATAAATAAAAAAAAGAACAGTGTTTTCTTTCTCTTAACCTTATTGAGACCTTAACCATACTGAGACCTTAGAACTTATATCTCAGGGTGGGTGGCGCATTTACGTTGTAGATGTCCATGGGCTTCAGTAACCACTTAACGCCAGGTTGGCTGTGAGCTCGTCCACCCATCTAAGCAAAAAAAAAAAAAACTTGATCTTATTGCCTGATTGATCGAGTGGTAGTGGTATTGGGAAAGGGACTTAGACTACATTGGGGTACGGGTCTTTCTTCTTTGTGGAAGCAGTTTACTATTCGGGGTTTGGTCTTAGCGCTTCATGTCTCGTATGTTTCTGTTATCAAAGATACAAGAGATAATGTTAACTTAACAGTAGATAGAAGGTGAGCTTTTTTATCGAACCGTTAAGTCAACATCCATTACCATCACCTTTCTGCTTATATCTATCACGAAGCCTTTATACCAACCGGTTCCTAAGGATGAAATAGCCGTTATACTGTAGAAACTCAGACCCCATAACTCAAGATGGCAGCATTCACATAGAGATATCTATGGACTCCGAGAACCGCTTAATACCAGATGGACCCAGTACTTGTTCAATAATATAAGCAATAAATGAAAAAAAACATGAGAAAAAATTTATTTGAGTGAGTCATCATAGTACACAAGTCATCATCATCATCATCATCATCAGTACACAAGCAGTCAGTAAATAAGTATATAATCAGGAATATATTAGTATCCCTAATCTGGTCACACATTAGGATTCCTTGGACTATTGGAACCAGAAAAGGACGCATACATCCTTAAGTGTTATAACCATGTATGAATACAGCAAATAAATCTGTACATCATCCAATTGTTACTCGAAGGAGAAATTGAATCTACTCTTGATCTAGGATTGAAACATCTTAACTATTGCGCTACTGAGTCAGTCAAATAATAATAAATTTATAATTTTTTAAACTGTATTCTTAATAAATAAAAAAATTATTGTATAATTAATAAGATTGGTTCTAATAAATATAGTATCTATATAATAGAAATCACCTTATTCGTCATAAATTGGACTATCCAAATTCTTTTAACTTACACCACACACCTCTATCACAGAATAGACTTAGAGAAAACATAAATATCACTAATTCACCATACCGGGATTGTGTTATGATTATAAATATTTTTTTCTAATTCTAACGTTTCATATATATTATTATGTATATACGAGAAATGTTTACATTGTATATCATATTATGTATCTGTGTTAATTTGTATATTTGGTATTCAATGATGTTATCGACATTAAAAAAGGAGGGAGCTTAGATTGAACAAGAGTATCTGCCGTTTCATGTTGTCTATATATTAATACGTGAAGCAAAAACTTTGTATCCCTTTTTACGAAAATTGCGCGGACGGAGGAGTATGAAATTTTCTACACTTATAGAGAATATAGAGAAGAAGTGCACAATGCTAATATTTTTATAAAATAATCCATAAAATATACATTAAATCAATAAAGAAAACATTACACACATTACATACCATGTATTTGACGCACACACGCATGCATACTATTTATTGTCAAACTTTTGTTCTTGACGTCTGTTGTCAAATTGAGAATAGATTAAATATTGTTTGTCTTTGTTAATAGTTTTTATAGTATAGTCTTGGCGAAATTTGTGATTATAGAAGTATAAAATACAGTCATAATAGTGTACAAACTTACAATTCCGATTATTTATAGTCGAATTTCGACTACTGCGGGACCTCTAGTAGGTCTCAAATACACAAAAATTCTGCGTAATATTTCAGAAAAGCGATCAGTCTTCAGATATTACCTAGTCTAACACCAGAGCAAGAAATATCATATCTTTTTAATGATTTTAAATAGTCATATATCATGTTTTTGACAACCTTTTTTTCTATTAAAATGATTCACATATTCTCACATTTGACATTACATTCTTACTGGTGGTAGGACCTTTTGTGAGTCCGCACGGGTAGGTACCACCACCCCGCCTATTTCTACCGTGAAGCAGTAATGCGTTTCGGTTTGAAGGGTGGGGTAGCCGTTGTAACTATACTGAGACTTTACAACTTATATCTCAAGGTGTGTGGCGCATTTACGTTGTAGATGTCTATGGGCTTTAGTAACCACTTAACACCAGGTGGGCCGTGAGCTCGTCCATCCAACTAAGCAATAAAAAAAACACAGCCTATCGACAATGTCCATATATAAAATTGTCGCCTAAAATATTAAAGCGATCCAACACCTCGCTCGGTACACTGCAGACGCGAGCAAAGACAGTAATATATTAGTATTTCCTTTTTATTTGTCGGACGCACGGACTCGCAATCAGGAGCGGGCGTAAATGGGAGTCAGGATCGTAAACTGTCTCGGACTTTGTTGGGCACGCGGGCCCTATAAGATACAAGCGTGTTTTTCTGGATACCGAATAACATTCTTCCAGTTTTAATTGGATTTAGTTTTATTAGTCCCGTTTCAATGGAGGTAAGACGTTTCTATTTATTCCTCTTCTTCGGTATTCCTTATCTAATTCGGCTGCACGTCTGGCGTTTATGTGTGCAGGGTGTGGAGCTTTAGGACGAAAGGAAGATCTTCCACCGAGCGGGTGATATTGCTCGGTAGAGCGACGGTCAAAATCGTGTTTTTTTTTTCCTACCTAAGCTGATAGCCTTGAGAAGCTATATCAGCGTAACCTTAACTAGTAGGTGAGCTCACGGGGCTCAAACCTGATGACGTTGCTAACACGAGCCCTAGCAAGAGCAGTGCTTCGTAGAATGTACCACCGGATCGGAAACGCGACCCACTGAGAAGATCCGGCGAGAAACTCAGTGGGCTGTGTCTGAGGGTTAATTTACTCGTTGAGCCCTTCGTCGCAAGCGATGGGTTCGACGAGAACGGTGACCGGTGCTTGAGGTACCTAAAAGCACCGTTAGTGGATCGGGAGGATCCGGAATGACGTGTTTGGGGCGACGTCGACTGCGTTCCATTCTGTCCGCAGGATCGGGAATGTAGTTACCGGCGGCCACGATCAGAGGGTTCTCGTGTCGTGCCGCTTTATCGAAGTGGCGCATCGACGCCGACGCCAGCACAAATCTTGTTGTTCGGAACTTGTATATATGCAAGCTTATCTTGTAAATGTCGTAAGCGCATTTCAGGCATCTGTCAAATATCTTGCGTTGTATGATGGCTACCGCCACATCACTCTCCTCCGAGACTGGAGGTCGTGTCATTTGGTTAGCGTTGTCCGTCCTGAGATTAGCTTGCAAGTGTCAGTGCTGCTCGAAGTCTGCGGTGAGTCGAAACTGAGCTTGAATGCTGCGTGAGTACCGTGAGTAGTCCATGTATGCAGAGCTGCAAACCGGAGATGTGTGACCCCAAGCGTTGATGATCCGGTCGTGGGCTGCGATGAACTCTTCCTACACGGGGTTATCCCTGACCTGGTCAGTCTACTTGTCGTAGGATCTACTGTGCATGATACTCTATATTGCTTTATACTACCAGAAACTCGATCGAAAGACCCTACCTACCCTGTGATACGTGTCAAAGAATGTTAGCAATTTGAGTTAGATCTTGAAGGTTATGCAAAATGAAATCATGACATCCCGAGCATTTTTCTCCAGAGTAATCTCCATCTTAAGTTATCTAATCTTGCATTTCTCATTATCTCTCTCTCTCTCTCTCTCCAAGGTCTAGGTTTCGTTGGCACAAAAGAGTAGAAGAAGTATGTTTTATAATATGGAGTTTATGAATAAAATACGTTGAAAAGACTCTCTCAGAACTGAGACCAACCTTCTTATTTTTGGCTTAGATGGGTGGATAAGCTTACAGCCCACCTAATGTTAAGTGGTTACTGGAGCCCATAGACATCTACAACGTAAATGCGTCACCCACCTTGAGATATAAGTTCTAAGGTCTCAAGTATAGTTACAACGGCTGCCCCACCCTTCTAACCGAAACGCATTAGCGCTTCACGGCAGAAATGGGTAGGGTGGTGGTACCTACCCGCGCGGACTCACAAGAGATCCTACCACCAGTTCAAATCTATAAAAAGCTAACGCAATAGATACTTTCAATTAGACATACCAAGTAAAAGAATGCATAGTTTTAAAAAGATCACCCTGCTTCAGCAGTTTGATAAAAGATCTGGACGGAAATTTTGTTGGATTGGATTATTTTCGGAGATCCTTCCCCAAAAATCTAGGCAAAACAAATGTATTATTCATGAGGGCAACTCCGGGCTAGTGAGCTGTTTATTTTTATTATTATCGTTATTACTTTACCAAGGGTGCTTATTGTCACCCTTTTTAATGGGACTAAATCGGATAGGACACGAAAATATTTATAAACTGTTCATTGACCTCGCTAAGTCTTTTGATGGTGCTAACATGAACTTTTTCTCAATTCAGTTGAGTAACAAAAAAAGTGGAAAAAACTTAAGAATTTTTTAACCGACTTAA
Source organism: Bombyx mandarina (assembly GCF_003987935.1). The sequence continues at coordinate 1,992,694 of NW_021011495.1, forward strand.
AAATGAAGGCGGTTGTCATTTCAAGACAAGTCAAAATAAAGACAAATCATATGGTACATAAATATTTTCTTTAGTGTTATCATGTCATCCAGGGTTGATGTAGAGGAATACATTTGTGTGTACTAAGCACATACTTTCGTTATTTTAAGTGTTGCACTATTAAATCTTGTGAAACTTTTATCTCACGATCCACTAACGGTGCTTTTAGGTACCCCAAGCACCGGTCATCGTTTTCGTCGGACCCTTCGCTTGTGAAGAAGAGCTCGGCGAGTGAATTAACCCACAGACACAGCCCACTGAGTTTCTCGCCGGATCTTCTCAGTAGGTAGCGTTTCCGGTGGTAGAATCTGCGAAGCACGGCTTTTGCTAGGGTTCGTGTTAGCAACATTGTCAGGTTTGAGCCCCGTGAGCTCACCTACTAGTCCAGTGACACTGATATGGTCTCTCTAGACCACCAGCTAAGGTAGGAAAAAAATATATGGAAATTTTACCTTTAACAGACATATACCTTTTTTTAATCGATCTTAAATAAGAAAGTTCTAGGTTCTTTTGCTATCTTATGAAACAGATGAGGATCGGCTGTAGGTAGGTACAGCAAGGGTATATTGCTACCATCACTATTGCCTGAACAACCTTGACCTTACCCAAAAGTTAATCTTTGTCTACGAGGAAATATAACGGGAATGATAATTAATTCAACAAACCTAATCGAATCTTTGATCGGTCTTAACATTATAATTTCAATAATTATTGCAATTATTTTACCCCCTGATTGCTATGCGTCCCTTGTCCTGATAATTCCATTAGTACAATGAAATTCAAGTGATTTTAACTCTCATCCGCAAAGGTTAGGGAGCATTTTGGTTTGAAAACTAAACTTTGTTTAAGCTCTTGTGTTTTTCACGTAAAAGGCCGTAAGTGAATTTGTTTAACGAACCATTTTGTTCTCTAATTCCGAACGTAATAAAAAGTATTTTAGTTTGCCGGACTGATTCGTTTAGTTTCGACTACGTATGAAGGTTTGTTGATTAAGCTTTTGTAATCCCATAAAGTCGTAAGTGACAAATAGCGAAGAAGCAAATTTTATCTTTCTATGTAGCTGTTTTAGAATTCAGAATCAATTTCCTTATCTTATAGAATATCTTTATTTAATAGAAATAGTATTGTTCCGTTACCAATAACATTTAAATATATAATATTAATACGTGAAGCAAAAACTTTGTATCCCTTTTTACGAAAATTGCGCGGACGGAGGAGTATGAAATTTTCCACACTTATAGAGAATATAGGGGAAAGTGCACAATGCCAATTATTTTTTTAAAATAATGCATAAAAGAGACATTAAATCAGTAAAGAAAACATTACACACACTGCATACCATGTATTTGACGCACACACGCATGCATACTATTTATTGTCAAACTTTTGTTCTTGACGTCTGTTGTCAAATTGAGATTAAATATTGTTTTTCTTTGTTAATATTTTTTATAGTGTAGTCTTGGCGAAATTTGTGATTATAGAAGTATAAAATGCAATCATAATAGTGTACAAACTTACAATTCCAATTAATTATAGCCGAATTTCGACTACTGCGGGACCTCTAATTTAAATTAATATACAAAGGAAATTAGTACGAGACTTTCAAAGTTATTGAAGTTTAATATTTTTATGTCAAATTAAGTTTGGAACAACAGAAAATTTAGTACCGAAATATATTAAAATCTATTGAAAGGTGAGGTACTAAAGAAAATCTTGTTAGGGCACGATCGGTGCTTGGTGGATAAGCGAGCGATTTTATTTAATGATCGCTAATAATACGAAATGCAAGGTGTGCTTAAGTGGCCGGGCGATTTGTGAGATCCTACGGGTACTTAAGAATACCTTGCATATTTCTGCCATGAAGTATTTCCTTTGTGAGAGCTTTTACCGCTCTCGATAGCGTAAAAGTTAACTTTGTAAAAGTCAAATTTGTATGGAGTTGGAACGTTTGCCTACGTTTTCCGCTAGGGGCGCTGTTCCAACTGCATACAAATTTAAATTAACTTTCACGCTATCGAGAACGCTAAAAAGCTCGCACTAAGCACACTGATTATTAATCGAAGAGAATTATCGTCGAAACCATCTACGCAACTTCAAAAACAAGGGCTTTGACAGATTACTGGTGGCAGGACGTCTTGTACGTCCGCACGGGTAGGTAACACCACCCACCTATTTCTGGCGTGAAGCAGTGATGCCGTTCTCTTTGAAGGATGTGGCAGCCGTTGTGATGTAAAAACTGAAACTTACAACTCATGTCTCTTAAACAAGAGTCGAAATTAGCGTCATTAAGGTCTTCGTGGTACGGACATGTGATGCGTAGAGAGAAGATGCATGTGACTAGGAGATGTATGGAAATGGTAGTGCAAGGTAGAGGGGGAAGAGGTCGACCAAAGAAGACATGGATGGAGTGTGTGAATGACGTAATGAGAGAGAGAGGAGTGAGTGTCGAGATGACGGCTGATAGAAGAGAATGGAAGAGAAAAATTTGCTGTGCCGACTCACCTAGTGGGATAAGGTGGAGATAAAGAAGAAGAAGTTCTCCGATAAGCACTTAACTTAGAATTTTTCTTACTGTGAAAGATTAATGTATTTTTTTAATTTTTTTTATTGCTTAGATGTGTGGACGGGCTCACAGCCCACCTAGTGTTAAGTGGTTACTGGAGCCCGTAGACATCTACAACGTAAATGCGCCATCCACCTTGAGACATAAGTTCTAAGGTCTCAAATATGGTTACAACTTAACTTTCTACGTATTAAAACTTTCAAAACCACTGTCGCCTATCAACAAAAACACGATTCGAATCCCCGTGTTTTCTATAGTATAATGGATCTGGCTTCAAAAACAGCTGTCGTCTTCGGTTAGTCTGTTGGAAATTAATTTTGCTCTTGCATTGTAATCGACAATATTTGGCGTGTTGGAACAACATCGGCGAAGGTTGAAGGATTTTTTATTATTATTACTTAGATAGGTGGACGAGCTCACAGCCCACCTGGTGTTAAGTGGTTACGACGTAAATGCGCCAGCCACTTTGAGATATCAGTTCTGAGGTCTCAAGTATAGTTACAGCGGCTGCTCTACCTATCAAACCGAAACGCATTACTGCTTCACGGCAGAAATAGGCAGGGTGGTGGAACCTACCCGCGCGGACCCGCAAGAGGTCCTACCACCAGTAAAAATTAATGTTTTCATCTTAAATATTTCGCAGTTTTCCATATTAAGAAAAATAGGATATTAAATAAGGTACAGCAGTTTTCTTTTAGTGGTCACCAGAGCCAGTGGACGCTATCGCTGAAATTGGGAGACGAAGACGCAGTGGTATTGCATAACGATTGCGCCTTCGCGACGTCAAGTCGAAACACCTAACTGCTTCGCTGCAGAATTTATATTGGCACCCAGAATATGCCCCTTGCACCAGTAAAATATCACTCAATGACAGCGTTCAAAATTAATAATTATAATAATAAAATAACCGACCCTTCGGGAGTTATCTGCGCGAAGGGTATCCTGCGTCCCTTTCTGATAACGTACGTACGGACGATATACCAATGTACTGTTACACGGATAAGAGTAACGCCATCTATCGTCGAATAGCAGAAACGAATATCAAAAGAACTAGTAAAATCGAGAACGCTCGCGAAGTGCAACGCCATCTATTACTAAATAGTGGAAACATATCGAAACGACTGGCCTTCCTGAGAATTTCTCGATTATCCTAGGGATGTCGTATCGACTATAAAAGCTTTGTAGAGATAGCAGGGAGTTAGTAATCGGATTTACTCGAAGCGATACAGCGAACGGATCACCTGAAGCGAAGCGGAAGAAGTGAATTACGAATTGTAAAGTATTCTGTGAGTGTTCTAAGTGTTAAATATATTTTTAATCTGTACTTAGGTAGAATTTTTATTTATCCCGAGCCTCAGCATGTAATTAAATAGTACAAATGTAAAAATGTTTCTAGTTTGTATTTATGTACATAGATCGGTAAACAAGAGACGCGGTTTCTATTCAGCAAGTTCCTTCAGGATTCAGAATGATACGATCTTCCCTATCTAATGCAACCACTTAAGTTGATTAAGCACTCGACCCTCCTACGAAAGCAGATGACAGACATATTTTCTTTGTTTATTCTACTGGAGCTTACACGTTTTTAAAAGTTCAAAAAATCTGCCTTCTGTAGGGTGCTTATTAAGGGTAAGAACTACGTGTACTTGTGCCCAAGTTGCGGGTCGCATACTAAATGATTTGTAGGTAACGAACTAAACAAAGACATCGTTTTGTTAGAGTATTCTGTTTATTTCAATGCTTTTTGATTGACCAATTTAAAGGATTGGCTATTTTAAATGGACATGGATAAGCTGTTAATTATACATGCACATATAGGCCATCGTCCATTGGTATTAAGGCTGATTATCCGCGACCCAAGTGTAGTCTCAATGACATTAAAATCTGGCTACTCTACCTTTCAGAACGGAACGCATGATTACTTCAGGGATCAATATGGATACATCAATTTTTAATCCGCAAACTTATTCAATGGCGAATCTTTTGATGACAGTCTGTCTAATTATTCATCATAAAACACGTATCTTCCACTTCCTTGAATCACAGCTACTGATCTACGTTGGAAGGCAGAATCATCATCATCATAGTCGGTTAATCTTGGCAGAGCAGTCGTGATCATGAAGAATATTTAACTATTATAATCTTGACAGCTATTCTTCATAATTCGCAACCTGAGGCTTGACCCACGCATGCATAAAGTGGGATTTTTGGTAAGGATTTTCACTTGATCAGTCCAACGCTTGGGCCTTCGTCCAAAAGGGATTTTCCCGTTGACCCTACCCTGACGAACAAGTTTCTTCATAGTCTCTGCTGGGTGTCGTGACACGTGTCCAAAAGATCAGAAGACAGAATACACGTGCTAAATTTCAACTACTCAAATAGGCCAAGTTAAAGATTCCGATCATCAGTCAGTAAAAAGTCTGTCTATTAGATAAAAAAAAAAAAAAAAACATTACAACGCTTAGTTTCCGAGCACGACATTCACGGAACCCTCAAAGATACACATAATTTGTCCCATAAATATTCTAATTAGCGATTTCAGCTTTGATAACAATAAAACGAGTTCAATGGAGGGCGAATTAATTAATAAAAAGGTCCATCTGTGCTTGATCGGTCGAGGACAAAGGGAAACACGTTCCGTCTAATTATGAATATTAATTTTTGTTTCGTTGCGATAATTAGGGGGCCTGGCTTTGAGCGCACCCGGATTTTTGGGCTGTAAGCGTTCATTGATTTCGCGATGTGATATATCTTATAGGACAATCGACTTGCTATTGCTGAATATCTATATATTAATACATGAAGCAAAAACTTTGTATCCCTTTTTACGAAAATTGCGCGGACGGAGGAGTATAAAATTTTCCACACTTATAGAGAATATAGAGAAGAAGTGCACAATGCTAATATTTTTTTTAAATAATGCATAAAAGATACATTAAATCAATAAAGAAAACATTACACACACTACATACCATGTATTTGACGCACACACGCATGCATACTATTTAGTGTCAAACTTTTGTTCTTGACGTCTGTTGTCAAATTGAGAATAAATTAAATATTGTTTGTCTTCATTAATATTTTTTATAGTGTAGTCTTGGCGAAATTTGTAAATATAGAAGTATAAAATACAATCATAATAGTGTAAAAACTTACAATTCCAATTGATTATAGTCGAATTCCGACTACTGCGGGACCTCTAGTATGAAATAAATACACTTAGGCAGCGGCTTGGCTCTGCCCCTGGCATTGCTGAAGTCCATGGGCGACGGTAACCACTCACCGTTAGTTGGGCCATAAGCTCATTTGCCTACAAGGGCAATAAAAAATAAATAAATAAAAGCTTTGCATCCAAGCTATGAAACGAACTCCACCTATATCAAGGGGACTTTGTATACGCCATTACTCTCTGAGCATATAATTTGGGTGCTTACCTAGTAACACAAGATGGATCGTGAATTCGTCTGCCCATCAACAGCTTGGAGAGAAGCAATTAAATAAAAAAATGAATTTGCGTTATCAGAAATCTCCAAACGCTTGAAGGAGGTTACACGTGATCCCGAGAGCTTATTCAGACTTCGCCTAGATTATCTCGTGCGTATCACGCGTGACCTTTTCGCCCAGAAAGAGCGTAACTACGCGCGAGCATTTGGGGATATTTGATACATGCACTCGCCCTGGAGTTTGCGCGTTAACTGGACGCAACAAGGCGTCCCTAGTATCTCGACTTCTAGTATCAAGGCTGGTACTTTGCACAGAGTTGAGTCTGGCTGTCCAACGAGGTAATGCAGCCAGTATCTTGGGAACTGTGCTTCCCTCAAGCGCATTGGAAGATTTGTGCTACTGTATGAATTGATTTATGTTAAATTATTTTGATTTGTTATCTATATATCTATATATATAAAAATGAATTGCTGTTCGTTAGTCTCGCTAAAACTCGAAAACGGCTGGACCGATTTGGCTAATTTTGGTCTTGAATTAAGTATTTGTGGAAGTCCAGACAAGGTTTAAAAGGTAGATAAATATGAAAATGCTCGGAATTAAATAAAAATAACAATTTTGTTTTTCCTTTGATGTGTCCCCTTGATGTGTCTTTTATTTATCGATTGAGGCACTACGAAGTCTGCCGGGTCAGTTAGTTTATTAATAAAGATTATTTGCGTAATTATTTCAGGTTCACGCGTCTTGGAAGTTAGAAGGGCATATCTTAAAGCGATTGGGAACTTCGATTTCATTTCTCGAGATGCATGGCCGTACTTACGTTGTAATGCTTATAAGCTCAATTAGCCCTCAATGACACGTAGGGCGTGAGCTTGACCACTCTTCGACATCAAAACCTGCCCAACCGTTCCCAGTTATCCGTGACTGAACTGAGTCATCGACGAATTCTCCGCCATCGAACTACGAATAGGCACCATCCATTACCGTTCTTAAATCGCTCTAATTATTACAAAACGCGTACGAGCCACGAGAATCCGAGTGCACTTCCTTCAATTAGACCGTTTCAAAGGCATTTTAACACTTTAAAGTCCGGATATGCCGTTTTAGGTAATAGCACCGCTAACCGACACACAAACATCTCGGTTTCGCTAATATATAACGCAAGTTACGTGTTTGTTGGAGCTAATCGCTTTGAGGAGAGACTCAACTGTTATTTTTGAGGATTTGTTGAATTAGATAAAGGAGTAAGTAAAGATACCAGATCACAAACTGAATTCCGGCACTCGCCTTATGACTTAAGGTCTATATTTATTTATTTATTTATTTATTTATTTATCTGTATATGAATACGTGAAGCAAAAACTTTGTATCCCTTTTAAGGAAAATTGCGCGGACGGAAGAGTATGAAATTTTCCACACTTATAGAGTATATAGAGAAGAAGTGCACAATGCTAATATTTTTTTAAAACAATGCATAATAGATACATTAAATCAATAAAGAACGTTACACACACTACGTACCATGTATTTGACGCACACACGCATGCATAGTATTTATTGTCAAACTTTTGTTCTTGACGTCTGTTGTCAAATTGAGATAAAATATTGTTTGTCTTTGTTAATATTTTTTAAAGTGTAGTCTTGGCGAAATTTGTGATTATAAAATACAATCATAATAGTGTACAAACTTACAATTCCAAGTAATTATAGTCGAATTTCGACTACTGCGGGACCTCTAGTCTATATTAATACATGATGCAAAAACTTTGTACCCCTTTTTACGAAAATTGCGTCAACGGAGGAGTATGAAATTTCCCACACTTATAGAGAATGTAGAGGAGTGCATAATGTTAATATTTTATTAAATTATGCATAAAAAATGCATTAAATCAATAAAAAAAGACATTACGCACACTACTATATATTTGACATACACACACACTATTTGCATGCAGACTATTTGTTTATTGTCAAACCTTTCTTGTTGCTTACTTATATAGTCTGTGGTCAAATTGAGAATAGATTAAATGTTTGTCTTTATAAATATTTCTAAGTCTAAAGTGTAGTGTTAGCGAAATCTGTGATTAAAGAAGTTTAATAGTCTGTGACAATAGAATCATAATAGTGTACAAACTTATAATTTCAATTAATTATAGTCGAGTTTCGACTACCTACCACTAGTTTATTTAGTTGCACCAACTAAGTGATTATCAATACAAAACATTGACAAATTGACAGTAAGTACATGACAGATCTCCCCTTAATTATAGGTGCAATCGACAGTACAATAGTTGATAACATTTCACACGGATTTCCTCACACGGATTTCCTGCACACGGATTTCCTCCCGGATTAGGAGGAGGTATCTCACACCCCCGATTACTCTCTTTAGACAACCCATACCCTGGGCCAGGAAGGTCAAGTACCTGGGCGTTACCCTGGATGCATCGATGACATTCCGCCCGCACACAAAATCAGTCCGTGACCGTGCCGCGTTTATTCTCGGTAGACTCTACCCCATGATCTGTAAGCGGAGTAAAATGTCCCTTCGGAACAAGGTGACACTTTACAAAACTTGCATAAGGCCCGTCATGACTTACGCGAGTGTGGTGTTCGCTCACGCGGCCCGCACACACATAGACACCCTTCAATCTCTACAATCCCGCTTTTGCAGGTTAGCCGTCGGAGCTCCGTGGTTCGTGAGGAACGTTGACCTACACGACGACCTGGGCCTCGAATCTATACAGAAATACATGAAGTCAGCGTCGGAACGGTACTTCGATAAGGCTATGCGTCATAATAATCGCCTTATCGTAGCCGCCGCTGACTACTCCCCGAATCCTGATCATGCAGGAGCCAGTCACCGTCGACGCCCTAGACACGTCCTTACGGATCCATCAGATCCAATAACCTTTGCATTAGACACCTTCAGCTCTAACACTAGGAGCAGGCTTAGGGACCCCGGTAACCGTACTCGTCGAACTCGACAAAGAGGTCGACGTGCATGCAACCTAACCCATGCATCAGCCCGCTGAGTTTCTCTCCGGATCTTCTCAGTGGGTCGTGATTCCGATCCGGTAGTAGATTCATTCGCGAAGCAATTGCTCTTGAGTTGTTAGGTCTCCTTCGGAGGCGCTCGGGCAGTTGTTAGCAAATCCCGCCCCTCTTGGCTGAGCCTTTGCTGGCCCACCTGTCCTGGTGAAACTGGAAAGGCCTTCGGTCCACCAGTAAACTTTCAATCATAAAAAAAAAAAAACAAAAAAATAGTTGATAACATCTAGAAATTAGAAAAGTAAAAATCCAATGAGTACTTTTAAGAAACATGAAATCCCAAATAATACTGACACTAAGTTACAAAATATTTAATTTCTACACTTATTAGACACACAAAACTTGATTACATTTGATTAATCATGATTAGGTTATATTTTTAGCTGAGGAATGATCTGCGCCAGATTTTCCTGTATGTTGTAAGACAATTAGAAAAAACATCTATTTCATGTTATGTGCATAGGAGTACGGCCTTACAACACGTCCTACAGCATCCGGCGATAAATATCTTACCTCATCCTTTGGAAGGACACACTCGGCTAGTTTCAGGTTCGTAGAGCTTTTTTTTCGCTACCTATATCTTAAGAAGCTATTTCAGTTTCACCTTGACGTGTAGGTAAGATCACGGGGCTTAAAACGGCTTTTGAATTTGAATTTGAATTTGAAACCGGAGTGTTGCTAACACTGGCCCTAGCAAGAGCAGTGCTTCGCAGAATCCATCAACGGATCGGAAACAAGACCGAGAATCTTGAACCGATCGAGAAAATCCGGCGAGAAACTCAGTCGGCTGTGTTTATGAGCTAATTTACTCGTCGAGCCCTTCGTCGCAAGCAACGGGTTCGGCGAGAAGTGTGACCGGGTTCGTAGAGCGTTATCTCTGTCGCACACTGCCCATGTGACACTTGGCCAGTCGTTGTTCAACTGCAGAGGTGTGCGGTCGGAACTTGTGTTTGTGTAAACTTATCTCGAAGTTTTCAGTAGCGAGATTCAGGCATCTGTCAAATATCGTGTGTCCTATGATATCTACCCGCTACATTCCTAAGATTCTTCACCATGACAGCCTTCTTGAAGAGCGGTGCCTCCATCCTAACAACTGTCATTCGTTTTCGTTTGCTAACGTCAAGAGAAGATTTCTAAATTGTTCTAAGACAACAAACGTGATTGGTGTACTCAATATTTCGCTTAGCTAGATCACCCTATTCGCCCCTACGATGTCTGACTGAATAATTGAAAAAAAACTATACTTGAGACCTTAGAACTTATATCTCAAGGTGGGTGGCGCATTTACGTTGTAGATGTCTATGGGCTCCAGTAACCACTTGACGCCAGGTGGGCTGTGAGCTCGTCCACCCATCGAAGCAATAAAAAATAAATAAATAATAAAAAAAAAACCTTGTGGATGATCGGCCGTGAGAGCGTTGACCGTCTACTCTTCCTTGAACCACTAAACGATATAAGTTCTAAGGTCTCAAGTATAGTTACAACGGCTGCCCTACCCTTCAAAACGAAACTCATTACTGCTTCACGGCAGAAATAGGCAGGGTGTTGGTACCTACCCGCGCGGACTCACAAGAGGTCTTACCACCAGTGGACAGACTTGATTAACGGCCGTTTTCAATAACGTATCTGAGTTTTCGGATAGATAGCTATCTCCGAATATCAGCAAGAGCGTATCTATCCTTAGTTTGCGTTTCACAATCACGGATAAGTGCTATCTCTCTTTGACCAACAGTAGATAGCTTCTTCCCTCCGATTTATCCGAGCCTCTTGATACGTTTCGTTCTACTACAAATAGGAAACAACATCAGGTTCAAGACTTATTTTATTTTATTCTAAATTATAACTATAATTTAACCAGCATATTGTAGACTATCATAAACACATTTGTTTATAACAAAAAGTAATAAAAACATATGTAGATTTTTTTAAATTGGACGTATTGCTATTTTTATCCTAGTCGAAATTATGAAACGAAACGTTTTGACAGTCCGTTTGCCAATAAGCAGTGATCAGTTTCTTTTGTTTGTTTTTCTATTGTTTACCTACTATATTAGATGATGACTTACCTCCAAAACGCTTTAAAACTTTCGTTTATAATTCTAAGTGTGTTTATAATTAAAGAGCTACAGTGAAATAAAATGAATTCTGTAAGTATCTATGAACTACATTGATAATAATAATTTTACTTTGAAAACTTTGAGTTCAAGTTTAGAAAATATATCTTTTTCAGTCAAGAAAGGCAGCACCCATGACAAAAGATGAGACGATGATTCTAGCAGAACTTGTGGCGGCGAAAAAACATTTCAATAATAAGGCAACAAATGCCACAAACAATAAATTGAAGGAGCAGGCTTGGCAAACCCTTGTAAATGATTTTAATTCGTCGATTCGTCGTTTCCCACGAACTCCATCGCAGCTTCGACTAAAATGGGAAAACTTAAAGAACGCTACGGCAACATAAGAAACAACCTTAGTAAGGTTAGTATAATTAGTTGATTGTTTGTCTCTAATAACACATTGATAAACATGATTTTTTCTTCAGGTTGCCGTAGTATTTGAAATAATTATGCTCTTTGTTACAGGCTGGAGGTGGTAAGGATTGCAGATGAAATTTTGGATAAAGCATGCACATTGTTGTAGGTCACATATAATATTTTTAACACTTTTACAGCCAAGCGGAAACAAGATGGAAGAAAAGAAATGCAAGGCTAGCATAGGGACAATGCATTAGCAGAATATCTAATAGCAAAAAAGAGACTTGACTTGGAAAATAAAGAAAAGGAGATTGTTGTAGCAAAAGTTAAGTTAGATTTAGATAATTTAAAAAATTAAAAATTACTTAAAAGGAATATTAAATTTCATAAATTAAGTAGGCAATAATAATTTTATGTTAGATAGTTTTTTAAGTATATGTACAAATTCTAAATTAAATATCTTGCATGTACTAACTACCATGTAATTATCATTTTGGAAAATAAAAAATAGTCAAATTATCTTTGGAGTTTATTTTATAAATTATCTTTGGAAGCAATTATTTATAAGTACATAGTTGTATTTCAGATGTAAGTTTTGAAAAATTGTTACGAACAATTATATTATTTTCCTGTAATGTATCTGCGACTGAAATTTCTGATTCTAATTCTTCTAAATTCATACTTCTGACGATATTATGCAGCATGGCAGCTATAATAACAGCTTGCATATTTTCTAGTTTTAATCTACTTTTCAATGATATACAGGGAGTCTTCTTTTACAAACACCAATGCATCTGAAAATTATACATTATTCGCTTAAATTATTTTACAATACAGTATAACAAGCTCTTAACTAAAAAAAAAGATTACCTCTCTATAGTATTTCTTGTTTTAATATGTGATTCATTTTAAATCGTTCCGATTGAGTATGTGGGTTAATTAATCACGTTAAAAGATAGGGTTGTGGGGATAGCCTCTATCGGCAAGCAAATAGCAATTTCCAAGTCCACCTTGTTATCAATGTTCTCTTGATATGTAGATAATTTATTATAATAGTGTCATATTAAATTCATATAAACACCTAAATATATAATATAAATAAATAAAAATATAATAATAATAATATAAATAAGGTAATATAAATAAGAAATACCTTTTCAATCGGAATGGTTAATTATAGTTGTATCATGAGTAGACCCAGGCCATCAAGCAACAACATTTTGAAACATCAATGATGCATTGCACACAAATTACACATTCAAAATACTCTTTTTCTATTTCTAAATTCCTCTCCTATATTTGAATCTGTAACACAAATATAAAATGTAGAGGTATCAGTGTGTAATAAGAATGAAGGTAAATAGCCTACCAGGTTATTGTATTAGTATATGAATGTCATTTAGGGCACCATGGGAATCCAGCAGTATTATAGAATTCCTGTTGAGTGTGATTTTGTAACACAACAAAAATTAGGTATAATTTTGCTATTGCTATAAACAAATATAAGTTGTAATAACGAGTACTTTTATGGTTAAAATTTATCTTACCTTTTTGACGTTACACTCAAATATGGTCTCATTAAATTAATCAATTCATTCACAACACCTTTGCTCAGAAATCTATAGTCAAATTCGTAATTATTGATCTTCGCCATGTAATTCAGACGATCTTTATTTTCCTAACCATATGATATCGGCCTCACTATCACTATCTGCATCACAATCCATTATCATTTGAAATAATTCCATATCACTATCATCACTGCTACAATATGCCAATATGAAGAGAAACAATTATTAAATTATAGCGATTTACTTTCGAAAGATAAACATGTAACCGGCCGATTTTGACAGATAAGCGAATGCCCATACTAGAGATAGCGCCGCCTACCGGAGAGTTACTTAAAACTCATATTGAAACGGAAGTAAGCACGATTTGTATGAGCGTTCTATCTTTAGCAGGCTATCCGTCCTCCCGACGATGGATAGATAAATCCGATAGGAACTGCTGCCCGTCGATAGGTTATTGGAACGTAAGTAAGGACAAAAATATAGATTTGTCTATCTTTAGTAACCGAAACTAGGGATAGATAGGTTATTGAAAACGGCCGTAAGACATCTACTAAGTGTTCCCTTACTGAATGTACACGTACTGTCACAAATAGAGAGAGATGGAGAAGTCTCTCAAAAGCCGCAACAAAGCATTAAGACATACGTACCCACGACCACTCCGCCAGGAGTGTACGACCGAGAAGAAGAAGTAACATAACGACCTTTGACCTTTCAAACAAATCATCAAAATAATTAGCAGCCAAAAAGAAAGCCGCCGCGGTAATGAAACGCGTTAAAACGCCCTTAGCTTTAATTCAATTAAACATGTCATCTGTTTGACATTGGGGTCGTTATAAAAAAAATATTCTACGTAAATTCATTTTAGATTCGAAGTACAAAATATTTTTGTGTGTACTTGGAAATTTTAACGTTCCTTTGTGGGTATGAGCGTGTATTTATTAAAGTTAACACCTTTTAATTGAATCATCATCATCATCATCATCATCAGCCTTTATCTGCCCACTGCTGGACATAGGCCTTCCCCAATGCCTTCCACATAATGCGGTCCTCCGCCTTCCGCATCCAACGACTTCCCGCTGTGCGCACTAAGTCGTCAGTCCACCTGGTTGGAGGACGCCCCACGCTTCTTGTACTCATCCGTGGCCTCCATTCGAAGACTTTCCTCCCCCACCTGGCGTCGCTGGCTCGACAGATGTGACCGGCCCATTGCCACTTCAGCCTGCTAACTTTGAATAAAAAATTATAAATACATATGTGTTTGGGACGACGGCGACTGTTTACCATTCCGTCTGCAGGATCGGGTATGTAGTTACCGGTGGCCACGACAAGAGGGTCGCGTCCACGGATCCATCAAATCCAATAGCCTTTGCATTAGACGCCTTCAGCTCTAGCACTAGGAGCAGGCTTAGGGACCCCGGTAACCGTACTCGTCTAACTCGACAAAGAGTTTGACGTGCAACCTAACATCTAGGATCTCCTCAGCGGGTCGCGATTCCGATCCGGTAGTAGATTCCTTCGCGAAGCAGCTGCTCTTGAGTTGTTAGTTCTCCTTTGGAGGCGCTCGGGCATCTGTTGGCAAATCCCACCCCTCCTGACTGAGTCTTTGCTCGCCCACATGTCCTGGTGCAACTGGAAAGACCGCCGGGCCACCAGTAATCCTTCAATCTTAAAAAAAAAGAAGTCGATAGAAATTCTATACCGAGTTGTGTTTGGCGGGAAAGGGAAAGAAATAGAGACAAGGCACTCTCTCTCCCTCTTCAACCATTAAAACAAACCACACAAACAGAAAAACAAGATGGTTTTCGTGTCACGCCCCTTTCTCGAAATGCACACTAATGCCGATTGTAAATACTTGCTAATGGGATCCAATTCCAGGTCTCCGTGAAGATCCACGTTCCACACGAACCACGGGGCTCCGACGGCTATCCTGCAAAAACGGAATTGAATGACTTGAAGGGGTTTCTAATTAGTGCGGGCCGCGTGAGCGAACACTACACTTGCATAGGTCATGACGGGGCGCATGCAAGTTTTGTAGAGTGTCACCTTATTATGAAGGGACAATTTACATTGCTTGCAGATCATCGGATAGACAATTAAATGCTTAGCTTTTTTTTCATACAAATAGAAAACCAACTTCTGTAACTTAATACATATCTTTACGATTTTGAAAATAGCGCCAAACAGATTCTTAGACTTAGCCAATAGTTCAGCTTTTTTATATTCATGTAGTAATTTTCTAAAATTAAATTATCTCATGCCGAGGGATCTTACGTGAATGTTTTCGGTTAGTCAGCCTTTTGTGGTTCATAGATTAATGTTGTGACACCAAATAATTTGTGAACAGGCATCCTTTGCACCGAAAGTATTGTTAAAAACCGCACGAGATAATGCTAATAAATAACTACAATAACAAGGGACGCCATCTAGTGGAGAGCAGACGAACTGCATAGAACGATTTTTTTTCTACCTATGCTGATAGCCTTGAGAAGCTATTTCAGTTTCGCCCTAACATGTAGGTGAGCTCACGGGGTTCAATCCGGAATGTTGCTAACATTGGTCTTAGTAAGAGCAGTGCTTCGCAGAATCTACCACCGGATCGGAAACCCAACCCACTGAGAAGATCCGGCGAGAAACTCAGTGGGCTGTGTCTATGGGTTAACAGAACGATCGACATTATACTAGATTGAACGCGTGTCGCGCGAAGAACATACATTGAAAACGTTAGAAAGTCCTAGGGTCAAGCTCTGCCCCTGGCATTGCTGAAGTCCATGGGCGACGGTAGCAACTCACCATCAGATGGGCCTTATGCTCGTCTGCCTACAAGGGTAATAAAAAAAAAATCGTAAATAAGCATGAACCAAAATGAAGATAAGGAAGAAACGGGGAAAGGGAAATGCGTATTAGTTCTAGTGAGTACGAAGCAATATCTTGCGCTTTTGATCTGATGTCCGAACATGTTAATAAATGCCTTTTTTTTTTTTTTTCTTAGAAGAGTGGACGAGCTCACAGCCCACCTGGTGTTAAGTGGTTACTGGAGTCCATAGACATCTACAACGTAAATGCGCCACCCACCTTGAGATATAAGTTCTAAGGTCTCAGTATAGTTACAACGGCTGCCCCACCCTTCAAACCGAAACGCATTACTGCTTCACGGCTGAAATAAGCAGGGAGATGGTACCTACCCGTGCGGACTCACCAGAGGTCCTACCACCAGTATTTACGCAAATTATAATTTTTTGACCTTTTCAATATTTTCCCCAAATTTTAGACCTAAAATGACATATGCGTTAAAATTGCGCCGATATTAAGTTACGCATTGGTGTGACGGTCGTCCGTTTTAATTTGCTATCCAAGAGTTCATTTGAGGTCAGCTGGTCTCCATTTAGGATAGGGTCGGACATTACCAAAGGGAGCACTCTCCTTTTAACGTCGTTCCGCCATACACTGGTTGTGTGGCATAATTGCTGGTTATTTGTGGCCATACACACCCTTATTTTGGTAGGGTCGTTAGTTTTAATTTTATGAATTTCGGTGCTCTTTGTGTGGTCTTCGGTATCGATGTTTTGGGTCCAAGGTTGGCCGTTTGGGCCACAATATCGGCGTAGATTGTAATGTTGATCGATGCTCCATTCAAAGCTGAATTCGGTACAAAAGATTGGTTGCGCTATTGTAGGAAAAAATTGCTATTAAACTTAATGGATATTCTGCATGTAGGGATTTTTGGCTTTAGTTTCTGCAAATTTGAAGCCAACGGGTACCAACTTTTCTAATAAATTACGCACTTAACAAATGTTCACAACTGACTTCCACGGTGAAGTAAACATTATAATTTGCGTAATTCTTCGTGGTAGGACGTCTTGTAAGTCCGCACGGGTAGGTACCACCGCCCTGCCTATTTCTGCCGTGAAGTAGTAATGCGTTTCGGTTTGAAGGGCTTGCAGCTGTTGTACTATTAAAACTGAGACTTGGAACTCATGTCTCAAGACGGGCAGCGACATTAACGTGATTGATGTCTGAGGGCTTCGCCGATCACTTAACATCAAGTGTGATATATGAATCCATATTAGCATTTAAAAATAAATCATTAAAAATAACTCAGTTCCCATTTGAAAGAACAATCATATAATAGAGAACTTCCAAACTAAGGTGAAAAAGAACCCATACTGCGCATGCCAAATATCTCTTCCAAAAAACCGACCTCCGACGTAATATGCAAAAAGGCTTGTTATTGTTAGCGCAAATATCTGAAACTATATCGTGTATGTTTTTTTTTAAAATAAATATCAAATCAAAACATCTTCAGCACTTAATAAAAACGNAAAGAACAATCATATAATAGAGAACTTCCAAACTAAGGTGAAAAAGAACCCATACTGCGCATGCCAAATATCTCTTCCAAAAAACCGACCTCCGACGTAATATGCAAAAAGGCTTGTTATTGTTAGCGCAAATATCTGAAACTATATCGTGTATGTTTTTTTTTAAAATAAATATCAAATCAAAACATCTTCAGCACTTAATAAAAACGCATCGAAAAAAATAAAATCTAAGACTTATTTCTTTTTATTTTTTTTTCTCCGAAAAAATCTCCTTTTAATTTTGGAAGTTCATCACAAACGTCCATTTTACTGAGACATGTTTTACTTAAGAAAAACCTAGCCTTCGTAGTTCCTTTCAATTTGGTAATTGTTTCAGCAGTCCATTTTACAAAGAGACATTTTTCTTAAGTGGATTGTACTTGTGCGAGGTCCAAGTTGTTTAGACGACTTAACAGATTCGCGCTTTCATTTTGTTTGTCGTGCAAAGTTGTTTAAAAGATTTCTCTTTTTGTTCCAGACTTTTGGAGTTCGGCGGGACTAGAGGTGAGTCTTTTTGTACGATTAAACTTAAAAAAATGAGCTTAAATATAAAAGGTACGCAATTATTGGAATGCCTTCGGTCGTGGAAGCCACTCGTTAATGTATTTCAGGTACTTCTGAAACATGAAATACGTGCCGAAATTTTTATTGCACTATTCTTGCTAAACCTTAGTCTATTTGGTGTATTCTTGTGCAAGATTGTAGTGTTTGTGCCATTATTTTGCGTGTATCTTGGAACGTCTCCGCAAGTAGAAGGTTTAAGGGTATCGTAAAAACGTCTTTTACAGGATAAAATTATGCAGTTAGAACATCATTTTGGCTTGCAGCCAAGTTTTGTGGCGGCTTCCCGGGATTAATTTAATCTTAGATAAGTTAACCTATTTTACCTTTTTGCACCAGGGTATGGCCGCATTAAAGGCCCGTTTCGTGGTCACAGAAATCCGGATAATTTTCCATATTGGGACAGCTCAATATCTAAACCAGGCTCTGCCTTAAGAGGATATTTGACTTCTTCGGTTACATTGCCAGAGCGTTGATAATCTTGAAAAATTGATGGTAGCTGGCAAAATTGCTGGTAAAGGTTTCGTGGCCGCAATCCAATGCGCTGGTCCGAACAAACCCGCACCACTCTGGATCCCACAATCGACGATACCATACTCACCGCCGAGAACAGAGGAAGATGGCGAAACATCATCCACAGAAGGATAATGGGAGGAGATGGTTACGACCCTCAGACATAAGGAATGCGAGTTAGGGAGGAGGAGCTCCGCTGACTTCTAGCAACGTTTCGAAGTCTCAAATATCAAATAGAACACAGCTCTATTCATTTAGGGAAACACTAGATGATGACTAGATGATTTTTTTTTTGATAACGCCATCTTGTTGTGTCTTTAAAGCGGTTAGTTGCCCTCAATTAAGAAAAATAGTATTATTATTCGCCAGTAGATGTCGGGAAGAGTTGATTATTGAAAACACGAATAAAACAACATTTTCTGAAAATAAATCGTAGCTAGATCGATTTATCGCCCCCGAAATACCCTGTATACTAAATTTTATGAAAATCGTTGGAGCCGTTTCCGAGATTCAGATTATATATATACAAGAATTGCTCGTTTGAAGGTATAAAGATAAGATAATGAAGATCGAAAATTCTAAGAAACGAGAATCAAAAACATTGTTTAAACAGAATTAAATGAAATTATTTGTCGAAAATACTACAGCGCTGAATCATCGCTGCGACAGCGCGAGTTTTTAGTACGATTTCACGGCCGTCGTTACCCAAGTGACATCAGGAGCGCAAATGAATATTTGAGTATCGTTCTCAGGTTTCATTAGCTGTAGCCTGAATATTTAATGGTCACGGCTGTGTCGGAAGCCTTTGTATTATTTACATTCGTATTGTGCTCGCTATGATGTAGGTTATATTATGATTTTTAGAGAGTGCTCATGGCTTTACGCCGCTGATGTCGTGTTCGCGGGTATTTTTTTACGAAAATCGATAGTTATTTTTTTATTGCTTAGATTGGTGGACGAGCTCAAAGCCCGTTCTGGTGTTAAGTGGTTACTGGAGCCTATAGACATCTATAACGTAAATGTCGCCACCTACCTTGAGATATGAGTTCAAAAGTATACTTACTACGGCTGCCCCACCCTTCAAACCGAAACGCATTACTGTTTCACGGCAGAAATAGGCGCGGTGGTGGTATCTACCCGTGCGGACTCACAAGAGGTCCTACCACCAATTTCGGTCCATTTTCTCTTATTTTTTCCAATTACTTTTAATCGTAGCAACGAATATCATAACTTAGCATAACTTACAATTGTCAATTTTATGATGGATAGAATCAACTGTCTAATCCCATGGGCATTTTACAGAATGGATCCATATACCAAATATTTATGAGATTTTCTAGCTAAAGCTAAAGTTTTCGCGTAAGTTCACCATCGGCCGGCTAATAGCTCTCCAACTCATATTCTATAATTATGGCAAAACAACACATAGATATATGGGTAATTCGTAGACTCCTGAAATATATCCCTAACATTTCCTAAATGTTCGGACGTTTGTCAAGGGTATTGAAATGGTTTTGGTAACGATCCAATTTAGTTCGAAAGCTGAATAGCCTAGTAATCATGTCGGCGATCCAGTCGATACTCAGTGGACGTCTTCCACAAAAACTTCGTTGTTAATAAGCCGATTACAAGGACACGATTCAAAAGGCTCTTTCCAGAGGCTGTTAAAAGACTTTTATCAAGGAATTTGTCGGACCTCTTCTCCTCATCTTTCCCAGGATGCCTTGAGACGGTTGAAGTATGTAAGTATAACGACGAAAGGAAGATCTTCCACTGAGCGGGAGATATTGCTCGGTAGACCGACGGTCGGAATGTTGTTGTTCGGAGCTTGTAATAGCCACTCAGCAAAAATTAAGAAAGCTTGGCTGGGAGGTGTTAATGCATCCGCCGTATAGTACTAACCTTGCACCTTCAGTTTTCCACCTGTTTCGGTCTCTTCAGAATTATGTAGGTAGTGTCAGGTTAACATCGCGAGAGGACTGCCAAACTAATTGGCGCGGCATTTTGATCAGAAGCCCCAAAAATTCTATAGCAATGGGATCATGTCCCTACCTACAAGATTGCAAAAAATTATCGAACAAAATAGTACCTACACATACTTTAGTTAAATGTAAATAAACTATATTAAAAATGTTGTGAATTTTCTTAAAAAAATGCGAAGAAACTTTTTCCCTAATCTTATATAATAATGTATGCTAGCTTATCTTGAAAAGACACCCCTCCTGGCTGAGCCTTTGCTCGCCCAGCTGTTCTGGTGAAACTGGAAAGGCCTCCGGGCCACCAATAATTCTTCAATCATAAAAAAAAATCTCATCTTCAAAATATCGTAACCGAGATTCAAGCGTCTGTTAAACATCTTGCGTTGTATGATAGCTACCCGCCACACAGTACGTTAACCTTTTCCAGTTTTATTGCTAAAGCAATCGATTCATGGGGGAACTGATGGAAAATAAGGCAGGAGAGAACGCACGTTGACTGGCCTATCTGAAATCCGCGCGGACGTAAGGCCGCATGGATGCCTATCACGATTCTGTCTAATTCTGCAAAGAAGCCCTCATTCGTTCCCGTTTTGGGAACGGGACAACCGTTATGTAATGTATTTAGCTACCTCATGTGCCAAACGGCATTTCCTTAGTCCTTAGTTACGTCTGTTAGTTTCCAAATTGTTCTTTTCCAATCGATGATTGTCTGGAAGAGATCGCGAGATCTTAGCGATAAGACCGCCAATTGTACTGTTTTGTATTTAATGTTTCGCATTGTTGGTGTACAATAAAGAATACTATCTCTCTCCCTCTCCCTCTCTTTCTTTCTCTCCTTCTCTCTCTCTCTCTCTCTCTCTCTCTTCTTCTTCTTTCTCTTGCCAAATGCTTTTCTAGAGCTAAAAAAAGAGAACATTTTGCTGGCCAGACTCAGTCTGGTTCGGAGAAACCTGCCAAGAAACCTGAAGAGTACGTGAAGGGTTTACATAAATGTCGAATCGGGTCATGAGTAACATTTTTGAACGAGACGATGTGAACGTGTACAGAGTATAATAGCGATAGAATGAAATAAAGTGGCGAAAAGACTGTGCTTTATCCTCCACATAAGTTGACAAGCTTACCAAAGGACAGTGTTGTGTGTCGTCATCTACTAAAACTACAATTCTATTTTATTTATTGCTTAGACGGGGATGAGCTCACGCCCGGCTACAACGTCTGCCCCACACTTCAAGCCGAAACGCATTATGCTTCACGGCAGAAATAGGCAGGGTGGTGGTCCCAACCGGTGCGGACTCACAAGAGGTCCTAGCACCAGTAATTAGGCAAATTATAATTTGCGGATTTGATTTTTATTACCCAATGTTATTCCTTCACCGCGGAAGTCAATCTTGAACATTTTTTACGTACTCATTTCATTAGAAAAATTGGTATCTGCCTGTAGGATTCAAACACCGGTGCATCGCTAGATACGAATGCATCAGACGTCGTATCCTTTAGACCGTGACGACAATTAATGTTATATCAATAACATTACCTGAGCGCCAAGATTAGTTTATTAATCTGACATTGAGTGGCCACAATCGTGACAAAATTCCCGGCCACACCGACATCTGGTTTGGTACACGTATATTTAGATATAACTAACGTGTTAATTATCAATTGGAAGAATGGCTCTACAAGTTTACTGATTTTGGACCAGAGAGTGACATGAGCAACTCCCACTAAAAATCAACAATTCTCATTTTGAATTACAAATTGAACGAAGGTGAAATCAATGACGCGTCTGGTCTAATAATGTAATAATGCTCTTTGTTATAGTTATTGTAGGAAAGTTTGGAATGTTTATTTCGTTACATTAGCTGACTCAGAAAGAAAGTCACATTAAACATATTAAAATTACTCGTTAAATGACAAAAGTTGTGAGTGAAAGGGCGTTACCACCATTTATCACTGCCGTTAAAACTTTCCAAGAAATGTCTGACTCAGGAGACATCACTCGAATTGTTAGGATGGATTTTGTCATTATGAGTAAACTTTTCCATTAATCTGCAAATTAATTTTGTTTACATAACGATTAAAATCATTTCAAATATCAAAACATTGGTTGAATCCTATGTATACGATGTCGAGCAGCTTGCAAAGGTATCTACTACAAGCACTCAAACTTCTGGATCTTGAGGTAGGAAGCGCTTGATGTTTTCAGCAGATCACGTCTCTAACCAATCCACCGGTTCAATTCCTGTGAACCATCAAAGCGATACGCCTGCACCTCGGAAGCTAGGTAAATCCTAACCGAAAAGACCTCGTCTTTTAATTTTTTTATTGCCTTGTATGCAGACGAGCATACGGCCCACCTGATGGTGAGTGGTTACCGTCGCCCATAGACTTCAGCAATGTCAGGGGCAGAGCCAAGCCGCTACCTACCGCTTAACACTCTCCACAAGCCTCTTTTGAAGAAGGACATGTCATAGCGCTCGGGAAACACCGTGGAGGGGAGCTCATTCTATAGTCGGATGGTACGTGGCAAAAAATCTGGAAACGCACTGTCGATGAATGCAGCGGTTCCAGATAATATGGATGAACTCTGCTTCGATGGCGGGAGGTGCGATGATAAAAAGGAGATGAAGGGATCATCTCAAACAATTCCTCAGAGCTAGTTCTGCTAGTATGACTGAGCTCGGCTGCTTTGGAATCTAACTACACCGGATCGGAGCTGAGCTGACGGTAATGCGTGCCACAACCGAGCGTTCTAGGTCGGCAATGGTCGGCAGCGTGGTAAGCACTGATGGACTCCAGCAAGTGCACCATCATGGAAAGCAGAGGCGAGTATAGTATGAGAAGCAGCTCTCTTCTCTCTCCGCATGAATGAATCCGTCGCCGTCGAGCATACATTTGAAGTGTATACGTAAATCTTAAAGGATATAATAATAAAAACGGAGGCTTTTTATGGGTTTTATATAGGACCTGACGTAGACCAATTACCCTGAAAGGTCTGACCTTGTTTCACTAACCGGTAACTTTTAATATTGGTGGTAGGACCTCTTGCGAGCCCGCACGGGTAGGTACCACCACCCCACCTATTTCTGCCGTAAAGTAGGTAGTAATGCGTTTCGGTTTGAAGGGTGGGGCAGCCGTTGTAACTATACTGAGACCTTAGAACTTATATCTTAAGATGTGTGGCGCATTTACGTTGTAGATTTCTATGGGCTCCAGTAACCACTAGGTGGGCTCGTCCACCCATCCAAGAGCAATGAAAAAATTAAAAACCGGTTTTGGGAACTTGAATGTTTCGTCTTCTCGAAGGGTAGACAAAGTTATCATGACGAATAACTACCGGATATACCGGTGATATTATCGGCAGTAAAGGATGGAAAGAATTCATCGCGCATATCATCGTCTGGGAGAAGCTACTTATATTGGTGGTGGTGGAAGCTTTAAAGCTTCGACTAACAACATAAGTAGTTTCCGTTACTTATTAATAGACAACTATTTATTTTTTCAAATATTGTAAAACTTAATAATATGTAAGATTTGGCTATTATAAATATTGATATTAAAGTTATTTTTGCTTTTATTCACAAAAACGTAGATTTTAATGAATAACAAAATTATGAACAAGTACAAGCAAAAGAGGTCGCTCAGCTGTAAGATTTAGATATTTGTTTTTGGCTTCGTACTGTTTCTGGCGTCCACAGGAGAATAGTTGTTAGAAGTAGAACTTCTATGTACTTCTAAATGTACACTAAAAAATTTTGGTATAAATATATAATTATATATATATAAAAATATATATATACCGAAACCTTTTGATATTATAATGTAGAGTACATCTCTATTTTATTCTGTTTAATCTGTTCAATACGATCGTTGGACAATCTCAGAGTCGGGAGTACAAAGTTGATCATTAAAATGTATGATATCTTCATAGTTAATGGATGAGGCAGGCAAGCAAGGAGCTATAATATAGAAGCACCTTTTATTTATCTAGTTAATCAATATATAGTTTGTTTATTGTCCCGATGTGCTGTAGTTTATATTTCAATGATTGGTTTTTGATGTAACCGATCGAAATTAGGCGCTTCGGTTTATCGAAATGACCACTGAAGGGGGATCATTTTCGGAATACATTTCATTTATAATTCAATTAGTAAAATCGAAGAGCTTTTTTTGTGTTTACGGGCCTCGAAGTCTACATTAAAATCGTCATAGCTTTACGAGTAACTCGGAATGCAGTCTCAGTGGGAGATGAATCGAAAAATAAAACAATAATCGCCTTTTCCAAAAAATATAGTAATGATATTGGCATTATGGGGTAGGGTAATGCATGCTACTTGTTTCTGCCGCGATAACACGTTACGGGTAAAATTGTAGGACACTTATAGCCCTAACAATACAATAAGCACGGACTTGGTTTTCCCATTGGCATTGTTAATGTCCGTCAGCAAAACGTCTTCATAACATCCCTATGCTCATCGGTCTTATAAGTGACTAAAACAATCCAACTGAGATGCTTCTTTTAAGTGCTTGTGACTAGGAGATGTATGGAAATGGTAGTGCAAGGTAGAGGGGGAAGAGGTCGAGCGAAGAAGACATGGATGGAGTGTGTGAATAACGATATGAGAGAGAGAGGAGTGAGTGTTGTGATGACAGCTGATAGAAGAGAATGGTATAGGAAAATTCGCTGTGCCGAGCCCACCTTGTGGGATAAGGTGGAGACAAAGAAGAAGATGCTTCTCTTAACGCGAGCAATTTCATTCAGATTAGTCTGTAAGCCAGCCACCAATAACAGTTTAATACCAGGCTGAGATAACTTAATACCAGACGTTAATGAGAACTCATTTATCTGCAAAGCAATATAGAATTATTCTAGTTTCATTTTCCTGACTTTCGTCCATTCGTGTTCTAGAAAACCGAATGAACTAAGACTCTTAGACTTAATGTGAGTAACAAGGTAACGTGGAACAGAAAAGGGTTGACCTGAAAACTGGCACTCGACGCCACAAAGCCTAAGGGGTAAGCCTAAGGATGGGGCAACTCGACAAGCGGTTTTATACAAATTAAAACGAATTCACATTGATGTCACACATGCCTTACTTTTAAGTTTTTTGCAGGGCTTTTTTGTGTTTTGTAATCTATTAGATGTACATAAGTTTGAAGTCGTCGTGGCTTAAAGGATAAAACGTCCGGTGCATTCGTTTCGTGCCGGTATTCGAATCCCGCAAGCAGGTACCGATTTTTCTAATTAAATACGTTGTAATAAAAATCAAACTCACAAAATTGAAGTTTGCGTAATTTCTAGTGGTAGGAAATTTTGTGAGTCCGCACGGGTAGGTACCGCCACCCTGCCTATTTCTACCGTGAAGCAGTAAAGCGTTTCGATTTGAAAATCAGGGCAGCCATTGTATTGTTAAAAGTGAGATCTTACAACATATGTCTCAAAGTGGGTGGCGGCATTTACGGATGTCTATGGGCTCCGGCAACCACTCAACACCATGTGAGCCATGTGCTAAAATAAATAAATGATTCAAAACCAATCTTGAAGTGATTTGGGTGTTTCTTGTTATTCTTCTTATTGTGTAGTGTAGCGCTAAGCACCGGTCTCGCGTCATTATTACGCGCTTGATCATTATTTTGCTGTGATGTTATATTAAAACTACGACATCTTCTAAGACACTCATTAAAATTAAATGATGTGAAGGGCAAATTTCTTTTAAATTGTATACTTGTAATTTAATGAATTACGTATCTATTTGGATAAGGATTGATATTACCTTTATAAAAACATGTTCATATAATACTTATTTTAGAACAAATTTGGTTAACATAAAAAACGTTATAGTGAGCCAGCCTTAACATACAGACATATGCTGTCGCGGACTTTTCTTTAGATCTTTTAAAGGGGAACAATTCTGTCATACATTATTTTAGCGAAACTTTAACCGTTTCTGCAGCGCACGCAGCGGAAGCTCTCAAAAGGTAAAAATAACCCCGATTTTAAAATATTCTTTATTGGTGCTCCGCTTGTATTGGTTTTAACGTGATGTTATATAGCCTATAGTCTTCCTCAATAAATTGGCTATCTAACACTGAAAGAGTTTTTCAAATCGAACCAGTACTTCCTGAGATTAGCGCGTTCAAACAAACAAACTCTTCAGCTTTATAATATTAAAGTATAGATGGTGTAACAAAAAAAAACTTTAACATCAAAAAAGGACTTCTTGGCGGGAACGCGAGGAGTGAAGTTGTGTGATTTGTTTTATTTTGTCTATTTAGTGTTTCTTCAGTTTTAAATGTGTAATAACGGTGGTTTATTAACTGTTTAATATCTGTCAAAGTGCACAAATGTGGGAAAATGAAACAAAGCTGCTGGACGTAACTTCTCGGGTTCCTCCAAAAAGTCCACTGAAAAAATCTCAGTAAATGACTACCATTTTACTGCGATTATATTTCATCCCATATCATCACATTTCATTAAATTTCATCCCAGTTGATTAATGTCTCAAATTAATCATCTTCATTTCATTTCACTCCATATTATCATTTTTCATAAAATTAAGAATATAAAGTAAAATAAGACATGACTTAAAGGTCTTAGTTACCAGGTCATAAAATCTCTTAAAAAAAAACATCAAAAGACACCCGGAATGATGACTTACCGACCAAATTCACGCACTCTATCAAAGATCTCTTTGTATCACAAATATATTTAGTATTGTTGTCACACATAACCAGAACCGATTCGGAGTTAGTAAATTATATAAATTTATGTTCTAAAAGCCACGCCAGGATGTATAGTAAACATTGTTTTATCTTAATATACGGAAAACTTTATTGTTTCACCGCTTAAACTGGAATGGTAGTACAAACCGCAGCGCCAAAGAACATTACTCAGTAATTAATTGTTTGTAGAGGCGATGGCAGAATTCTAAGCAACTGCTTCCCGTTTTATAGTGTAGCTATTTATGTTTTGGAATATCATGAGCATATCGACGCTTGAAAGGCAAACGTGACTAAGCGACAATGCGTGAACTTTACAGTAGACTAATTTAAAGTTGAAATAACTGAAAAAAAAAAAAATTTTAACGAATCTAACTGTAGTAGAATCTAGCTAGTAGTTGTAAGATTGAAATGATTTTATTAGACCTAGAAATATATTTTTTTTGCGCATCGAATATGGTTATTGCCTATCATTTATGTTACAAAGCAGTTATTGTCGCTTAGTCACATTTGCCTTTCAAGCGTCGATATATAAAAGAAGAAGGAAGTGTGCAAGGAAACTGTGCAGATGTTGATGTAAATCCATTACTTCAGATGTCAGATCGAAAATTAATTAAACACCGATAAGTTATTAAATGTAATATATGTATATACAGGGTGTCCCAGAAATCAACGTCAAGCCGAAACGGAGTGACAGGATTGATTGTAACCGTCATGAGAAAAATCAGTAAAAAAATCTATCCCATGTAGTTTGGAAATTATGGGCAAGAAGGGCTATTTTAATAATGTCCTGAAAAGCACCTCGCACTTTTTTACAATAAAATCATTTTTATTTTCTATTTTTTAGTTGGATTTTCTATAAAAGCGTATTTTGTTAGTTTTTTAAACTATTATTTATTTTAAATTTTTTGGTTGAAATTAAATTTTTTCAATGTTTTTTTTTGTTTCATTTTTTTTTAATATTGAATTCTCATGGGTCCTTAATTAGTCCAAATTTCGAATTAATCCGACGTTTTGAAGGGGGTCTAAATCACGTTCAAAGATTCCGTTACATATATTACATACGTCTGAAGCTAATAAAAGCATATTAAAAATTGGTACATACACAACCTGGTGTCAAATATGAGCACACAGGGATCTGATCGTTTAAGTTCCGATGACTTTGTGCACACACACATAAAAGATTCGCCTAAAAGATAAGACGTCCGGTGCATTCGTATGAAGCGATGCAACGGTGTTCGAATCCCGCAGGCGGGTACCAATTTTTCTAATGAAATACGTACACAACAAATGTTCACGATTGACTTCCACGGTGAAGGAATAACATCGTGTAATAAAAATCAAACCCCCAAATTATAATTTACGTAATCACTGGTGGTAGGACCTCTTGTGAGTTCGCACGGATAGGTACCGCCACCCTGCCTATTTCTGCCGTGAAGCAGTAATGCGTTTCGGTTTGAAGGGTGGGGCAGCCGTCCTAACTATACTGTGAGACCTTAGAACTTATATCTCAAGGTGGGTGGCGCATTTACGTCGTAGATGTCTATGGGCTCTAGTGACCACTTAACGCCAGGTGGGCTGTGAGCTCGTCCACCAACCTAAGCAATAAAAAAAAACACATTGGAAGCGATCAATTGCAATTTCAGAAAATTTCCAAATTGATGAAACGGGTCGCACATTGCGATCCTAACGTCGAGAATAAGCATTACGTTACATTGTTTTACAAGCACGAATATATTCATGCAGCCTTCGCTTTATGGGTTTTCCGTTACAGCATAGTCGTTCATGACTTTGTATTAAAAATGAACTTGTTATTTAGCGGCCACCACAGTTTTACGATTAGTCTCGTAATATTGTGAAGAATTTTTGGTATTTGTGACATGGAAACATGTGTAAGTCGATGTACAAATAATATGTGGGTATTGTGTTGCTTTTGTTTTTTTTTTAATTTAAATTTCTCTTCTCTGTTCACTTTCTACATATATGTGATTTGATTGTGGAAACATATTATTTGGTTATTGTTTTAGCTATTTTTTTAAAATATTATATTTTTGTATTGTACTGTTTGTTTCCCAAATAAATAAATAAATAAACGTATTTGGCAGCGGTTTCGGTGTGCCTCTGGCGTTGTCAGTGTCCAAGACCAACGTCAACCACTCATCATGCAGTAAACTCAGTTAGCAATAAATAAACCAGCTTACGTTCTGACAATAGTTAGTGTAGAGTGCATACTGAAGCTCACAGCTTTCATGTGAAAGCTCTATCTCGGGAGAGGAAGTCTAGGTTCTAATTCTGTTGCTATAACTACATCCCAACCATTTCTAGTTCGGAAGACAGTTAAAAAAACCAAAAATATAACAATGGAATCGGAGATGCTAGTTATGATGTTTTTAATTCTTCTAACTGGATCACCTAAAGGCGAACAGTCTATAAATACGATTTTTTTTATTGCCCTTGTAGGCAGACGAGCACACGGCCCACCTGATGATGAGTGGTTACCGTCGACCATGGACTTCAGCAATGCTAGGGGCAGAGTCAAGCCGCTGCCTACCGCTTAATACTCTCCATAAGCCTCGTTTGGAGAAGGACATGTCATAGCACTCGGGAAACACCGTGGAGGGGAGCTCATTCCATAGCCGTGGCAAAAAAGACCTCTGGAAACGCATTGTGGATGACCGCAGTGGCTCCAGATAGTATGGATGAACTCTACTCCGGTGGCGGGCGGTGCGATCATAAAAACGAGATGATGGTATCATCTGGAATAATTCCTCAGAGCACTTTTGTTTTTGTTTCCCTTAACTTCGTAAGATTAATATAGGTTGTTCTTGTTTTTTTTTACTTTTACTCTAACTTACCACACAAGATGTGTTGGATTCCACGCAGGCCGGATGCGCGGGTCCGTATCGCGCAGGTAAACAAAGACTGTCAAAGCGACGCGTCGTATGCAAGGGGTATAAGAATTGTTACCGTAAACAAAGATTGAGTGGGGTCGTGATTTGTAGGACGATACGAAAATCGCGTACGTAAAATAAGTTTTTGACGTTTTTAGTCTGATACGCAATGGAACATCATCATGCGCGAGGTCAATGGACCAGAGGGAGCGCATGGTTAGCTACCGTCGTATTATATTGCGGGCTCAAAATCTTATATACATGTATGTTTTATATATATACTGGTGGTAGGACCTCTTGTTTCACTGGTGGTAGGACCTCTTGTGAGTCCGCAAGGGTAGGTACCACCACCCCGCCTATTTCTGCCGTGAAGCAGCAATGCGTTTCGGTTTGAAGGGTGGGGTAGCCGTTGTAACTATACTGAGACCTTAGAACTTATATCTCAAGGTGGGTGGTGCATTTACGTCGTAGATGTCTATGGGCTCCAGTAACCACTTAACACCAGGTGGGCTGTGAGCTCGTCCAATCATCTAAGCAATAAAAAAAATATATATATATATGTATAAAAATGAATTGCTGTTTGTTAGTCTCGCTAAAACTGGAGAACGGCTGAACCGATTTGGCTAATTTTGATCTTGGATTATTTGTCGAAGTCCAGAGAAGGTTTAAAAGGTAGATAAATATGAAAATGATCGGAATTAAATAAAAATAAAAATTTTGTTTTTCCTTTTTTTTGTTCTATGTTTATTTTATATAAAAGTTTATGTCTTTTACCTATCGATTGAGGCACTACGAAGTCTGCCGGATCAGCTAGTATTTTATAATAATCTAAAGTATATTTGCTTTTTGCTTTAGATTCATTTTGTTCGCTTGGGACTTTCTGTTCCGATCGCTTCGGGTACCACTAGTACTGGCTCAAGTCGAACGTCATTTTAAGAATAATTCTGTATAATATTTTCGTGTGTTGATTATATTTCCGTTATAGTTTTGGGACTTGATGACGAAACCATATTGATAAATAACCGTTAGGGTAAACGCGTTCTTCAGTGGAGACCGCGAATTGGAAAACGAGTGCAGGATGCCTTCAGGCTTGGTGGAGTGATCTGTACAGGGTAGCTGGCAGGAACTGGATGAGAGAAGTCGAGGATCGTGCTAAGTGGCGAGCAATTGGAGAGGCATATGTCCAGCAGTGGACTACTATAGGCTGATGATGACGGGACCAGATGTCTCAAGGTGCGTGGTGGCAGTCGCGTTGCTCCTTAAAATCAGATCGGCTATGAACCGGCATTAACAGGTCTGGTACTGGTGGTATAACAAAAAAAATATGTGTGGTGTCCCACGACCCCTGAGTCCGCACGGGTAGGTACCACCGCCCCGCCTATTTCTGCCGTGAAGCAGTAATGCGTTTCGGTTTGAAGGGTGGGGCAGCCGTTGTGACTATACTTGAGACCTTAGAACTATATCTCAAGGTGTGTGGCGCATTTACGTTGTAGATGTCTATGGGCTCCAGTAACCACTTAACACCAGGTGGGCTGTGAGCTCGTCCACACATCTAAGCAATAAAAAAAATATATATATATATGTATAAAAATGAATTGCTGTTTGTTAGTCTCGCTAAAACTGGAGAACGGCTGAACCGATTTGGCTAATTTTGATCTTGGATTATTTGTCGAAGTCCAGAGAAGGTTTAAAAGGTAGATAAATATGAAAATGATCGGAATTAAATAAAAATAAAAATTTTGTTTTTCCTTTTTTTTGTTCTATGTTTATTTTATATAAAAGTTTATGTCTTTTACCTATCGATTGAGGCACTACGAAGTCTGCCGGATCAGCTAGTATTTTATAATAATCTAAAGTATATTTGCTTTTTGCTTTAGATTCATTTTGTTCGCTTGGGACTTTCTGTTCCGATCGCTTCGGGTACCACTAGTACTGGCTCAAGTCGAACGTCATTTTAAGAATAATTCTGTATAATATTTTCGTGTGTTGATTATATTTCCGTTATAGTTTTGGGACTTGATGACGAAACCATATTGATAAATAACCGTTAGGGTAAACGCGTTCTTCAGTGGAGACCGCGAATTGGAAAACGAGTGCAGGATGCCTTCAGGCTTGGTGGAGTGATCTGTACAGGGTAGCTGGCAGGAACTGGATGAGAGAAGTCGAGGATCGTGCTAAGTGGCGAGCAATTGGAGAGGCATATGTCCAGCAGTGGACTACTATAGGCTGATGATGACGGGACCAGATGTCTCAAGGTGCGTGGTGGCAGTCGCGTTGCTCCTTAAAATCAGATCGGCTATGAACCGGCATTAACAGGTCTGGTACTGGTGGTATAACAAAAAAAATATGTGTGGTGTCCCACGACCCCTGAGTCCGCACGGGTAGGTACCACCGCCCCGCCTATTTCTGCCGTGAAGCAGTAATGCGTTTCGGTTTGAAGGGTGGGGCAGCCGTTGTGACTATACTTGAGACCTTAGAACTATATCTCAAGGTGTGTGGCGCATTTACGTTGTAGATGTCTATGGGCTCCAGTAACCACTTAACACCAGGTGGGCTGTGAGCTCGTCCACACATCTAAGCAATAAAAAAAATATATATATATATGTATAAAAATGAATTGCTGTTTGTTAGTCTCGCTAAAACTNTTTTACTTAGAATACGTGTACACAGTATAACAGGAGGGTGTTCCGATAATCCAAACTAGTTCCCGGATTCGGTCCCTTTTCAAAACATAAATATCGAAGGAAACTCGTTAGGCGGGAAAGCCGCAGTGTCTTCCATCCGAAGCCTGTTCTTTGTTACTGAATTTGCTATATTTATTTTAGTTGCGTTTTTCTTTAGCTTCGAACGAAAATGTATTTTCTTATTCAAGATCTCTCTACGTACGTAAACCGTTTAGATGTTTTTCTTCATTCAATTTTTTAATACTGCCTGCTTCATTAAGGCGTTTCAGTGAAGGGTGTGATAGTTATCTGATGCAATTGTAACCTTGATCTCAAAGTGGCCAGCGGTATTCACGTTATGATGTCTATACTCTCCGGTATCTAGACAACAATTAGCTACGTCAAGACATCGTTCAAATGTATTTATACTAATATTATAAAGCTGAAGAGTTTGTTTGTTTGAATTCGCTAATCTCAGGAACTACTGGTCCGATTTGAAAATTCTTTCAGTGTTAGATAGCCTATTTATCGTGGAAGGCTATTGGCTATATAACACGCTAAGACCAATACAAGCGGAGCACCAATAAAGAATGTTTCAAAATCGAGGTTATTTTTACCTTTTGAGAGCTTCCGCTGCGTGCGCTGCAGATACGGTTAAAGTTTCGTTAAAATAATGTATGACAGAATTGTTCTTCTTTAAAAGATCTTAAAAAAGTCCGCGATAGTATATGTCTATATGTTAAGGTTGGCTCACTATAACGTTTTTTTTATGCTAATCAAATTTGTTCTAAAATAAAAAATAATTTGTGAACTATTCCATGCGGACGAAGCCGTGGGCAAAAGCTAGTCTAGTATAAAGACTGTACGGAATTGAGGTTGGAAATTAAGCTGATCAATCAAACATCAAGTCCTGTCTTCCGAGAGTTCTGTATGAACTAATAATTATGGAAAAAATAATTTATTTAAATTTTCTTTCGCTGTTCACTCACGCGTTTATTTATTGTGTTGTTTACAAAAATTTTGCATTTAAGGAAATAATTTATGGTAGAACAGAATAAGACGTAATAAAAATAGAAATTGGTAAGTTAATAGAAGAACATAGATTTTTTAAGAAAAATAGACGGTCATCATTCTCCTGCCCTTCTCCCAGTCACCTGCGGTCGGCGCAACATGTTTTCTCCTTTCATACTCATCTATCGTCTTTCACGCAATCCATCCATTTCTTCGTAGGTCTACCTCTTCCTCTCAAAAACAGACACACCACTAAAACTGAAAAGTATTGAAAACTTCGGAAATATCATATCATAGTATAATCTCATTAGACAGTAAAAAAACGGGAGATTAAAACGTAAACCTAAAAGGTTTTAATTATGTCCATAGTACGCGAAAACTGGAGAAAATGCTACAATAGAAACAATGAGTCGATCACTGTCTAAACCACAAGACATTTACTGGTGGTAGGACCTCTTGTGAGTCCGCACGGATAGGTACCCACCACCCCGCCTATTTCTGCAGTGAAGCAGTAATGCGGCTTGAAGGGTGGGGCAGCCGTTGTAACTATACTGAGACCTTAAAACTTATATTTCAAGGTGGGTGGTTACGTTGTAGATGTCTATGGGCTGTGATGTCGTCCACCCATCCAAACAACAACAAAAAAAAGTAAACGCTAAGTTAGTTTTAATTAAGTATTTTTGCTTCATTTTTTTAATTCGCCTCCTTAAGATCGCGTCGGATTTTCTATTAGCAACAATAATGGTACCAATAAATAAATTAGAACATCTACCGGAATTCGTTCCACAACAAAAAAGGGCCCATAGCAGCAATCCAATTGTTTTCGAGTGCACTCAGGCTCTTCAAGGGCGGGCGTAAATTAATATTCGGTCATATTTCATTGTTTGATCTTACAATAGATTTTAACAAGATATAATAGCGTCAATTACTCGTTATAAGGAATTTCATTAGCGAGGTCTCGGGGAGCGTTCTCGTGTTAGACGCGGAGACCACTCGAAAGTAAATTGGAAATATTTCTTTGACGGTTTCCGTTAGAATATTTAGTCTTTTTATTTATTAGAAACTAGCTGACCCGGCAGACTTCGTAGTGCCTCAATCGATAAATAAAAGACCAAAAATTTTGTATAAAATAAACTTAAACAAACAAAAGGAGTACTTCCGACGGGGGACACATCAAAGGAAAAACAAAATTGGTATTTTTATTTAATTCCGAGCATTTTTATATTTATCTACCTTTCAAGCCTTCTCTGGACTTCCACAAATAATTCAAGACCAAAATTAGCCAAATCGGTCCAGCCGTTGACGAGTTTTAGCGAGACTAACGAACAGCAATTCATTTATATATATATATATATATATAGATATAGATGCTGATTATTCTATTCATTATGTTAGCTGTTAACGCCACCTGTGGTACGTAGATGGTACTATACCAGCTTTGAACAAAGTCTGCATAACTGGACTATTAAGTCAAGTGGCACATATAAAGCACGAAGCCATCAATAACAGTTTTACCAGATAAAC
Organism: Bombyx mandarina; assembly: GCF_003987935.1. Next base: position 2,028,050 of record NW_021011495.1, read on the forward strand.
TGACTACTAACTAATTCGCTTTCATGGCTGTCAATGTAGTTGAATTCTATTGTTTGCTATTGCCAAAAATTCTTATGAATTCGAATTTGAAAGTAACGTCAAAAGAAAGAACAGCGTTTAAAATAGTTTTTATGTATGCTGATAGCCTTGTGTGGATATAATATCAGCTTCGCCCTAACGTGTAGGTGAGCTCACGGGGTTCAAACCGGAGGTGTTGCTAACACTGGGCCCTAGCAAGAGCAGTAAGTACTTCGCGGAATCTACCACCGGATCGGAAACGCGACCGATAAGATCCGGCGAGAAACTCAGTGGGCTGTGCCTGTGGGTTGATTCGCTCGTCGAGCCCTTCGTCGCAAGCGACTGTTTCGACTAGGACGGTGACCGGTGCTTGTGGTACCTAAAAGCACCGTTAATGGATAGGGAGGATCCGTAATGACGTGTTTTGGGCAGCGTCGACTGTTTACCATTCGTTCTACAGGATCGGGTATGTAACTCCAGCGGCCACGACAAGAGGGTTACAATTTCAAAACCTTAATGAACCATTAAAAACAAAAATAAGGCTGTGAGCAAATTAAGAATCAAATTGCATTCAGTTTGTGGAAATTATAAATGATAAAGAAGGCTTGAGATATTGAGTTCAAGGATTCAGTATACACAGCATTGCATCCCTTCAAGCTGCAACAGTATTGCTTGAATAGACAGACCAAACACTAAAACAACTATATAATACTTTCCCTTATAATACAAGCGTAAATATCCAAATTTATATATTTGATATACTGCATATTACAGCTGCGTAGTAACTACGAGGCGTTTCGCTTTTTACGATCTAGTAAAATCGTTTTATTGCTTATATAAAAGCTCGGATTTATTTCTGCTCTCGGCGGAGTATTCGTTACTTGGATGATGTACGTTCGCCGAAAGAACTCCCGCCTTTATTATGTGATTCGCTGCTTATTGATATTGTGTTATTTGATTTATTGAGGCGTTCGTGAGGCGGCAGGTGGGGTCCTGCGATAATTAGGCCTGTTTCGCTAGCGGCTCGGAGAAATAATATCCCTCCTTTAATTGTTCCGCTTTATCTCACGTCAATTTCTGAGGGATCATGAGAGATCAAACGTTTGTCGTTTCTTTTATGGTTTTTGGCAATAGGTACTGCAATGACCCTGATTATGAAGGCCTACTGATGTAATGGTGCCGTCCAATGCATATGTTTCCAGTAAAGAGCCCTTTTCGGAAATTCGTGTGCCCTTTTTAGGGAAATATCCCAGAAGATTGAGTGATGCTCAATCACTACCTGCCGATATGATTCAAAATGCTTATATAGCAGCTGATAGCTATCATAGAACAGAAGATGCTTGACAGGTACCTGAATCTCGCTAGCAACATTTTCATGATTAGTGAACAATTGGACTGTCGTCTACCAAGAAACTTCACTGACTCAATGGAAGATCTTCTATAAGTAGATACCCCTAAACTCACACCAGTAGTATGACATAGAAGAAAACCTTAGTATAGTACCCAGGAAACTCCATGGCAGCTTCGCACAAGGCCAAGTGACAAAAACGAAATCTAGAAATGCACTATGGATTTGGATCTTGGGCCTGGGAGACATTGGACTTGGAAGAATGAAATATAATAATATCTACGGTGATAAAAAATAAAGGATGTGATGATCTTGAATAAACCCTCAAGGGATACTTAAAGATATCGATTCGTACTTAAAATTTAATATTCTTCTAGATTTTTCTAAATATCTTAATGCTTACAAAATGAAATATTGGAAACGTATTAAACGTTTCTAGCTCTTAGACTATTTAAGCGAACGGAATGATTTACGTGCTTACGGTGCTAAGCCATTGTTACACATTGTTATGGTATGTTCATTGAAGTCGTCGTAATGAAGGGAATGCCTTGAAGCTTAATGTTGCGAAAGCTCCTACCGATAGATTAAAATTTAATTTTGCAAAGAATTTTGTGAGATTTTTTTTTTACTCTACAACTTTTTTTTATTGGTTAGATGGGTGGACGAGCTCACAGCCCACCTGGTGTTAAGTGGTTACTGGAACCCATAGACATCTACAACGTAAATGCGCCACCCGCCTTGAGATATCATTTCTAAGGTCTCAGTATAGTTACAACGGCTGCCCCACCCTTCATACCGAAACGCATTACTGCTTCATGGCAGAAATAGGCAAGGCGGTGGTATGGGCAAGGCCTACCCATGCGGACTCACAAGAGGTTCTACCTCCAGTAATTACGCAAATTATAATATTGCGGGTTTGATTTTCACTACACGATGGTATTCCTTCACCGTGGAAGTCAATCGTGAACATTTGTTAAGTAAGTATTTCATTAGGAAAATTGGTACCCGTCTGCGGGATTCGAACACCGGTGCATCGCTAGATACGAATGCAACGGACGTCTTATCATTTAGGCCACGACGACAAAAGTCGCCCCCATGGCGAAATTTTTTTTAACAAACATTGATTTTTATTTATTACACATTATTTGCACCACCTTCGTATTCATCAGCTGACTTTATAAACGAACGTAATACTTGAAGGACCATTGTGCCGAGTTATTTTTTCTCTAAACACCCACATCTGCTGCACCAAGAATAGTAGTAAAATCTTTGGGAGACGTAATTAATTAGAGCTTAAAAGAGCATTAGATTTATTGTTTTCTGATCAAAGCTCTGTGTAAAGCAAGGCCTTACATCACATTGTATACACTTAGGGTTGCCACCTTTTTCTTTTTCGTAAATAAAGTACCTACATTGATTATGATAGATGATGATATGATGATAGATTTTTTTTACATTCCCGATCCTGCGAACAGAATGGAAAGCAGTCGCCGTCGCCCCAAACACGTCATTTCGGATCCTCCCGATCCACTAACGGTGTTTCTAGGTACTTCAAGCACCGGTCACGGTTCTCGTCGAACCCGTCGCTTGCGACGAAGGGCTCGACGAGCATATTAACCCTCAGACACAGCCCACTGAGTTTCTCGCCGGATCTTCTCAGTGGGTCGCGTTTCCGATCCGGTGGTAGATTCTGCGAAGCACGGCTCTTGCTAGAGTTCGTGTTAGCAACGTCGTCAGGTTTGAGCCCCGTGAGCTCACCTACTAGTTAAGGTTACGCTGGAATAGCCTCTCAAGGCTACCAGCTTAGGAAGGGAAAAAAAAAATCCCAAAGAAACCAAATCATGCGAAATAAAATATTTTCGTGTTCTTTATTGTTCACATAAAGTATAAAGTACTATTACCTGAAATAACGTACAATACTTTATTATAAAGTACGGGTGGCAACCCTATATACACCGTATACTTTTTATACGTTAGTTTTATATTGTAAGTCGTCCCTGCTTTTATTCAGCTGTACGAATTTGGATGGGATTGGAAATTAATTGTTAAGTTCAAAAGGCTCTGTCAGCCAGCCATATTTTATTTAGGTTAATATAACACAAGTCATAAACACATCAATGGCGGTCGTTGTAATTTAAAATTTCTTGATTAGACGAGTGAACGGGCTCATAACTGACCTTTTTTATATTTTTTATTTATTGCCTTTGTAGGCACACGAGCATACGGCCCACCTGATGGTAAGTGGCAAAGCAATGCCAAGAACAGAGCCAAGCGGCTGCCTACCATTAAACCTGGTGTTAATTAGTTATTGGAGTCCATAAACATAGCAATGTGAATGCCGCCACCCACCTCCAGAAATGAATTGTAAGGTCTCAGCTTTATCAGTACAACGGCTGCGTCACCCTTCAAACCGAAACGCATTACTGCTTCACGGCAGAAATAGGCAGGGTTGTGGTACCTACCCGTGCGGACTCATAAGACGTTTTATCACCAGTAAATGGTATCAGTAATCAACACGAGTACACTATATGCCTAGTGTACTTACTCATCCTAGTATCTTCTAGGCCACGACATTTTAAACTGTACAAAACTTTAACCAAGCGCTAGCATATTTGGAGTTTGCCCGCCAATGCTTATCCAATGTAACAACTCCTTTGTAGCCTCAGTTGATGAAAAGTCTAATCAAAATACAACTGTATTCAGCAAGATTAAACCATAAAATTTTTTTTAATTATGAATAAGAATCGCGAAAAAAACTGCTGAGATTCAACTGGTCTTTGAGAAAGCTAAATTCCCCTAGACGAACTTAGTCAAGAAATCATAAGCGTAAGGACTTAAAGTCCGAATTCGCGTCCGGATTTTCACAATTCGACGGCGCCTCACGTCTCGATACTCCAAACAAACATAAGCTCCGCAAATAAGTCACAAACTACAAAAAAGAAAAGAGATGAGATTGTCCAAAAAAAAGGACCCGTTTTACCCTCTTAAGGCCACTCAAAGGATTAAAACAAGTCGGCAGGTTAACTTAAAATATTTGTCCAAGACATGATAACGTGTTAGGCCCTTATACCTGCAGGATTAGGAAGGGATTTTTGTCACTAGCGCTGTTTGGATTGTGATTGAGAAGTTAAGGGGCGAATTTTGGGAGTTCTGTGTTTTTTTTCTACCAAAACCCTTTTGGGTTGTATAAACAAGTTTTGTAAGGAGGAAATTTTTAAGGGTAAGTATGTCACACGGCTAATATTGTAGTTTTTGTTGGGTCTAACAGAACTAAACAGCAATTTATTGGTAATGCATATTGATTAGTGTCCTCCCCAACATACTCAGCTCTTAACCCAATGGCTCTTATGTTAGTACATAGGGAAGAAAGTTATTATCTATTGTACAGTAATTCTAGTTTCATAGATTTTAGTTTAATGCGAATATGCGTTTTTATACTGTTTATCTGTCTATCTCTCAGCCCAAAGAAGTCCTGTGCTGGACATGGACATCCCCCAACCTGACAGCAGATCCCCGCGAACCTCACTATCTTCGATTACGTGTATATAATCAAAGGAAGCTGGTGCAAAAACTGGACCAAGGTGGTCACGACCCTCAGTAATGAGGAAACGACAGAGAAGAAGAAGAAGAAGAATATAATCAAAGCTCACTATATAGGTTGTCGGTCCATCTTGTGGGAATCCTAATACTTGCGTGTGTTAAAATGTTCAAAGGCTTGCTTAAGTCTCTTTATGGACACCCTTACCAGATCTATTTGATGTATACTGTTACTAGTGTAATAGAGTTTGGTATGGGTTACAATCGTTTTTTTTTCTACTTATACTGATAGCCTTGAGAGGCTATTTCAGCTTTAACCTAGCGTGTAGGTAAGCTCTCGGGGCTCAAACCGGAGGTGTTGCTAACACTGGCCCTAGCAAGCGCAGTGCTTCGCAGAATCTACCACCGAATCGGAACGCGATCCACTGAGAAGATCCGGCGAGAGTGCCTCAGTGGGCTGTGTCTGTGGGTTAATTTACTCGCCGAGCCTGCAAACGACGGGATTATAATTGTACTCCCTATTTCTGTCACCAAAAAAGTTTGCATTCCCACTCGAAGGCTTTATTTAAGGGATATTTAAGGAATTTATAAGGAAATATATGAGACCATGAGAGTCTACGAGAGTCTTCTATTTACGCCTCAGGTCAGAGCTGGGCGTTAAGTACCACAAACTAATCTTGTCTATTACCATTTTTTTCAGTCCAGATCAAAAGCTAATTTACATCTAGAAGTAAGGCATACATAACCTTAGCTGGAATGTATTTCTAACGCAAAAAAATATTATACGTTCAAAAAGAAGACAAATCATTTTAAAACTTCAGAAACATTTTTAAGACCGAAAATCGTGACAGTAGCGGCCATATCAGAAGCGATAAAAAATAATGTCTAACATTTTCGAACAGGACTTAATTTAAATATTCTTTTATTGGCCCTCTCTTTTTTACAACAGGCCTTCTGTATAGTCGCGTTTCGCTCTGGGAGCCCGCGATAACTCACAGAGCGAACGCAGCAAATGACTTTTTAAGTGAAGGGTACAATGTTGCTTTTTTGGACAAAACGTTCATTTTGTCCTTCTCATGGTAATTAAGTTTGTGTTAATAATTAAATGATCCGGTTTTTGTAAACAAAATGGACTTTCTTTTGACGTTAATAGATAAACGAGATGAATTACCTGATTTTAGACTATTATCTTGGCTCATAGGTATGTATGTAGCACAAAGAAAATACTACTGTCAACTTTGAGACATGAAGTGGTTTCTCTAGCAGGAGTAGTTTCCTGTACTGGAAATTCACGCGTGGAATACACTTGGAGCGAGTGTAGAGCAAGCTAAATTATTTCACATGACTATTATTTGTATTGTAATGAGGAGATCCGTAGAAGAACGAAGGTTGCTGACATAGCCCGTAGAATTAGTGAACTGAAGTGGCAATGGGCCAGCCACATAGCACGAAGAGAGGACGGTCGATGGGGCAGAAAGATCCTGGAGTGGCGACCACGTACTGGCAAGCGCAGTGTGGGACGGCCACCTACTAGATGGACCGACGACCTAGTAAAAAGCGCTGGGTCTCGTTGGATGCAGGTGGCAATGGACTGGTCGCACTGGAAATCTATTGGAGAGGCCTATGTTCAGCAGTGGACGGCGATAGGCTGAAATGATGATGAATGATGATGATTATTTGTATAGCATATTATTCCATTACTGGTGGTAGGACGTTTTGTGAGTCCGCACGGGTAGGTACCACCACCTATTATTACTGCCGTGAAGCAGTAATGCATTTCGGTTTGAAGGGTGGGTCAGCCGTTGTATTGTAAAATTTGAGACCTAAGAATCCTATAAGATAAGAGACCCATCTCAAGATGGGTGGATTTACGTTGTGTATAACTCTCATTACATGTTTCTATCAGCAATCATTTCGTGTTTTAGAATATTTGCTTTAAACATCTAAGTATTTTCAGTCGCAACAACGCCTATCTACAACTACTACCTACCCTTGAGAAGTTCTAAGGTATCAAGTATAGTTACAACGGCTACCCCACCCTTCAAACCGAAACGCAATACTGCTTCACGGCAGAAATAGGCGGGGCGGTGGTACCTACCCGCGCGGACTCACAAGAGGTCCTGCCACCAGTAATTACGCAAATAATAATTTTGCGGGTTTCATTTTTATTACACGATGTCAATTCCTTCACCGTGGAAGTCAATCGTGAACATTTGTCGAGTACGTATTTCATTAGAAAAATTTGTACCCGCCTGAGATTCGAACACCGGTGCATCGCTCAACACGAATGCACCGGACGTCTTATCCCTTACTTAGGCCACGACGACTTCAAAACTTCAAACCTTCAAACTCTGATTTATTTGCAGCAAAAATATATGCGATCATAACACACGTAATCTACCCCATAAATCTTCCTCAACTCAATTAATTTTTCAACGATCTACGTCACAAACTGTTTGTCATTGAACACTTTAAAAAACAAATCCACAGACTCAAACCTACTTAGCGGGTGTTCACAATAAATCAAGAAAAAGATTGTTAGAAAATTTCAATTTTTTTTTCATTCAGAAAGCTATAAAAAGTTTCTTATATTGTCACGATCATTAGGGCTTCTTCACGTGTCATTATTTGGGAGAATTCAGGCCCGATATTTATGTTATCTATATATTAATACGTGAAGGAAAAACTTTGTATCCCTTTTTATGAAAATTGCGCGGACGGAGAAGTATGAAATTTTCCACACTTATAGAGAATATAGAGAAGGATTGCACAATGCTAATATTTTTTTAAGATAAGCATAAAAGATACAATAAATCAATAAAGAAAACATTACACACACTACCATGTATTTGACATAACACATACGTATAAATATACTCTTTGTAAAAATTGTCAATTGTGAAACTTTTGTTATTCTTTAAAGTCTGTGGTCAAATTGAGAATAAATTAATATTGTTTGTCTTTATTAATTTTGTCTTAAGTGTAGTCTTGGCGAAATCTGTGATTACAGAAGTATAATAAATAGTCTTTGACAATAGAACCAACAAGAATATTCAAACTTATAATTTCAAATTTCAATTAATTATAGTCGAATTTCGACTACTGCGGAGACCACTAGTCAAAATTAAATAGAAGTCGCCATCGTCAAAGATAAGACGTCCGATCTACTAGTAATGATGCGACTGTGTCAGTCTTAAAATCCAAAGGCAGGTATAAGGCAAGGAATACTGGTGGTAGGACCACTTGTGAGTCCGCGCGGATAGGTACCGCCGCCCTGCCTATTTCTGCCGTGAAGCAGTAATGCGTTTCGGTTTGAAAAGTGGGGCAGCCGTTGTAACTATACTGAGACTTTAGAACTTGTATCTCAAGGTGGGTGGCGCATTTACGTTGTAGATGTCTATGGGCTCCAGTAACCACTTAACACCAGATGGGCTGTGAGCTCGTCCACCCATCTAAGCAATAAAAAAAGTACTCTAAGGAAATATGTAGCTTCACAAATAACTCAATACGAACGACAATAATATAGGAATAGGATTGTGTAAGAAAAATCTAACCTGTAAAAGCTATACCGTACAGTCGAAATAGATCGCCAAAAATAATATGAATAATTTTGCATAATTACTAGTGGCTTGTAGGTAATCATGTATTTTGATTTGAAGAGAGTGTATTTGTTTTATAATAGTGCCGAGAGGCAATACCGTTTGATGCCATGCCACAAGGCAGGTCACAGATTTCAAATTGTCCTTAGGGATTTTTTATTACCTAGATGGCTGAACAGTGATAGCAGTTACGGGAGTCCATTGATATCAACAACACAAAGACACATGTTGAGAAATGAGTTATAAGTGGCAGTTTTGTACAACGGCTGCCCCACCTTTTAAACTGGACCACATTACTGTCTCGCGGCAGAAATAGGCAGGGTCTTTTACGAGCTCACTTGATGCGTTACCACCTATTTTTATCTTCGAACCTCATCTCGGAAGGTACACTCCAAAACCGGCCAGATAAGTTATAATAAGCCCTTCTTGTGCATCAGCCCTTATAGTACATGTGGGCGTCACGCCCCGTCTGATTTATACGCACAGTTTTCTGTGATTAATTTTAAATTAGCCGTTATCTCATACCAGTCCTTTGTAATTGGGGATGCTTCGTTGAGATTAATGCGTTTTTGACAAATATGTCTCCCTTCGTTTGAATTGTGAATTAATTCTTGTTCTACTGCATCGATGGGAATTTGTTTTTTTTTATATAATGCTCCAATTACATTTCTATAATGTTGAGTAGAAATGTACGTTGCCTAAAAAGTGAGATGCCTTGTGTATTTTTAGATATGCATTGTTTTTTTTGTATTTGAAGGCCTTTCACTCTGTTGTTCTATTATTGCATGTTGAGCACTCTTTCAGTGGGTCGCGTTTCCGATCCGGTGGTAGAATCTGCGAAGCACTGCTCTTGCTAGGGCCAGTGTTAGCAACACTCCGGTTTGAGACCCGAGAGCTTATCTATACGCTAGGGTAACGATGATACAGCCTCTCAAGGCTATGAGCATAGGTAGGGAAGGAAAAGAGCACTTTGGATTCAAAAAGGAAAGTCTTGTAGGTTATGGTAGTTTTGTTTTAATTTTATTCCGAAATTCTTGTTGTTTTTGGTTTATTTTTGTATTCCATGTGAAGTGTTATTTTTAATGTAATTTTGATGTAATATCTGAAGTAAAAGAAATAAATAAAAGTAAAATAAATAATTAAATTGCGCGCAATGATAAAAAAGATGACCGCATTATCTCAAACAATACCCAATGGAGCATGTAACACAAAGTACAGAAACTATTGCATTTTCGGAGATCAAACGATCTGTGAGATGTGTTTTATTGGCAATCCAGACGATGTTCTTCTTTATGGAGTTAAAACCGAAGCTATTACTGGCATCAGCAAATAATATTGTAATTACTGAAATTTTATTATTTTATTTAAATAATATTTACATTTTTTTCATTGACTCACAAATACTGCTATTTGATTTATTTAATCTAAACAAGATCAGTGAATTTAAAATTACATTAATACTTAATACTTCAAGTGTTTCCATATATATAATAAGCTTTATGATATTTTTATTAAGAATATTCGTTTATTTATCAAAATATTAAATATAGCGTAAAACGCGAGACAGTTGATTAAGTGATACTTTTAGGATAGTTGAACAATCGATATTTTTTACAGATCTTGTATTTAAAACACTATTTATTATTGATTTCGATAGCTGATGCAATTAAAACTGTTGTCCACTTAAATTTATTAACAGCTTACAGGTTCGAAATACCAAAATACAATAGATTTAGAAATTACTAAACTAAAAAAACTCTTCAACTGTCTCGAATTATTTGCATAGTTGTCTAATTGCAAGAAAGAGATGGAAGAAGGTTTGTGACGTCATTATCAAAAACATGGCGGACCCCCTCTTAAGTTATGACATTTTGGAACTAGTTTTGATATGCATTTCGTAGAATTTTGCTATTGCAAAATCTTTCACAAAATTAAAGATAGAGAGTCTATTGTTTGATATGCTTCAGTGGTTTAAGGCTCTTTTTATTGAATTAATGTCAGTAGTAAATTTGATTCAACAAAAAAAAAACCTCATATCGAGGTAATAACTAAAGATTTTCTTTGAATCATTTTCAAGAATTTAAATTTAATCATCAACACTGTCTATTCTTTGGGGACAGCAGTCCGGATACTGTTGGTTTTGGTCACCCATCCTGAAGTATCCTGGCTGGATATCCGACCGACAGCTGTAACAAAATACATACTAAAGTTAAATGGATTTAAAGCAGACCTCATATTAAATTTGCGATACCAACCATTATCCACATATTAATACGTGAAGCAAAAACTTTGTACCCCTTTTTACGAAAATTGCGCGGCCGGAGGAGTATGAAATTTCCCACACTTATATAGAGAATATAGAGAAGGAGTGCAGAATGTTAATTTTTTTTTTGTAAATTATCCATAAAAAATATATGAAATCAATAAAAAAGACATTACACACACTACCATGTATTTGACACATAGACGCATGCATACTATTTGTTTATTGTCTAACTTTTCTTATTGCTTATAGTCTGTGGTCAAATTGAGAATAGATTAAATATTGTTTATGTTTATTAATATTGGTCTTGGCGAAATCTGTGATTAGGAAAGCATAATAGTCTTTGACAATAGAATCATAATATTGTACAAACTTATAATTTCAATTAATTATAGTCGAATTTCGACTACCCGGGGACTTCTAGTTACACTTAATACGCTTTGAAAGACATTGAATTAAAAAGGCAAAGCTTTTCAAATAACTATATTCTAACTATCAAAGGAACGTAAGCACTCACGAAATCGACAAAAAAGTCACCCCAGCTTTTTGGAGCAGTCCGTGAATGTTAAGTTAGTAAAACATTGATAAAATACCCGAAATTAAAAGGGTCGTGTCTAGACATGAAGACCGAATTCCAATGTTTTTTAATATAAATCCACGTTCATACAAAGCTTATTATGCTTATAAACTTTAATATTGCCATCAGAGATTCTTACCTTAGCTTCTGATACAAAAAATACGGACTCATTTCTGAAGTGTGGTTTTTCTTGTATTTTTTTTTTATTTTTTTTATTTAGTATATCTTGTGAGTCCGCACGGGTAGGCGCCACCGCCCCGCCTATTTCTGCCGTGAAGCAGTAATGCGTTTCGATTTGAAGGGTGGGGCAACCACTGTAACTATACTGAGACCTTAGAACTTATATCTCAAGGTGGGTGACGCATATACGTTGTAGATGTCGATGGGCTCCAGTAACCACTTAACACCAGGTGGGCTGTGAGCTCATCCACCCATCTAAGCAATGAATAAAAAAAAGCCAAGCTGCTGCCTACCATTGTATTATTATAGTATTGTAAGATATTACGTATCTATTTATTTATAACTTTATATACTAGACAGTTTAAGGCGGACTCAATGCCATAGGCATGTCATATAATTATATCACATAAGTATTATAGTTTTTTATTAATAGATGCAGAGCCAGACTATTTAATGTAATAGTTGCAAACATGTCGTTTGTTGGATTATCGCGTTATTGAAATCGTCGTTGCCAGGGGCACAGTAAAGAATCTGACTAACCTACTCCAATATAGACTCTAGACGATATCGTTCACAAAAAAATATACATTAAGGCGGCCCATTTCCAAACTGTGACAAATGTTTGCAAGATACGTGATACTCAAAAAACGTTTCTCGAATCATCTTGTGAACTTAGCTTTAGATTTATTTATCGTGTACGCCGTCAAAGGAACTTTTTGAAGCAAAAAACAGTCTTCTTGTAATAAATAGTACAGACAAAAATATTATCTATCCCGGAGATATCTTTTGATATCTAAAATAATAATAAAAAAATCGGTAAAAAATATTAGAATTTGTGATTTGTCTGATGTTCTAAATGGATTATCCGTTGCTAAGAGCAACATTTTCATCTTTTTTATTGCCACTGTAGGCAGTGGCAACAAAGCTGGAGCATACCATCTACCAGTAAGTGTTAACCATTGCTTATGGACATCAGCATAGCCAAGCTACTGCCTACTGCAAAATGATTACCTTTTTTATTGCATTTTGTTGGGTGGAAAAGCCAACAGTTCAGTGTGTGGTGGTTACCAGAGATCTACGCTGAGCCATCAGAGATCAAACTATTATTTAAATACTGTATCGTATTGAATGGCTGTCTTAATCATTCGCCCCGGAAGGGACAGTTGCTTTGTGGCAGAAGTATGCTGGATGACGGTATCTATCTAAATGGGTTGGCAGTGGCCAACTAGGTTTACTAGTAGTAGGACGTCTTTTGAGTCCGCACGAGTAGGTACTACAACCCTGCCTATTTCTGCCGTGAAGCAGTAATGCGTTTCGGTTTGACGGGTGGGGCAGCCGTTGTACTGTAAAAACTGAGACCTTAGAACTCATATCTAAAGACAGGTGGCCGCATTTACGTTTTAAATGTCTATAGGCTCTTATAAAAAATACTACTAATACTAATAAATCACTCACGTTACTGTTTCCAAATATACGTCATACGCGAATTCTTCACTGACAGATTTCAATTCAGCAGACCGTTTGGTCCTGGTGAATTCATCCAACTTAATCAGTTTACCAACGCGCTCCAAGTTAACTTTTTTTCTGAGAGGAAACGGCTTGAGTAATTTGGACTTCTCGATATTGGCTCTGACTTCTTCCAACACTTGATTGGATAGTGGATCCGTTTGCCATTCAGGAAGCTTTGTCTCCTTCACTTTAGCGAGCAAGCTATCCAATATATTGGCTTCTTCTTTCGAAACGCTATTGGTATCAGCATTACCGAGTCCTGAGCTTAAAGGGATTATGTTACTTGGTATTTGAGCTATGTACGCGTAAGGATAATTTCTATAATAATTCAAATAAGCCCAAGGGTTTCCATACATGGGACTGTACAGAGCAGTGTTATTATATTGCTGTATGTAAGGGAATGGATAAGGCACTGGAGCTTGGGGATTCTGATCACTATGTTTTTTGAGTACTTTTTCTATTAACGAATGATCCATTTTATTGCAAGATGTTTGGGGATTTTCAGCGTTCGGCTTATGAACGTATGAGGAGCTTCGTTGGAAAGCCGACATCGGATAGTAATAAGGAAGTTTTCCGAAGTCACTGCTACTTAGGATTCCGCCGAAGTAGCCAGGGCTCCTGTTTGGCTTGTGAGTGGCTGGCTTGAAAAACGTTTCTTGTTTCTCCAAATCCACCGGTCCTCCTTTCTGAGGGCTAATGTGTAAAGGTTCGTACCAATACGAGCTTTGTTTTTCATTCACAAACTTTTCGTCGTCATTGGCTGTGCTTAATGTTTCATCTAGAACACTGTCGGAGGTGGCTTTGTCCATTTCTTTATAAATATCTTGAGCTATTTTATATATTTCCACGATCGCATCCAAATCACTTTTCTTCACTGTATGAAGCATATCAGCTATGGACTTAATTTCAGTTTCAGTCAAGTACCTATCATTATTGAAATTCATTGCTTCTCTACCTTCTTGCTCATTAGCTTCTTTATGTGGTATACCTGGTAAACTACTGTCTATTTTTGTGTGTATCGTAACAGGACTAGTTTCTAAATCAATGTGCTTTTCTTCTGATTGCAGGTTAGAAATGTTTATCTGCCTGATTGGTAAATATTCTGTTTCAATTTTATTTAATCTTCTAAGTTTGCATGAGTAATTCCCGCAGAAGGTTGTCGATTGCCATGTTGAGTTTACCGCGTGAAGTTTACCAGTATCAGGATCTCTGCAGTATAGAGCTGAAAACAAAAAAATGGATTAAATTTTGGTTCGCGATGGTGGCAATAGAATGTCACATTTATCTCGTGTTGATTCAGTTCGTTCTTTTTTTTTTTATGATGTCGTTTTGAAAAATATGAAATTCCAAAGTACTCCTGATTATAAAAACAATAATATTGAAATTTAACAAAGAATATTAGATCTTAATTAAGGAAGCAGTACCTAATCTATAAAAGAAACTAATTATAATGAAATAATTCTAATTAACCACATTAAAGTTTAGGAATATGATGAGGTTTGTACACAGTAATTTAATGTTAGAATATTGGCAAGAAATGCACAAAACTAGAAAGAAGTTACCAAATATCGGCAACAAAGACACAGATTCCGAATTGGAATCAGGTTCTAGAGTAAGGCGGATATGAAAAATGTCACAAGCTCAACTCCCGAATGCTCACCACCAAATAGAAACGTATTCATCAAACAACAACAAACAATAGTGAGGCAATTATCGCATTGTTTTAAAAAATTCAGAGCATTGTTTAATTATCGAATTGTTTGGTTCAAACAATAATTTATTGGCTTTTGTCTTTGGTTTCGGGTGTTTTTGTTTGCTAATGAAGTTTTATGGAGCTATTATTATTATATTCATTAGCTTGTTAGAATTCCATGCTTGATTGTCAGTTTGACAATTGCTGATAATTTAGTACTGCCCTAAAAATATCGCTGAGAATTATCATAAATAGAGTTTTTACACTTGTTATTGATGTTGAAATTCAATAGACATCTAATTTCAATAGACATTCAATAGACACTAGCACCTCAATTTCATTAACTGGTTCATTTTTTTAAAAATATATATATTACGGTTCTTTTGCTCTTAGGCCAGAGAAGAGTGGCCTTTCCAAACTCATTATTCCAGAATAGAGAGGCAAGGATCGATCCCTATGGAAGACCATATGCGCCACGGCAGGCGGAACCCAGGCAACTGACCTAGCCTACAGATCAGATCAGTCGGCGCAGGTAGAAAAACATTTGGTGTCTTTCCCCACATACCTCTTCCTATCGCCGACCACGGTAAAGTGCCAAAAGATTTGGCTCTGTCAAATGAAATCGCCAAAGTCATACCACCACGAAACACTACTCTTCTTAGAGGACTCGAATGAGAAGGATCTTGTCTACGGCTAAGCAACCCTCTCTGAAGCCGTACTATTCCGCTTATTAGGGATAAAATATTACTTTTTTATTTTATCGATTAATTCGTCAAGTTGTTACGGAGTATTTGGGGAAGCTATACATTAGTTAAACATTAGAAATGACAGATATTTATCGTGATTTGTATTGCTAGTGCTAAGGACAGTGGCTGTTCTATGGAACTAATGCTGTCCTTGCGAGGAAGGGACATTTGCATTGCGAAATTCCTAGTTAAGTATTATGCACACCAAACTCACATGACATGGGTAGACAGAAATTTCCTATGGTTCTACACCACTATTGTAAATGTGCCTTGAAGTATACACAATTGTGTAAAGAATAATTGTGGTTAGTTACTGCTCATAGATATAACAAAGTTATGGCCACTGTCTACCTAGAGATAAAAAGTGGATGTCACTGTAGGCAGTGGCTTGGCCCTGCTCCTGGAATTGCTGAAGTCCATTGGCAACGGTAACAACTTAACATCAGGTGGGCTGTATGCTCGTCTGCCTACAAGGGCAAAAAAAAAAACATTGTAAGGCGGCTAGCTTCTTCGAATTACTAGGCGTGAATGTTTCATGTCAAAAATAAGTGGAATGACGGTAATTATAGTCGTATGGACAACAGTAGATCCTGCCAAGCTGCCAACAGCAAAATCAGAGCTGAGGAACAGGATACATTTTCCATTCAGGATTATCATACGTCATTTCTGCACTGACACTCTTGCATTCACCTTCCAAGCAGTCCACCCAAGTCTTTTTAGGACTCTCCTTCATTTATTGCTACTGTGTATCCAGTAGTGACTATTGCTAGAGGTGACCAGGTTGTATAGCGTATTACTATAAAGAGCAGAAGCTTAATATCTGCCTTCATCCTGAAGTAACGGTTACTCCAATGCGGTTGAGACTTAGATCTTACCAAACCGTGTCAACATTTTTTATTGCTCTTGTAGGCAGACGAACATACGGCCCACTTGACGGTGAGTGGTGACCGTCGCTCATGGACTTCAGCAATGCCAGGGGCAGAGCCAAGCCGCTGCCTATCAATACGCATTGGTAACTTATCTGAGGCTCGTGTTTTCGCATTATTGATGTTATGAAAGAATTAACATACCTTTACCCGTGATAAAGCCACCCTCAACACATATTAAACACAAAATTAATTTAAATAAAACATATCTGTAATACTCCATGCTGCGCGGTATCGTGTCGGCTTGTCCGTGTTGCGAATGAGGAATGTATGGACATATTCATACGTCGCTTATTGTTATGATTTTGAAGACTTGCATTTTCGTTAGGTGGATGTCAAATTTTTTTTATTTATTTTTTTATTTATTTTTTTTTTGGCATATGTGTCTCCGCAAACTTGCGTCCCACATTTTGTTAAGTAGTTACCGGAGCCCATAGACATCAACAACCTAAATAACGCCATCCAACTTGAGACATGGGTTCTAAGTCTCCGAAACGCATTACCGCGTTACGACAGAAATAGGCAGGGCGGGGGTATCTACCTTTGTGGGCTCATAACACGTCCTACTATCAGTAAATACATATTGTTACTATGCACCTAAAGCTTTAATCTTTAAGATGTTAGCTTTAAGCGTGTCGAAGAAACTTTCATAACTGCAATTTCTTCTCTGCCCAAAACACACAAAATATCTGATCTAAAAAAATCATTCCGATTGGTTAGAGTTAATTTAAATATCCGACTCTCTCAAGCCCACTCCAAAAGTTCAGAGAGCTTTAAAGAATCGAAGTGCCGCAAACGTGCAGAAAAAGTTTAGTCAAAAATTTGTACCATGAATATTTGCTTCAAAAATTTCACGTCATCGCTGATATTTCGCTCTAAAGATACGCTTTTACAAGTGCCAAAGCTTCCGAAATTTTACGAGCTTGTACTAAACTTTTGAATTCTGTTAAAGTAAAATTTTATTTTTCATTTGCTCGAGTACATTTTTATTGGCAACTGAGAAGGATGGACTTGCAGTTCGCCTGATGGAGAGTGATCACTGAGGTTTATGGACTTCAGCAACGCTAGGACCAAAAAATGCTACTTCTCATCTTGGTACATAACAAGGATTCATGTTTGTGACACCATGTTTTTTTATTGCTTATTTGGGTGGATGAACTCAAGGCCCACCTGATGTTAAGTGGAGCCCATAGACATCTACAGCGTAAATGCCACCACCCGCCTTGAGACATGAGTTCTAAAGTCTCACTTTTAACTACGGCTGCTCCGCCCTTCAAACTGAAACGCATTATTGCTTCACGGCAGAAATAGGCAGGGTGGTGGTACCTACCCGTGCGGATGCAAACGCAAGACGTCCTACCACCAATAAAAAATATGTAATAATATATCTATGTATCGAAATGATTCTGTCAAGATGTTTGAGCTTGAAATTTTACAGACGTATTAAAGACAACAATAAGTAATCCAATAATTTTTGCAAGGATAACTTACGATTTTTTTTTTTTTAATTCCGTATTCTATTAAAGCTTCAGGTGTATATATACGTTAGTATGTAACGGAATAGTAGTACGTTAGTATGTAACGGAAGCTTTGAACATGATTTTGACCCCCCTCAAAAGGTCGGATTAACTCGAAATTTGGTATACTTATTAAGGACCGATGACAAATCAATATAAAAAAATATAAAAATAAAATTCAACTAAAAATGAAAAATAAATAAAAGTTTAAAAAAAACTAAAAAAATACGCTTTTATAGAAAATCCAACTAAAAAATAGAAAATATATATTTTAATAAATCTGTAAGAAAAAATGATTTTATTGTAAAAAAAGCGTGGGGTGCTTTTCAGGATATTATCATATTTTCTATTTTTTAGTTGGATTTTTTATAAAAGCGTTTTTTTTTAAAGTTTTTTTAAACTATTATTTATTTTTAAATTACATATCATTTATTATTACTAACGTGAAATTAAAGGTGCCCATAGAGTACGTTTTTGCTTGAACAAAATGTTTACTTAAGACTAGTTAGAGATACGAAAAAATGGTGCGTGTGGGACTTGGTGTACGTGAAATAAGTGAAACTTATTTTGCGGTTTGTAGTATCGCGGTTTCTTCATTTTTCATCCTTAAATCAAATTTCTCTTGTAATAGAGAATGTTGTGTATAAGAGAAACGACCTAGCTCGCTTTGACCTTACCCTCTCTACACGGTCGAGTGGTACGCGAGACGCTCTATCTATTTTCTCACTCTTGCTCGTCCTAAATCGTATCTTTTCTCTCTAGCCGTAACGAATCTGTCGCGAGTTAAATTTTACTCTCAACGCGTCTTAGAAATTTTCACTTTAAAATTGTGAAAGTTAATTTTTACGTCCGATATAGTTTCGGTAACTTCAATAAGGCATAAGATAAGTATGAATATCCTTTCAATAACTCAATTATTTAGTGTACCACGGGGCTCGCCCCCAGCGCCGGTAAGCTTTACAAAGCTCCAATTATCGATAACCTCTCCGCAGCACGGCCAGCTGTACATTGCGGGGATCTTTTTGAATTTGTCCTCCGATGCCAAACTTCTAACAATAATAATAAGTGCGGACAAAGAGACTGAACGCTGGATCCCAGAACTTTGGGCCTTTACACGCGAAACTTGTTCAATAACGATTTTGAACTAAGTATTTTCCGAGGAAAGAATAAACGTGAAAAAGATTACCGATTTATTTTATTTAAGGAGAAGAGGTTTTGGTGTTTTTGATTTAAAATATATGCATAATACATATAAAAATTGGGCTCTTTGATATGTATAATTTATTGTATGTATCTATGTGTTTAATATGTATTCGTATCTGATGATGTACCGGTGCTCGAATCCCGCAGGCGGGTACCAATTTTTGTAATGAAATACGTACTTAACAAATGTTCACGATTGACTTCCACGGTGAAGGAATAACATCGTGTAATAAAAATCAAACCCGCAAAATTATGATTTGCGTAATTACTGGTGGTAGGACCTCTTGTGAGTCTGCACGCGTAGGTACCAACACCCTGCCTATTTATGCCGTGAAGCAGTAATGCGTTTCGATTTGGAGGGGCAGCCATTGTAACTATACTGAGACCTTAGAACTTATATCTCGAGGTGGGTAACGCATTTACGTTGTAGAGGTCTATGGGCTCCGGCGACCGCTTAATACCTGGTGAGCCGTGAACTGGTCCACCCACCGAAGCAATAAAAAAATGTAAGTCTTTAATAACTCTTTTGTTATTAAAGACTTATTGCGTCCTCTTATCGGTATACAAAATATAATTGAAAACAGCAATTTATCTCGAAGATCGCACTTCCCATTCAGGTATATGGCAATATGCTAAAAACAATTAACGAATTCATGATATCGTAATAATATTAATAAATAAAACAACGTTATTGGGTTTGACAAGCGCTGTCCGTATTAGCGAACGTGTCATAATGCTGTCACAGCTATCGCGTTCAATCGGATACTTATTATTTCTTTTGTTTTCTAATCTGATTGTGTCGATTGACGATAATGATCATCGACCTATATTGCCGTTTTTGATACTTTACGAATGATTATTTGATTGATGATCATTTCCGCGGTCGTAGTGAGTTCTTGCTCGAACGTGCCCAAAACACGTCATTTCGGATCCTCCCGATCCATTAACAGTGCTTTTAGGTACCTCAAGCATCGGTCACCGTCCTCGTCGAACCCATCGCTTGCGACGAAGGGCTCGACAAGTAAATTAACTCACAGACATAGCCCACTGAGCTTCTCAGTGGGTCGCGTTTCCTATCCGGAGGTAGATTCTGCGAGGCACGGCTCTTGCTGGGGTTCGTGTTAGCAACATCGTCAGGTTTGAGCCCCGTGAGCTCACCTACTAAGGTTACGCTGAAATAGCCTCTCAAGGCTATCAGCATAGGTAGGAACAAAACAAGTATTTCTTATACGTATGCCGCAGAATGGGCCGATATATCCATCATTTCTTGACACAGTCGGCGTATGGTGGGTAGTCGTGCAAAGAGCTTGCGCATCACGAAACCATCACAGTACCGAGACGTCTTAACTCTTCCTAAGTCAGGCAACGAAAGTGCTTCGATTCATAGATAATACACATAAATTAGTTATAGATAAGCAACTCAAGAACTCAACAAAAATGTTTACGGGCGTCGGGCACTAGATGGCTTCGCTTCGATTAGTTTCTCATTGCTCCGGTAGATGGCAGTAATTTTGCAAATTTTCAGTAACCACAAATGGATAAAATTAAATCAAAATGTCTATAACTAATATCCACTAGATGGCGCGCTTTCGCTTCGTTTGTCGTGTCCAGATGTGACCTATATTTTTTTCCCTACCTGTGCTGATAGCCTTGAGAGGCTGTTTCAGCTTCGCCCTAACATGTAGGTGAGTTCGCGGGGCTCAAACCGGGAATGTTGCTAACACTGACCCTAGCAAGAGCAGTGCTTCGCAGAATCTACCACCGGATCGGAAACGCGACCCACTGAGAAGATCCGTCGAGAAACTCAGTGGGCTATGTCTATGGGTTAATTCACTCGACGAGCCCTTCGTCGCAAGCGACGAGTTTGACGAGGACGGTGACCAGACGACCTGGATATTACGTAGGTCACTCATGCTGAAAGTATTTCGGGAACCAATTTAAAAACATTACTTAAATCAATTTATTAGCATAAAAACTCTACATAATTAATAACATAGAAGAAAACATTATGTTTATTGTAAACAATTTCATAACCCAAAGAAAGTACAACGAAAGTCCTAAACACATCAAAACTTAAAGCTCCGGGTGAAATCCATTCAAAAACTTATTAAGCGCATAAGACCTTTCTCCCGGTACGCATCGCAACAATCCATAAAGGGCCCGGTACAAATTATGCCTTTACAAGAACAGCGTGGGGTAACGCGTGATTTAAAGGTGATGCGCATTTCAAAGCTATTAAATTTGATCTGAATTACTCGTGGTAGGACCTCTTGTGAATCCGCACGAGTAGGTACTATCACCCTGCCTATTTCTGCCGTGAAGCAGTAATGCGCTTCGGTTTGAAGGGTGGGGCAGCCGTTGAAACTATACCTGAGACCTTAGAACTTATATCTCAAGGTGGGTGGCGCATTTACGTTGTAGATGTCTATGGGCTCTAGTAACCACTTAACACCAGGTGGGCTGTGAGCTCGTCTGCCCATCTAAGCAATAAAATTTAACACATCCAAGATTAAACTGCACGACAGCTTACTCGTCATACCTACAAACAGATTAGAAATATTTACAATAAAAAATTTACCAATTGGGAAAATAATAAATGTTTCTTAAGTCTGGTTCGACCCTAACGCGTTAAAAACTCAGCGGGCGCTCGCACCCTTATGTGTCGAAAAAAGTAATCACACTCATGATTGAAAGTTAAATTGCCTGTAATTGCGTTTATAATCCTTTATCTTATCTCAAGTATTATATTTTGTAATTATTTATGAGCTTTAACGAGATGAAGAACGCGTCGATTCGGGTTTTGACGAAAACCGGGCGATTAAGCCATGATAATGTTGAAAAAAAAACGTTGATTAAAATTATATTCATGTTGAAATTTTTTTTGCGTGATCGAGTGAGGCTCGCTGTTCTTTTTTTATTGCCTAGATGTGTGGACGAGCTCACAGCCCACCTGGTGTTAAGTGGTGTTACTAGAGCCCATAGATATTTACAACGTAAATGCGCCACCCACCTTGAGATGTAAGTTCTAAGGTCTCAGTATAGTTACAACAGCTGCCCTACCCTTTAAGCCGAAACGCATTACTGCTTCACGACAGAAATAGGCGGGGTGGTGATCACAATACGTACGTAATGCACAAAGGTACAATGGCAGATTTAATGCCTGAGGCATTCTCCACCAGTCAACCAAGGGTGATGTAGAGAGTCCTGTGGTACCATTCCTTTTTTCAAAAATAATAATAATAATTTTATATATGTACATATACAAACACAAACACGCTATATATAATACTACCTTTTGCCCGCGACTTCGTCCGCGTGAAACAGTTACTATGGCATAACGCTAAATTTTACCCGCCTGTTCATTTACTTTGAAAGTGAAAATATTTTTGAATAATAGAATGTTAAGGAGTTATTTGAGGTACCAAAATCATATGTGATGTTATATAGCCTATAGCCTTCCTCGATAAATGGGCTATCTAACACTGAAAGATTTTTTTAAATCGGACCAGTAGTTCCTGAGATTAGCGCATTCAAACAAACAAACTCTTTAGCTTTATAATATTACCAGTACATTCTGTTCATTGTATATTTACAAATTACTAACCGTTCTCACCCGCTTCGTTGGGTATTGAAAATTAACTTTATAATTTATTGTCATTATCATTAGCGAGTCCAACACTCATATATCCTATCAATTAAGTACATGTATTTTCTACATGGATACCAAGTTTCAAGTCAATCGGATGCACCATTCAGTAGTTATAACGGAACATCCGTAAAAACTACTGTAGATTTATATATTAGTATAGATAAGTATAGATAAATTTGCGGCCCAAATAAGCCGGATAGCAGTGACATCTCTAGCTTCGATTAATCTAAAGGTATCGAAAGGCGAGCGAGATTCCGAAAGTGCCTTTCAGCTTAGACCATCGCGAAGCAGCCGGTTGTTGTCGAATTTGAAATTTCAGATCGTATCGCGTCCGATCCGGATATTGCGAATATTCGCCACTCCCGTCCTAGCCTTCGATAACGTCTTTTGCATTTAGGGGAACAGTCAGTTTTGGATTAGTTCGACACTTTTTTTTTGTTGCTTAGATGAGTGGACGAGCTCACAGCCCACCTGGTGTTAAGCGGTTACTGGAGCCCATAGACACCCACAACGTAAATGCGCCGCCCACCTTGAGATATAAGTTCTAAGGTCTCAAGTATAGTTACAACAGCTGCCCCACCCTTCAAACCGAAACGCATTACTGCTTCACGGCAGAAATAGGCAGGGTGGTGATACCCACCCGCGCGGACTCACAATAAGTCCTATCACCAGCTATTACGCAAATTATAATTTTGCGGGTTTCATTTTTACTACACGATGCTATTCCTTCACCGTGGAAGTCAATCGTGAACATTTGTTGAGTACATATTTCATTAGAATGTTGGTACCCGCCTGAGATTCGAACACCAGTGCATCGCTCAACACGAATGCACCGGACGTCTTATCCGTTAGGCCACGATGACTTTAAGGGCTTTAGTTATAGTTGCACCGCTTCGCCGATCCGCACTGGAATTAACTCTTTATATCATTTTTACTGTCGCGCCGCTTGGCTTAGCTTAGCTAGCCGGTAAGCTAAGTCAAACCTAACAATTCAGTTGACTTTGTTCACTCTGCAATGAACTCGAGCTTGGCTCTAATCCTGGCATTATTGAGGTTCGTAAATAACCAGATTATTGAAGTATGTTTCAAATGGAACAATAACTTTTTCTTGATGACACACAAGCTTATGACCAATCTCGTAATCAGTGATTATTAATTTTTTTATTGCCCTTGTAGGCAGACGAGCATACGGCCCACCTGATGGTGAGTGGTTACCGTCGCCCATGGACTTCAGCAATGCCAGGCGCAGAGCCAAGCCGTGGCCTACCGCTTAACACTCTCCACAATCCTCGTTTGAAGAAGGACATGTCATAGCGCTCGGGAAACACCGTGGAGGGGAGCTCATTCCATAGCCGGATGGTACGTGGCAAAAAAGATCTCTGGAAACGCACTGTGGATGACCGCAGTGGCTCCAGGTAGTATGGATGAACTCTACTCCGGTGGCGGGTGGTGCGATGGTAAAAACGAGATGCCGGTATCATCTCGAACAATTCCTCAGAGCACTCCCCTTAGAGGCCTTAGAGATCAGAACGTTGAGACCACAGACCTTGAGACGTGAGGTCGAATTCTCAATTGTATTGCATAACAAGCGTCTCATCCAACAACTGTTCCACCCTTCAAGTCAAGACGCTTGATTATTTCACGGCGGAATTACCGTACAGGCTTTCTATGTAGTCACATTATCACAGGCAATAGTACACCGGACGACTTACCTCAAGGACGCCTCTATATACCGAAGACCCAATAAAAGAAAATAAAATAATATATAGTCTTGCCCTCAAAGTTCCTAAAAGACAAAGGACTTGTTGTCACGACATGCGTTCATGTGCAATCGAAAAGTCGATGTTCGATATTTATTTTCGCTGTTCAAATATGGCGGGTTCGCGACGCAGTGTCTAATAGTGACGGATTTATTGCGTGTGCAATTTATTTTGCCGTAAATTCCTAGGTTTTATTATAGGCTGAGGCCGCGCGGCGCGCTACCAGCACTCTAGCGCGCTGCCGTGGAGTGAATAGAGCGACCGGTCGACGGTGTATCGCGGCCCGACCCTGCAGGCTGGTTCTGGTTCAGCGGGGTATTCCGGGACACCAGCGGCACCGTCTGGGCGGCCCGACGGGCTGCCGTACCGAGACGGCCGACGTTTCAGAGCCTTCGATTCGCCTCGAAGGTTCCGTCTGCTGGGCGTCCTTGGGGTGAGCCGCGCCGTCTGGTTGTAGTGTTGACCGCGGTAGCCCCCCCTACCTCATCCGGGTTCTGACCTCGGAGGGGATCGGACGTCGGGTGTAAGAGTGCAGGGGAGTCGTTTAGTGGGTGGGTCCTAAAATCCTTGGGCCCGCGGTCTGCTCACAACACCATGCATACCGTTGAGTCTCACATACCCCGCGCGCCTCTTTTGCGCGGGGACCACGTAGGAGGTTTGGCCCTCTATCCGAAAAAAAAAAAAAAAAAAAAAGGTTTTATTATAGGCTCTCACATCTGTAGGCGTTTGGATTTTTGCCCTATTTTTTTTGTGCAACTCATGCTTTAATAACTATGTAGTAGCGTTAACCCTTTGCCGAGTCTGTGTGTCGTGTTTAATCTGTACTAACCTATTTAATCTGTCATTCGGGACTTTTTGGCCGGAATGCGAGAAGTGAAGTTGTGTGATTTGTTTTATTTTGTCTATTTAGTGTTTCTTTAGGTTTAAATGTGTAATAATGGTGGCTTATTAACTATTTATATCTGTGAAAGTGCACAAATGTGGAAAAATGAAACAAAGCCACTGGACGTAACTTCTCGGGATCCTCCAAAAAGTCCACTGAAAAATCTTAGTAAATGACCACCATTTTACTGTGATTATATTTCATCCCATATCATCTCATTTCATTTCATTTGATTTCATTCCAGTTGATTAATATCTCAAATTAATCATCTTCATTTCATTTCAGTCCATAATATCATTTTTCATAAAAATATGAATAGAAATTAAAATAAGACATGACTTAAAGGTCTCAGTTACCAGGTCATACAATCCCTTAAAAAAATCTGTAATTCAATTTAAGGTAACTAATCTGTAATTTTAACATAATCTGTATCTAACTACTCTCTATCACTAACAAATTTTACGAGCGACACATTCTCGCTTTTCTCTACTTCATCATGTAACTAAAATAAATGAAAAGCAAGCATCTCTATTATGACTTTATTGTATTGCTTCAAATACGCTGATCTACCATGTCTAAGCATTTTAAGTCTGCTATTATGTTATAACTAGTTTGTGACGAGAATAACCGATTTACGCAGATAGGCGACGTCACTTATTTTTTCAGAGTGGCAACACCGCACAAAATGACTGACGACCCATCTTATAGGTTATCAGTTGTCAATGTCAAGGTGGTTTTGAGAAGTGCGTGTGAGCATTTGCCGAAGCTCTCTGCTTGAGAGACACCGCCCACGCCGGACGTGTGCACTGACTGATTGAAATAAAAACATGTTGAGCGACGATGGTTGTTATTTAGATGGCCATTCATTGGAATCTGCGACAAATCTTCTTCTGAGTCGACCTCTTCATTGCAGAAGGTCGTATTTAGTTTGAAATGTTGCCCACTTGATGCATTATAATTCTCCACGTCTTCCTGTCCTCGGCCGTATTTATAGCCTCCGGTATTGGTAGGCCGGTGAGCGTCTTTACCAGATCAGACCAGCGGGTAGGTGAGCGTCCGCGTGATCTTCTCTCGTCAACCTGACCAACTATTTTTTTCTGTTTGAGAATTTACTGGTGACCCGGAGGCCGTTCCAGTTTTACCAGGGTAGGTGGGCGAGCAAAGGCTCAGCCAGGAGGGGTGGGATTTGCTAACAGCTACCCGAGCGCCTCCAAAGGAGACCTAGCAACTCAAGAGTAACTGTTTTGCGAATGAATCTACTACCGGATCGGAATCGCGACCCGCTGAGAAGATCCGGTGAGAAACTCAGCGAACTGATGCTTAGGTTAGGTTGCACGTCGAACTCTTTGCCGAGTTCGACGAGTACGGTTACCGGAGTCCCTAAGCCTGCTCCTAGTGTCAGAGCTAAAGGTGTCTAATACAAGGGTTATTGAATCTGATGGATCCGTAAGGACGTATCTAGGGCGTCGACGGTGACTGGCTCCTGCGTGATCAGGATTCAGGGCGTAGTTAGCGGCGGCGACGATAAGGCGATTATCATATAATGACGCATAGGCTTATCGAAGTATCGTTCCGACGCTGACACCTGACCAACTACCATCAGCTTCTCTAAGTTATCGGGGTTTCTTCATGTATATAAATGAAGAGTCTTAAAAAAATCTCACCGATTTATTTGTGATACACAGTGATTTTAGGTGGAACGAACCTCCAGTGTTCGTGCCTCAGTGCTTAATGCACTTCACACACGCGATATGAACATTCCGCTACGGAATATACGTTGAGCTTTTTTGTGCTTTTGTTGGATGCGAGCTTTGTTTCCGAAACGACACTACATAATAATCGGTCGATCGGAATAGCTTTGGGATTTTTTTTCCTTCGAGAAAATTTGTTGAAAATTTTCCCTTTTTGTTACCTCAATTTTAATTATGACGTGGGCGGTCCTGCTTTCGTTTCTCAAGATGCGCCATTCCATCCACTCGGTTGTACAAAATAAGCGTTTACCTTAATTCTGAAGTATTTAAAATACTTGTCAATTTAAAATAACCTGTATCACAATGTCAAACAGTTTAAAATGCTATACATAAAACGATTCTATATTTTTTTAGATAAAAACTTGACGCCTCAGTATTCACCCAATGCAATTTAGTAAAAAAAAATATGGCCGAGCCGTGTATTGGCACATACGAGACAATAAAAAACTTGGTAAAGACTATATATAACACTAGCGGCCCGCTCCAGCTTCGCTCGGGTCTATTCTACCCTTTTATTTACGTCAGCTTACTAAAAAAAGAAAATTATAAAGATAGTTTTGAATAATCTTGGGTTACGTTATTGGAGTTTCAGCAAGGATTCCTATTTAAAAAAAAAAAAATTTAGCCTATGTCACTCGGGGATAGTGTAGCTTCCAAACAGTGAAAGAATTTTTCAAATCGGTTCAGTAGTTTCGGAGCCTATTGAATACAAACAAACAAAGAAATCTTTCCTCTTTATAATATTAGTATAGATTATCATTGTCCATCAATTGCGGCGACTTATATACAGATGTGCCTTCGAAGATTAATAAACATGAAGGAACCACATCTTTTTGGTAATATTAAACAAGAAATTTCGAAAAAACCTAACGTAATGTAATATAAACTTAATTAGTTGGCATTCCCTCGAAAATTGTCGACGCTATAACGATTGTATAACAACCCTTTGTTATTTAATTAATCAACAATTCGACGTGTTGAAAAATCATCAATAACGTTAAATGATGAATGAGTTTGTACGCGCTTGGCCCAAGTCACGAGGTAAACGCGTTTTTATTGTTACGCGTTAAAGACAAGCTTACGATACTATTAAACTAGTGAGTTTCTCGCCAGATCTTCTGAGTAGGTCGCGATTCCGATCCGGTGGTAGATTCTGCGAAGCACTGCTCTTGCTGTTGTGTGTGTGTGTGTTTTTTTGGTCTACATTTTTTTATTACCCTGGTAGGCTGACAAGCATACGGTCCATCTGATGGTGGATGGTTACCGTCGCCCATGGACGTCAGCAACGCCAGGGCCAGAGGTAAGTCGCACCTATGGTTAGTCTTTCAATAGCCTTGAGCGACTATTGTAGTTTGTCGGGGCTCAGCCTGACTGCTAACACTAGCCCTAGCAGGAGTGGGGCTTCACTGATTCCAGCACCGATTTGGAATTACGAACCACAGGAAGATGCGGCGGAAAATGCGATAACATTTTCCTATTCTATGTTTTTACGCGTCACTTCTACGATTGCAATAAAACTGTTTACAATTATTTTTGGTGCTGCTTCAAAATTTCCGCACATACTACCATAAAGTTGTAACTCGAATTTATTTCAACAAATTAGTGCACTTTATTTATCTGGGCCGCGATAGTCCTCATATAATGTGTTTGTTAATTAACAGAATAAACTTCAGTGCCAGAAAGTAAAGCATGAAAGAGGAGTGTATGCGGCAGAGATGCGAATGTTGAGATGGATGTGTGGAGTGACAAGAATGGACAAGATAAAGATTGAGTATATCAGAGGAAGTGTGAAAGTAGCCCAGGTGATTGACAAATCAAAGAGCGGACGTGAGCGTGGTATGGACATGTTGTATTGGAGTGTTGTAAGTGAAATAAAAGAGAACTGTTCAAGTCGACAATTCGTGTAATACTGTCATAATTTAGTGTGTGCAGTTACAAATATAAGGTTAGGCGAGCTGCACACTACACCTCCCCCTTTTAAAAAAAATATGATATTATAACATAATTCCTTTTTTTTTACTTAAACTAAATTACACAAAATATTATTAAATTTCATACTTTACTAACAAAATTATTATTTTTTCATCTACTGTTATTTGAAAATCTTCTTTCCTCTTCTCGTTTTACAAACTTCTATTCTTCATAATTGTATTTGTTCATAATTTATTCAGCTACTCTCGTAATTTATGTGTGTGCAGTTACAAATATAAGGTTAGGCGAGCTGCACACTACAATGTGATGCGTAGAGAGAAATTCCATGTGACTAGGAGATGTATGGAAATGGTAGTGCAAGGTAGAGGGCGAAGAGGTCGACCGAAGATGACATGGGTGGAGTGTGTGAATGACGATATGAGGGAGAGAAGAGTGAGTGTTGAGATAACGGCTGATAGAAGAGAATGAAATAGAAAAATTCGCTATGCATATCCCATCTGGGATAAAGTGGAGACAAACTGAAGAAAATTCAGTACCCGCTTTTGACTCGTGAATTAAAACATATTTTTTTTGTGAAAAGAAAACTAGTTAAATATTAACGGCCCGTTAACTCCAATTGATCGACTTAACAATGTCATCTGATAACCGTATGTGTGGCGTCCTCTTAATCAGTTAAGTACAGCAGTACATTGACATTGTTAATAATACATTGTTAACTTTATCAGAACCACAGCTAACAATTTTGTGATGGCGTAGTAACTAAAACTTTAGAAGTCGTCGTGGCTTAAAGGATAAGACGTTCGGAGTACTCGTAGCGATGCGACTGTGCCAGTGTTCTAATCCCGCAGGTGGGTAACAATTTTTCTAATGAAATACGGGTTTAAGTAAATGTAACTGTGACATCTAGGTCATGTTTTAAGGTGGTTGGCCGGATTCTCTTTTTAATGTGCTCAAGTAAGCACTTAATACCAGGCGAGACGTCAGCTCATACGCCCGTCAAAGCAAAAATCTTATTTTTTATTTTTTTATTGCTTAGGTGGATGGACGAGCTCACAGCCCACCTGGTGTTAAGTGGTTACTGGAGCCCATAGACATCTACAACGTAAATGCGCCAACCACCTTGAGATATAAGTTCTAAGATCTCAGTATAGTTACAACGGCTGGCCTACCCTTCAGACCGAAACGCATTACTGCTTCACGGCAGAAATAGGTAGGGCGGTGGTACCCTCCCCGCGCGGACTCACAAAAGGTCCTACCACCAATAAAAAAAATATATGGTAAAAGTACTAACTAAAGACGTGTATAGATGGCAAATTCACATTATATAATATTAAGTTTTTCAGTCATCAATTTACCTAACTTTTCCCATAACTATTCGAATTAATTAAATTTTTTTTAACAAAAAATATTGTACTATCTATAGTCTCCACGTTGAAAAAAAAAACCTTTTGGTGTTGTTGTTGTTTTTTTTTAAATTTTTCCTCCCGCTGTGAAAAGGACAATTCTACTAAATCACAATAAGTATGTAAATTGGTCATCTATTTTAATTAGGCCCTTGAATTGTTGCTACAATGTGATGTATACGTTTACAGTACTACGAATGTTTAGATTTGACATTGTATTTTTACTTTGACATTTTAAAGACACAATTATATAGGTTTTTTTTGTTATTATCCTTGTAGGCAGACGAGCATACGGCCCACCTGATGGTGAGTGGTTACCGTCTCCCATGGACTTCAGCAATGCCAGGGGCAGAGCCAAGCCGCTGCCTACCACTGAGTACTCTCACAAGCCTCGTTTGGAGAAGGACAAGTCATAGCCCTCGAGAAACACCATGGAGGGGAGCTCATTCCAAAGCCGGATCCTATTGATTGATATAGATATATTGATTTTAATCTAAACGCTGTCAGTTCCGGTGGAGTATTTAATTTAAATGAGAGTAATCAGACTGATCGTAAACGTAGCAAAGCTAACGGCAGACAGCGGCTTGGCTCTGCCCCTGGCATTGCTGAAGTCCACGGGCGACGGTAACCACTCACCATCAGGTGGACCGTATGCTCGTCTGCCTACAAAGGCAATAAAAAAAATTAAAAATAATAATAATACGGGAATCCTGCTATTCACGGGGTACTCCGTGAATAGCAGGATTCCCGTATTCAACGAAAGCAAACTCTGTTTGAATACTGCTAAAAAAACCCACTATCATTGGGGGTTCCAACGATAAATAAGAAATTTACGAGTACCCGCGTATCATAAAAGAAAATGAAACTGCATTACAGAAATTTATGTCTTACGGAGTGCATAGCGCTAAATAAATCCACTGTCGCGGAACATTTCGGAGAAAATCGGCTTCGGGCTCCGAAAATTCGCTGACCATTCTTGTTTTCATACGACACCTAAGCTAAAGACGCTTCTCAATAACAGCAATTTTGGTTGGAGAATTGATGAATCGAATTGAAGTCATAAAACGTTTTTTTATTACTGTTGTAAATGATGCGACAAAAAAACCAGCAGCGTAACGACAAGTTCTTTTATTTGTGCAAGAAAGCAGAAAGCGGGGAAAAATGGCTGGCAAGGCTTGTTTTATTACAATATTCAAACGTCTTACCACCTATCTATCTATATATATAAAAATGAATTGCTGTTCGTTAGTCTCGCTAAAACTCGATAATAGCTGGACCGATTTGGCTGATTTTGGTCTTGAATTATTTGTGGAAGTCCAGAAAAGGTTTAAAAGGTAGATAAATATGAAAATGCTCGGAATTAAATAAAAATAACAATTGTCCTTGATGTCGGAGGGATTCCTTTTGTTTGTTTTAAGTTTATTTGATACAAAAGTTAGTGTATTTTATTTATCGATTGAGGCACGAAAAAGTCTGCCGGGTCAGCTAGTCTTAAATAAATAAGAACAAACAACTTTTCAAATATCCGAAAGATAAATAATTGTGCCCGCTCTGTCCGCAATTTCTAAATAGGTCTGTGGGCACTCGTTACCCTTCCCATTTAATTGGTAGATTCTTCGTCTGATATTGATCCTCTCTCGCCTCCGTTCCTGTAATTGTATTCGAACGTACAATATATAATGATAACCTTCTTTTTGTTTGGGTATTAATTTGTTTTTATTTTTTAACTAGGTTTTTAGGTAAGGTAAAATGAGTCGTCTATTAACAAAGGTGGCAATCTGTGCATTTGAACAAAAAAATGTTATTGATATGTCAATACAGATTGATATGAATATAATCGTCTCCTTCAAAGAATACGGTTCAAAACCTGCATTAAATAAAGGTTAATACCTAATCTGTTATTTATCTAAGATGTCGTTCAGAAGAGTTTTGTGACTGCCAATGGAATACAAAGTCAATAATTCGTTTTTCTGATTTACCAATAATTGTCCGAAAGTCACATTGCCGGCTTTGATAATAGTCGACTCAAATAATGCTATAAATAAAGTCGCCCAATTTACCATATCCGAAACTATCATTTTTTTTTTGTTAACATGATTAGAATGACAAGTTTCCTGACATCAATTTAAGTTATGGTAATATTAATACCGCAATGCCAGTACGCATGAAATAGAACTCGGCGAGTAAATAAACCCAGAGACACAGCCCACTGAGTTTCAAAGTGCGAAGCACTGCTCTTGCTAGGGTTAGTGTTAGCAACGTCGTCAGGCTTGAGCCCCGTGAGCTCACCTACTTGTTATGTTTACGCTGAAATGGTCTCTCAAGACTATCAGCTTAGGTTTTTTTTATTGCCCTTGTAGGCAGACAAGCACACGGCCCACCTGATGCTCCCACCTGAAATTCTCATACATGTTATTATATAAACATACACACATATATATTTCTTCAGATTTTCTTCTTATTTTCAAGGTGGGTGGCGCATTTACGTCGTAGATGTATATGCCCATAACCAGTAACCACTTAACACCAGACGGGCTGTGAGCTTGTCCACCTATTTAAGCAATAAAAAAAAATGCAACTGAGATTTATAATTGCGTCCTTAGTGCCATATCTCGCCTACTCAGCAATAAAGTATATTTGTAAATAGGACTATTAATAAAGAACCCTAAATCAGCACAACATTATCTGGCCTCAAGAAATGAGCACACATTTAAAATAAGTCGTCCGGAGCTTTCGAAAGCTACGTACAATGGCGGAGTGACGTCGGCACCGGATGTGGGCCGTCGTTCGCTACTTCCGGCTTCCTGTGAGCTTCGAGCGAAATGTGTTCAGATGTGTTCACAGTAATATTGATTTCGTTATATACTTAGTGACCGTGGTTTATTGGTTAGGCTTTTGATGATGCTTTCACTATTGAAAGCTTTGAAGTCTTATAGTGGCCTAAAGGATAAAACGTCTGGTGCATTCGTATCTAGCGATGCAACGGTGTTCGAATCCCGCAGGTGGGTACCAATTTTTCTAATGAAATACGTACTTCAGAAATGTTCACGATTGACATCCACATCGTGTAATAAAAATCCGAAAAATTATAATTTGCATAATTACTGGTGGTAGAACCTCTTGTGAGTCCGCACGGGTGGGTACCACTGCCCCGCCTATTTCTGCCGTGAAGCAGTAATGCGTTTCGGTTTGAAGGGCGGAGCAGCCGTTGTAACTATACTGAGACTTTAGAACCCATATCTCAAGGTGGGTGGCGGCATTTACCTTTCAGATGTCTATGTGCTACAGTAACCACTTAACACCAGGTGGGCTGTAAGCTCGTCTATCCACCTATTCAATAAAAATAAAAAAATTAAGAAAAGATAATTAAAAAACGTGTGTTTATACATCTAAGCAATAAAAAAAACATGAGAAAACACTGCCCACTTGAAATGGATACTGGAACATATAAAAATAACACAAATTGCTGGGTCACGTTGGATACGGACCGCACTGGACATCAATTGGAGAGGCCTATGTTCTACAGTGGACAGGATGAGCTGATGATGATGTTGAAATTTTTTTTATTTTTTTTTATTGCTTAGATGGATGGACGAGCTCACAACCCACCTGATGTTAAGTGGTTACTGGAGCCCATAGACATCTACAACGTAAATGAGCCACCCAACTTGAGATATAAGTTCTAAGGTCTCAGTATAGTTACAACGGCTACCCCCCACCCTTCGAACCGAAACGCATTACTCCTTCACGGCGGAAATAGGCGGGGTGGTGGTACCTACCCGTGCGGACTCACAAGAGGTCCTACCACCAGTGAATATGATATCGAAGTCTCAATCTATCGTGTAGCAGTGGAAACTAAGCTTTATTCAAATTGAGCCACTCAACTTTGAATGAAGCGGCATTTCGTATGCCCTTGCCAATGCCAATGATAAAACAATTACGATTTCAGTTAAACAACGAAATCACAAGACGCTCCGTAAGCTTTCACGAACAAAAGCTTCCGATACACAATAGACAATTCCTTAAAACAATAGCGTGAATCTTCACGACGCGACCTCGAGGGCGTGTGCAAAATGAGAAAATTGCTTTATTAACCTAAAATGATCGTGTAGTATTGTTTTGGAATTTCCCGATTTGTTGAAATATTTAAAGCTAATTTTACGATTTAATTTTTTGTTTTAATCAAAATTAAAATTTAATTTTTAATTTAAAGGAATCGAGAGTATGAACTGTAAAAGTAGTTTTAAATGGAATTTGAATTTTTCTCATTCGTATCTTTTTTTTTATGATTTAGGGATTACTGGTGGCCCGGATGCCTTTCCAGTTTTACCAGGACAGGTGGGCGAGCAAAGGCTCAGCCAGGAGGGGTGGGTTTTGCTAACAGCTACCCGAGCGCCTCCGAAGGAGACCTAACTACTACTACCGGATCGGAATCGCGACCCGCTGAGAAGATCCAGCGAGAAACTCAGCGAGCTGATTCATGGGTTAGGTTGCACGGCGAACTCTTTGTCGAGTTCGACGAGTACGGTTACCGAGGTCCCTAAGCCTGCTCCTAGTGTTAGAGCTGAAGGCGTCTAATGCAAAGGTTATTGGATCTGATGGATCCGTAAGGACGTGTCTAGGGCTCATTCGTATCCTGAGTGGATGGCAGCTATAGGACGTACTGTGAGGGCGCACGGGGTTGTCTACCGTCCTACATGGCTAATAGCCTTCACGTAGTGATGTCCATGGACTCCTACAATCGCTTAATACTGAATTAACCATGGTACGAGCTCACCATCAAGACAGTATCAAAAAGTGGAGTCTATGGTTGTACACACCTTTGACTTGAAAACTACCTATATAGAAGATTGTAAATAAAATCTAATAATGAAATTTGTAACTCAACTGAAAATATATTGTCATTTATTATTTGAAACATTCGATGAAAAGTAACAAAAAATTAGATCGACTCATCTGTCTAATGAATAAATTTATCTTAAAGTCTAAGCTAAATTTGGATAAATAAACTGTACTATTTTATGAGGCTTTAATTTGTGGACTTAGTGATAAGCGCAAGAATGGATTGTTGAAGATGTAAATTAACTTAAAATGTGAGTCGAATTTAAAATATTGGATTATTTAAAATTTATATACAATTAGCGACCCGCCCTCGCTTCGCTTCGGAAACTGTAATTTATTATTGATTTCTCCACTATTTAATGGATGTTATTATACATATAAACCTTCCTCTTCAATCACTCTATCTATTAAAAAAACCGCATCAAAATCCGTTGCGTAGTTTCAAAGATTTAAGCATACATAGTGACAGACTGGTATAGGGACAGAGAAAGCGACTTTGTTTTATACTATGTAGTGATTTGTTCAAACATACAAATGTGATCTAACATATAGGGCTTATTTTAATACTTTTGTTTGTTAAATCTGTCTTTTTTCCCCTGCCTATTGGCTAGTAGCCTAAGAGACGAATCCAGCTAAGCCCGGACGGGTAGGTGAGCTCAACCTGAGAGTATGTGCTAACACTAACAAGAGTAGTGCTTCACAAAATCTACCACCGGATCGGATTTGCGACACCGCTGAGAAGATCCGACGAGAAACTCAGTGGGCTGTGTCTGTGGGGAAATCTGACTTCATTAAACATTTACGTACGGAACAGTTTTAATTGAAAAAGATTGGTTGTCCGTAAAATCGGTTTACTGACGATAGTTGAACGTGACAACGTCATAAGAAATTACACAAATTTACTGGTGATAGGACCTCTTGTGAGTCCGCACGGGTAGGTACCACCGCCCCGCCTATTTCTGCCGTGAAGCAGTAATGCGTTTCGGTTTGAAGGGTGGGGCAGCCGTTGTAACTATACTGAAACCTTAGAACTTATATCTCAAGGTGTGTGGCGCATTTACGCTGTAGATGTCTATGGGCTCCAGTAACCACTTAACACCAGGTGGGCTGTGAGTTCGTCCACACATTTAAGCAATAAAAAAAATTAAAAAAAACTGATGGAATGGTTACATTTTAAAAAAAAAAAAATTATTTTATTTGTTTGATAGATATTTTGTATGGATATAGAGAAGGAGGTAAATGGAAATCACTATTGAATTGATCGTGACGCTTCAAATTCTCTCATGACGTTTTCAATGTTCAAATTAGACTTGAATTGACTACGGCGTTCCATGATCGCATCTTTGTTGTCGTCAAATAATTGGAGAAATTTATTGCCACTTTAGGCACGTGATCGTGGAACGCCTCAGAGCGAGGTAACGCCGCATGAGTCATGTTTTTTCATGCGTGCAGCCGGCTCCATCGAATTATAAGACGTTGTCACGTAAAAAAAATATTTATGACACTACATATTATATCTAAAAAAAAATAATAGTAAATAAAATAGATATCCAAAAATCGATGGTCTACACATAAACAAACCCGCTTCCGCTTATCAACGCAACCGCTTCCGCGCCCGCAGGCGAGTCACGCTCTCATCATAAACAGTGCGGGTTCGCGGAAAACAGCAAATTTTCTAGCTCCGTGAGCTTTTGGTAAATAATAAAATGTATTTTATAAAACATATATTATGGGTTCTGCTCTTTTGTTTAAGCTTCAAGAGCAGAAGAGAGGTCGTACTCCGAACAGAGCTGAAGGTGTTTGTGTCTATAGTGTTATAGTATAGAACTTATTTGGAACCGGGAAAAAACGTCCGTAACGTAAGATTTTTTTCTATTTAGTTTGTTATCAACAGATGTCGCTGCACGTATATTCAACAATTCCTGAATCGCAGTGACGAGATGTTACACAGTTGATAGACGTTCTCGTATTTCTCTTACTAAATCACACTTACCTGGCGTAGGGGATACCTTAATCATGCAGGCGGTTCCTCCAGGCCGTGGCTAATCCATTGCACTGCGGAGTGGTTGACCCTTGTGATTATTTTTATTTTTATCAATAAAAATATGATAATAAAAAATGTATACCCGAATAATTATTTTCTTTATACCTCGAATAGAACTTAAAATTAATATTTTTATAGGAACTTCGTTCTTATCCGGTGTCCCACGACACCACACATCTTTTTTTTATTGCATATAATTGGGTAGACGAGCTACTAGTGGTAGGACCTCTTGTGAGTCTGCGCGGGTAGGTACCACCACCCTGTCTACTTCTGCCGTGAAGTAGTAATGCGTTTCGGTTTGAAGGGTGGGGCAGTCGTTGTAACTATACTTGAGACCTTAAAACTAATATCAAGGTGGGTGCCGCATTTACGTTGTAGATGTCTATGGGCTCCAGTAACCACTTAACACCAGGTGGGCTGTGAGCTCGTCCACCCATCTAGCAATAAAAAAAAAGCTTGGCTAGATTTAGATCCAATTATACCCATAGTTGCAAGACGTGCTCAATAGCTCACAGAGTAAATACCATAACGCAAATATAACAGAGCCTTTCAGATAACTGTGATCAATGCTCGAACAGCAGGCTATTGGCTTACGGCCAGACGCCGTGCCTTCTGTAACAGAACGAAGCACTGATTGATATAGTTTCACTGTTGCAAGCGCCAAATTCGCATATATGAGACATTAGAATGTGCCAAGTAATTTTGAACATATTTACATACAGTAATTTTTGGAACGAAGTTCCTTATGGGACGTCCGTAACGTAAGATTTTTTTATTAGTTATGCACACAGTGTACGACTTAACTTTGTAATAACGTACAAAAAAGATCATATTTTTTATCATTCATTGACCACGAACTCAGAGCGTTCGTTTGCGCAATACACTAACTCTTATGCAAACAACCGTGAATGAAGTGTACCACAATAAGTTCGCACGTTACCGAATGACCGTGGGTTGTTGCGAAACCTCCAGTTTTATTTTCTTTATACCTCGAATAGAACTTAAAATTAATATTTTTTGTGTGGACGAGCTCACAGTCCACCTGGTTTTAAGTGGTTACTGGAGCCTATAGACATCTACAACGTAAATGCTGCCACTCACATTGAGATATAAGTTCCTAGGTCTCAAGCAAGGTCTCAGTATAGTTATAACGGCTGCCCCACCCTTCAACCCGAACCGCATTACTGCTTCACAGCAGAAATAAGCAGGCCGGTGGTACCTAGCTGTGCGGACTCACAAGAGATCCTACCACCAGTAAGAAAGTCTACGTGAACCAAACCTTCGCTTTTTGTGTATCACTAGTTTTTATTGTCTATAAATAATTGTAAGGCATGCAGCAGAGATGCGAATGTTGCGATGGATGTGAGGAGTACCGAGAATGGATAGAATACGGAATGAATATGTTAGAGGAAGTCTGAAAGTGGCACCTGTGACAGAGAAGCTGAGAAGTGCGCGTTTGGGATGGTATGGACATGTGATGAGACGAAATGACAATGAGGTTGGTAAAAGAGTGTTAACTATGAATGTGGAAGGATATAGAGGAAGAGATAAACATAAGAGGAAATGGATGGATTGCGTGAAAGACGATATGTGTAAGAGGGGAGTGAGTGAAGAAATGGTATATGATAGAGGAGTATGGAAGGAGAAAACATGTTGCGCCGACCCCAGGTGACTGAGAGAAGGGCAGGAGAATGACGATGAACGGCAGATATAGGCGTGAAATAATTTTAAGGCGTAGACCATTTGAGCTGTTGGTGAGTTTATTTGCGACTCTACTCTTACAATAGTGAGCTTTTAATAGAGTTCTTGATAAGATGTTGTGTTTGTTACATTTTAAATTTAATTAACAGACAAACCGTTGGCCTGTGTGAATAGGTTTTCTGAACGTATTGATGTCAAAGTCTCATTTATTACTTTACTTACTGGTTATATGCATAGTTTTATTAACATTATTTGTTACGTAGTTAATAAATAGTATTTGCAGAGATTCATGCAAATAAACTCGGATAACTTACACGTAGATATGAACGAAAAATTTAAATCTATATGTTCTTACGTGAAGCAAAAACTTTGTACCCTTTTTACGAAAATTGCGCAGACGGAGGAGTACGAAATTTCCCACACGTAGTTCAGTGTGATTTTTTTTTAAATTATACATTAAAAATACATTAAATCATTAAAAAAAAACATTACGCACGCCACTATGTATTTGACACACACACGCATTCATACTATTTCTTTATTGTCAAACTTTTCTTATTGCTTATAGTCTGTGGTCAAATTGAGAATAGATTAAATATTGTTTGTCTTTATTAATATTTGTCTATAGTTTGATCTTGGCGAGGTCTGTCAATAAATAAGTATAATAATATTATAGTATTTGGCAATAGAACCTTAATAATGTTCAAACTTATAATTTCAATTAATTATAGGTCGAATTTCGAGTACTGCGGGACCACTAGTATACATTAAAATCTAGACAAATAACAGAAGAAACATGTAATGAGATTCTAGGTGGAATTTAGTTCAATAAAATTTGCAGTCCCTATTTACGCTAGTGTCGACTATTTTCCCTGCGTTGAAATGGGATACCGCGTACCGGTGAGATAATAATGTACTTTTTGCTCAGTTCTTGTTTAGTTTCTAGGTTGAAATGTAATACGAATTCAAATGAGTGTAGCCTAGCTTAGATTAGCATGTGGGAAAATTTCGTTTTTTACGCTATTGCGTTGTTTTTATCGCGGGCTTTGAGCGCGGTAATCGAATCAAGAAATTCCGTAACGAAAATAAAACCTAACACGTTTCGCGTTCAACACATTCACACATTGCGCTTGTGTAGTGTTTGTGAATAAGCGCGAGGCGTAACGTCGCATTGCATGCGCATCATGAAAAGTCTGCCCATCTCTCTCTCGCGCGGTCTAGCTTATGAGTGTGAAGGGGACAGTTAATGTTTTGCTTTTGTTAATGTTTATAAATATAGCGTGGTCTTATTTTATCATTGTTTTAATATTACATTATAATTGTCTAAATATAAATGCATAAGTTGATAAAAAATGGTATGCTATAGCTTTACCGCGGCAGTGCCCGAGTACCACACGTGTTTTTTTTATTTGTTTAATCTAGAATGGTGAGTGAGACTACTGCCCAAATGGTGTTACTAGTGTAACTTTTGTGCCTCCAGAGATATGGTCGAAATTTCAACCTACCCTCAAACTTTAAGAGTCGTCGCGATTTGTAAGATAAGGCGTCGGGTGCGTTCATATCGTGTGATGCATCTGTGTTTCAAATTCCGCATAGAGGCAATAATTTTTCTAATGAAATACGTACTGATGTTCATAAATGACTTATTTTCTTTTATTGCTTAGATGGGTGGACTAGCTTATGGCCCATCTGGCGTTAAGTGGTTATCAGAGCCCATACACTAATCAGACTCACAATAGTTCCTACCACCAGTAAAAAATATCAATCAATCATAGTCTCCGAGTAAATAGCAAGCGGGGCGAAGTTATCAGGAGTTCATATTAATTCAATTTTGGCCACGGAACCCTAAACTACTAGGGAGGGCTTGTGTCCAACAGAGGATGTGTGTGGGTTGAAAATAAAAAAAAATGTTTCTTAATAATTGTGCAGCGCCTAAATGATACCTGTATATACATTTGCAAAATCGTACAGAACTAGTCATAGTTTCCGAGTAAATAGCGCACGGGGCGAAGTTATCAGGAGTTTAGTATAAATTCCATTTTGGTTACGGAACCCTAAACTATACTAATACACCTCAGACAAAGTTGAGAAAATCACCACCCACTCCCAATTGAAAATTCAACACTTGTCTTCAACAAAAGCTGGATAAAAACTAAACGCTTCGCGCAACAAAAAGCTCCATTAAGACAGTCAGTGAAGCTTCTTCGCTTAGCTTAATTAAAAGCTTTCATTATACAAAGAGGAATCATGTTTTTTTTTTTTTCAATAAAATTACGTACCTATACGAATATAGAGATTAGGCCTCATTAAAAATAATTTGATGTTTTTTTTTTCCGTTGTAATGAGAACTTAATTACGGAAAATGAAGCTTCTACTGTTATTTTTATTAGTACGTTTTGGTGCTTTGTTTTTCATTCGTTCCAATGATACCAAAAGCTGTAGACTGAAAATTTTAAATTTCTTGATGTATTTTAAACGACCTAGTTCGTATACAGGGTGTTCTAAACAATTTTATTTCTTAAATTTTTTTAAAATAATTAACTACAATTATAAAGGATGTGATAATATATTATCTTCGGTTACAGTGTTTTATTTTATTTTTTATTGCTCTTATGGGTAGATGAGCTCACAGCCCATCTGGTGTTAAGTGGTTACTGGAGCCTATAGACATCTACAACGTAAATGCGTCACCCACCTTGAGATATAAGTTCTAAGGTCTCAGTATAGCTACAACGGCTGCCCCACCCTTCAAACCGAAACGCATTACTGCTCACGGCAGAAAAAGGCAGGGTGTTGGTACCTACCCGCGCAGACTCACAAGAGGTCCTACCGCCTTTTTATGTTATGAATGTATTGTTTTGCCATCCATTAGTATCCATTTTAGTATGGTATCGACAATGACGAAGCTTATCAACAACTCCTACGCAAATGAATGTACCATCGGATCGGATTTGCGATCCGACCACAAGAAAAACTTAGTAGACTGATTTTTTTTTTTATTGCCCTTGTAGGCAGACGAGCATACGGCCCACCTGATGGTGAGTGATTACCGTCGCCCATGGACTTCAGCAATGCCAGGGGCAGAGCCAAGCCGCTGCCTACCGAAAATGTCTGATGTCTATAGACTCGTGTCGTCAATGAAAATAGTCCCTACTAAATCGCAAATACAGTCTACTAACACAATGACCGCTCAACCGTTTTCACTTATCACGAAAATAATTCGAAAAGCCGCGCACGCTCAAAGCTCCGCCGCCAAAAAAGCTCTATTTTTAAACACCGAATCGATTCGCTCGACTCTGCGGCGTGCTTTGTTTCAAATCGATTCTTGCCTAATAAAATATTCATGGCAGTTGCCAAAACGAGCCGCATGTTACACATTTCATTCGATTATAAGCGATAACGGTAATAGGCTAAAACTTCGTGTCTGAAAAGTAAAATCCACGACTTAGCCATGTTTTCTTGCACCGAATGGGCAGACAGACTATCGCGACACAATTCACGTTCTGAAGCGTCTATTTATAAATATAATTAAAAATAATGAAATGCAGTCACTTAGCTGCGCTCACAACGGCAGCCCCGTTTTTATTTTATTTTATACAAAATAAAATAAACTTAAAACAAACAAAATAACTCCGTCCGACACATCATATATTTTTTTTTTATAGCTTATATGGGTGGACGATCTCACAGCCCACCTGGTGTTTAGTGGTTACTGGAGCCCATAGACATCTACAACGTAAAATGCGCCACACACCTTGAGATATAGTTCTAAGGTCTCAGTATAGTCACAACGGCTGCACTACCCTTCAAACCGAAACGCATTACTGGTTCACGGCAGAAATAGGCAGGGTGGTGGTACCTACCCGTGCGAACTCACAAGGGGTCCTACCACCAGTAATTACGCAAATTATAATTTTGCGGGTTTGATTTTTATTACAACATGTTATTCCTTCACCGTGGAAGTCAATCGTGAACATTTGTTGAGTACGTATTTCATTAGAAAAATTGGTACCCACCTGGGATATGCAAACACGAATGCATCGGACGTCTTATCCTTTAGGCCACGACGAGTTGAACTTAGAAGTAGTATTAAGTGCTCACTGGAATCCCTAGTTGATGGGAATGGCGTCATTTTTACCTCGAGACGCGAGTGAATCTCAATCCACCCACCCATCCTTCAAACCGAAACGCATTACTGTTTCACGGCAGAAATAGACAAGGTGGTAGGTGCGGGGTTCATAAAAAGTCCATATACGTACAAGAAGTACATTAATATTGAATTTCATGCTTCTTCCTATAAAACTCACGAACTACACATCAAAACATTCAATACTATTACTTTAAAAAATTATCCTTTTAGATTATTTTATTAATGTTAAAAACGCAAAATCGTATCTACATCTATTTTTAACTAGAAAACGTTAAATGAATTTCAAAGTCAGTGAAGTTTTAATTAGAAAATTAGCATTGAGAACACAAAAGGCATCAACTGCCAATACCTCAAGTTCATAATATCCTAGCGGCTCCGGGTTTGCTTTGATGAATTAGTGAGTCGGAACAAGTAATATTTCATCAGATAGATACTATTATCTGTAATAAATAAACAAACAATAAAGGACTCAGAAAGTTATATATATCTCTTTAGCAGACATAATAAATATTACTATAAAACTAGCAACTTAAAAGCAAACCGAACTAACAATTATTTTGTGTAATTGACGACGAAGGGACTTGTAATTGTAGGGAATTGTAACTACATTTGAGACCTTAGAACTTATATCTCAAGGTGGGTGGCGCATTTACGCTAGATCTTACGCATAGGTAGATGTCTATGGGTTCCAGTAACCACTTAACACTAGGAGGGCTGTGAGCTCGTCCATCCATCTAAGCAATGAAAAAATAATATATATATATATATATATGGCCAAACAAAGCCCTAATGATGTGTGTACTAGAAAAACTTAAATAATTTCAAAATCCATTTCAAGTTAAATTAAGCTGTAGCTTTAACTTGCGCTCGATTCCGTTTCAAAAGCTACATGCAATTTTAGCTCTTCAGTACTAAGTAACGGGTAAGTTCACTAACAATCGTTCAAAGTTAAGGTTGTGTAAAGAGTTGAGTCTCCGTCGAGATACGCTTCGACGCGCTAACTAAATGTAACCATGTATATCGAAGCTTAAAGCGTAGGTACTGGAATATAAAGCAGATTGTACAGGCTATTTTGGATATCCGCAACAAAGGTTTTTTTTTATGATTGAAAGATTACTGGTGTCCCGAAGGCCTTTCCAGTTTCACTAAGACATGTGGGCGAGCATA
Organism: Bombyx mandarina; assembly: GCF_003987935.1. Next base: position 2,072,448 of record NW_021011495.1, read on the forward strand.
GGCTCAGCCAGGAGGGGTGGGATTTGCTAACAGCTTCTCGAGCGCCTCTAAAAGAGGCCCAACAACTCAAGAGCAATTGTTTCGCGAATTCTACTACCGGATCGGAATCGCGACCCGCTGAGAAGATCCGGCGAGAAACTCAACGGGCTGATGCATGGGTTAGGTTACACATCGACCTTTTTGGCGAGTTCGACGCGTACGGTTACCGGGGTCCCTAAGCCTGCTCCTAGTGTTAGAGCTGAAGGCGCCTAATGCAAAGGTTATTGGATCTGATGGATCCGTAAGGACGTGTCTAGGGCGTCGACGGTGACTGACTCCTGCATGATCAGTATTCGGGGAGTAGTCACGGCTGTCCCACCCTTCAAACCGAAACGCATTACTGCTTTACGCCAGAAATAGGCAGGGTGGTGGTACCTACCCGTGCGGACTCACAAGAGGTTCTACCACCAGTAAAAAAATAATTAATACGTGACATATATCTTTATAACTAAAGGTCCGTTTTATTTGGTATTAATATTTATAATTCGTTAATTTTAATTGAACTTCAATTAACTTTACCCCATTCAAATAGCTGAAGAAGTTTTTTTTGTTTTTTTTTGTTTACAAATTTTTTGTTTTGTAAAAAATAGTTCTCCTTTAAAGTTGCAAAAATGTCGCTTAAGCAAATAGCCCAATATTATTAAAACACCGCGAGTTGACTGTCACAATCTCAGACGCATAATGGCTAATGTCAGTGTCATGTTACAAGTTTTGTCATAATTTGGGGGAGTAACAGAGACAAACATAATAATTTCCCCATCTATAATTTTCCGTGTTCAATATAATAACGCGTTTAGGGTGCTGGTGGTGCTGCCCCGCTTTTGTAGCGCATCAGGGATGTTTGCAGACGCGCACATAGATTGTTTTTACGCTACCATGCGTAAGAGGTGTGCATCTCTGGTAAGCAGAGTGAGGGCCAGCTCCAACAGTATCCTGAGCATGATCGCAAGCAGGCTGGACTGTGTATACATGGGTCGCTGTGGTGCCATCTCCCATGGGATGTTACGACAGTAATTCATTGTGATGTAAATATAACTACTAACATAGGTCTAAGTCTTATTAACAATTTATATGAGTCATGGTTACTTGCAATAAAAACATTATTATTATTATTATTATAACAACAATCGTAAAAATTCTGAGATTGGAATGGTTTGTAATAAATAAATCTTTGTTTAATCTAATATATGTATCAATGGTTTGCTTAAATCAATTTAGTTCTAAATCGTAATTAGTCAGTCTACTATTCATTAAGCATGCGACTATCTCATAGATACAGCCCACTGAGTTTCTCGTCGGATCTTCTCAGTGGGTCGCGTTTCGATCCGGTGGTAGATTTAGCGAAGCACTGTCCTTGCTTAAGCTAGTTTTAGCAAATTCGCCAGACTGCGCCCTGTGAGTTCGCCTACACGTTCGGTGAGGCTAACATAATCCTTCAAGGTTACTAGAATTGGCAAAATGCGTCTATTTCTCAAATGGTTGTCGTGTTATTTTCCTCAAACATTATTTATGTAGAATTGGTAAGAACGGAACGTATGATGAGAGTGTGAAACGGAGCGTTAAGATGTGAGTGAGAGAAAATGGAAAGAAAGGGAGAGGAGAATGACAGAGGAAAGGAAGATGGCGAAGACGGTTAGAAAATGAGCAAGGCGTACATAATAAAAGTGTTAATTAACTTTTAAATTATTATTATAACAGAAGATTTTGGAACAGTGGGAGTTTTATTTTATGCGCTGCGATCACTATTCTATATTTATCTTCTTTTTCTCCACTTTATCCTACTAGGTGGGATCGGCACAGCTAATTTTTCTCTTCCATTCTCTTCTATCAGCCGTCTTCGCAACACTCACTCCTCTCTCTCTCATATCGTCATTCACACACTCCATCCATGTCTTCTTCGGTTGACCTCTTCCCCCTCTACCTTGCACTACCATTTCCATACATCTCCTAGTCACGTGCATCTATTCTACATTTACGCATATCAAATTTTTCAAATCCCTAGAACTTCATCCTAAGTCCTAAACTGGAGTACTCGAACTCCTCAAAAGCCTCGTACGTGAACCGCTTCCAAACACCGATCAATTTTTACCAAACGTATCCATCCGGCAATAAAAACCGCCCTTAAAAATCGAAAAGCGAAAACGACGGATTATTCGGGTATGCGACAGAACAATAAAAAAGTTTACTGACGACCCACGGAACCAATCCGGAACGATATACATACATTTGGCGGGTAATAAAATATCTCTCCCCTAACCTACTTCTATAAGGCAAAGACTACATAACATTAAATCAGACACGAATTATTATTTTTTGTAATAAGTGTGGATATTAAATCTATTGTTACTCAGTGAAAAATTATTATTCTGGATTTCATATCTCTTAAAATTCATTGTATTTTTATTTAATTACTTTTCTAATTTCAAGATGTTGTCAACTATTCCACTGTCCATTGCTCCTATAATTGAGGTGAGATCTGTCATGTACTTATTGTTAATTTCTCAATGGTTTTTAATGATGATCTCTTCTACTGACCCAATATCGTGTCCCCTCTTTATGATATCCTTCCGAAAGACATCCCCCGGCCTATTAATAATATTTTTATATACCTTTAGTAAATTCTAAGCTCTTTTATGTAAATTTTTATCTATTAATAATATTTAACTTGAAAGTAGTTAGTCTAGCATATTTGTTTGTGCTGTTCTTAAAATTACAGATTTGCGTATGGAAAAACTGATCAAACTTATTTGTATTTAGATATTTTTTTCTCTAAGCGCCTGTAATTTTTGTGTTTTAATGTGAATACAGTACTGTAAATTGCTTTAACTATAACATGTTAAAATTTTAATAGTTATTATACAACAAACCTTACAATATTAAATACCTAGTTTTCATTACAGCTAAACTTCTTAACGTGTGTAATTTCGTGCTTACAAGGTTTCTGAAGGCCGAATTTAAAGTTGTAAAAAAACTGAAAATATGAAACAACCAGTCTGTCGAATACTCTATGACCTTTTATTACGAAACATGATAACTTTCGGATGATTTATGTGACTCTGAGCGGCCAAAGAAAATAGGCAACCAGGGTTGTTTGCGGAAGAAGTTTTCCACACAAACTTACACCAGATTCATTGAATTCTTATCCAAAATTAAAATGAAAAAAATTCACGTACCACTGAACTCAAAACTCTAAATTATAAAAAAAAAAGAAACATATAATAATAAATATTTACTGACAACCACGCCACGTTAACTAGTCCCGTGGTAAGTTCGTAAAGAACTTGTGTTACAGGTACCAGATAACGGAAATAAATGTAAGATTTTTTATTATACACATACATATATTTAATATACATCCATAACCATAATTTTACTGGTGGTAGGACCTCTTGTGAGTCCGCGCGGGTAGGTACCACCGCCCTGCCTATTTCTGCCGTGAAGCAGTCATGCGTTTCGGTTTGAAGGGTGGGGCAGCCGTTGTAACTATACTGAGATCTTAGAACTTATATCTCAAGGTGGGTGGCGCATTTACGTTGTAGATGTCTATGGGGTCCAGTAACCACTTAACACCAGATGGGCTGCGAGCTCGTCCACACATCTAAGCAATAAAAAAAAAAAATAACCCTGGAAAAGACATTTTAATATTATTCATACAAAATATCTTCCCTTGGCGGGATTCGAACCCGCGACCACCTTGTGTCGTGACCATGTCACTTACCACTACACCAGACGGCCGTTGGTTTCGTTTGACGACCTTTGACGCTTGAGGTTCATTTTTGGGGCCCCGTAGCCAAATGGGAGCTTTTATAACTTTAGCACCTTCGTAATTGTCTGTTTATCGTTCTTTGCAAACGTAAGCTTTGAAGTCGTCATGGCCTAAAGCGATGCGATTATACCGGTGTTCCAATCCCGTAGGCGGCTACCTTATTTCCTAATGAAACACAAACGGAGCTGCTTTCACGAATGACTTCCACGATGAAGGAATAACAAAAACATATAATTTACCTAATTGCTATAGAATTGAGACACAATTCTCAAAACCCGCTGAGTTTCTCGCCGGATCTTCTCAGTGGGATTCCGATCTGGTGGTTAGCTCTGCGAAGCACTGCTCTTGTTAGGGCTGGTGTTAGCAAACTCTCAGTTTTAACGAGCTCATCTACCACCGTAGCAGGAATAGCCACATAGGCTACCAGCTAATACGGGAGGAAAAAAAACACAAATATCACTATACTGAGACCTTAGAAATAACTATACTGAGACCTTAGAACTTATATCTCAAGGTGGATGGTGCATTTACGTTGTAGATGTCTATGAGCTTCAGTAATCACTTAACACCAGGTGGACTGTGAGTTCGTCCACCCTTCTAAGCAATAAAAAAAAATCTACAATGTCCAGACTATTTACATATTACCGAAGAGTTGCAAATATGATTTATTATTGCGCAAAAATATCGAACGGGTTTTACTTTTCGCTTAATATAATATATTGTATTTCAATACTTTCAATGCTTTGGTTATTGTTCTTGTATGTATGTTTGTTTGTACGTAACGGAAATTTGGAACTTCATTATCACCAACTTTAAGACATCCCATTAACTTGATAACTTGCAAGCGCTTGAAGGACCGCCGACAATACAATAATTTTATTTTGCGCTGATATCCTGACCAGTATCGACAGCATAAAAACACTTAATCTTTTGTTAGTTCGGTTCGCTAATTAAGCGTGTCAGTGTTTTAGTTAGCTTTTAAACTACAAAGCGAGGGATAAAACGCTATTTAGTTGCAAGGAAATTGCACAATTGCACGGAACCGTCGCCATCATGATTTAAAAAAATTAAATTGCTGTTTCCCTTCAGACAATGCCCTGATATATAGGCACGTACTAGTGCGTAAAAAAGCATTCTCAGCTAAACGATTGCAGCCATTAAAAGCGTGTGTTTAAATTTAGACTTCGAAATGACAACGTTAATTTTGTTCCCAAATGAAATCGGGGAGGACATTACGCTGCCTCGTTGCAAGCTATCGGCAGTGTAGCGCGAATTATAACCATTTTCTGCTCTAATTGAAGTACTTTTGTCAGCGAACGCGTATTCCGTTTTGGCAAATTTCGTATTTTAATTTCCGTATAATACCTACACCTGTTAAATTAGGTCAATGAATACAATTTGTTCGTTCTCAATTTATAATTTAGATGGGTGGACGAGCTCACGTCCGATCTGGTGTTAAGTGGTTACCGGAGCCCACAGATATCGACGACGGAAAAATTTCATTCATCTCGAGACACAAGTTCTTAGTCCCAGTTTTATATATAACGTCTGCCCCACCCTTCGGACCGGAACGCATTACTGCTTCACAGCAGAAATACGCAGAGTGGTGGTACCTACCCGTGCGGACTCACAAGAGGTTCTGAAGTACTCTCAGTTATTCCGGCTTATCCATGATATATAAAAAACTGAGAAATGCCTTAATTTATAATGTAATTTAAGAAATATAATACTATTTTATCATGTTTGTTAAATCAAACAAAACACAATTCAAAGATCCCGCCTATTTCTGTCGCGAAGCGTTTGTTTTCGTTACTGGTGGTAGGACCTCTTGTGAGTCCGCACGGGTAGGTACCACCCCCCTGCCTATTTCTGCCGTGAAGCAGTAATGCGTTTCGGTTTGAAGGATGGGGCAGCCGTTGTAACTATACTGAGACCTTATAACTTATATCTCATGGGTGTCACATTTACGTTGTAGATGACTATGGGCTTCGGTACCCACTTAACACCAGGTGGGCTGTGAGCTCGTCCACACATCTAGGCAATAAAAAAAAATAAAAAAATAAAAAATAAAAAATCTCGGGTAACCAGGTGTTCCATGACGCTGGGAATCTTTACTAAATATTGAATTATTTCGTTTCCAGGTACATATGTCGTGAAGCAGTGATGACACGTCTCCGTTCTTGACAAAAATGGCGATCCGGACATCTCTCGTTCTGCTTTGCTTCACGCTGGTAAGCTTCTATTGTCACTTAGCTCTGTAGTCTTTAGAACTTCATGTTGAACGCTTAGAGAGCGAAGAAGTTTCCTCAACATCAGACAGCGAATTGGTTGTGCCCCTGACATTGGTCATGCCTATGACAAACACTTTTTGGAACGAAGTTCCTTATGGGACGATGCGGACGGGTGCCCTAACCGGGGAAAAAACGTCCGTAACGTAAGATTTTTATTACAGTACAGTGTACGACTTAACTTTGTAATAACGTACAAAAAATAACATATTTTTTTCTCACGATCTCAGAGCGTTCGTTTGCGCAATACACTAACTCTTATGCAAACAACCGTGAATGAAGTGTACCACAATAAGTTCGCACGTTACCGAATGACCGTGGGTTTTTGCCAAACCTCCAGTTTTATTTCCTTTATACCTCGAATAGAACTTAAATTTGATATTTTTATAATAAGGAACTGCGTTCCTATCCGGTGTCCCACGACACCAAACGTCTTTTTTTATACAGGCCGGGTGCCGATCCTCCTACGCGCCTAGGGGACCTAAGTTTGCCTACATTTGATTACGCTAGGGGCGCTGTTCTAACTGCATAAAAATTCGAGTTAACTTTTACGTTATCGACAACGTTAATAAACTCGCGAACTAAGCACAAAACAATACAGCGTAATTCGGTTTAGCAACAAACATGAGTACACGGAAAACAAGCGGTACACATCAAACGATACTAACGATGTTTTAAAATATAATTACGTATGAAATTATAAGCCATTTTGCATTCCGAGTGCAATCGTCGACGGTCGCAGACTTCACTGATCGTAGACATGGTACGCATATTTTTAATATATTTTTTTAATGCCGTATAGGCAGACGTGCATACGACCCACCTGTTGGTGAGTGGTTACCGTCGCTCATGGACGTTAGCAATGCCCGGGGCAGAGCCAAGCCGCTGCCTACCGTTAATTATACATGTTGAACAAAATAAAATATAAATAAAATTGTATATTTTCATTTCTGAAAATCAACATATTTTATAGTAATTTCAGGATTGTATTAAGAAAAAGGACAGAAGAATTTTTTTAATGTTTTAATTATTAAAGTGCAAAAATTTAATTTTAATTACGATTTTTTATTTACCACGTCTAAGGACCACCAGGGCCTCCAGGGGTAGCCACTTACTATCGGGTGGGCCATAAGCTAGTCTGCATATATGGGCAATAGTAAAAAATCTCGAACACTGGCAACAAACTTAAAACAAGAAGAAGAAAAACTATTGTATAAAATTAAATAGCACTTTTGTCGCGTGCCACTGGTTCGTCGATTCCTAGCTCTGTAATATTACGGCCCTGTTTAATTTGTTTTGTATGCAAATTGCTTGGAACTTACAGCGAACGTTCATGTTTCAATTTATACCGTTTTGACACCTCAATAAGACCGTAATTCAGTGCCGCAGTTCCATTAAGACGTAGTTACGTCAATTATCGAACTGACAATTATGAACTTTAATCCTTTCTGTTTAGCGTATATATTACGGTTAATAAAAACATAGGACTATCAGTTATACGAATTTAATAATTGAAAATAAAAATCGGCACAATTTACATACCATTCGCTAATATTATTACATGCCCTTCATTTTGGGACTAAGTCGATTAATATAATTATTGCCTTCGGGTATACAGCATACAGCGCACTCGATGCTGAGTGGTCACCAAGGCTCATGTACATCAGCCAAGCCAGGAGCTCACGCAAGTCGCTCACGAAGCACCATGGCTGGAATTCCAGAGCTGAAAGATACGGAACGATAGAAGGTCTCTTGAAACGCACTGATTTCGAACATCTGGCAGACTCGACTGCTACCTGTCGCCCTGGCCAGACGCAGGTTCTCACGGGTCATGTTTTATTTATTTTTTATGACTGAGAGTCTACTGGTGGACCTGAGGCCTTTCCAGTTTCACAAGGACAGGTGGGCTAGCAAGGGCTCAGCCAGAAGGGGCGGGACTTGCCAACAGCTACCCGAGCGCCTCCAACGGAGACCTAACAACTCAAGAGCAGCTGCTTCACGAATGAATCTACTACCGGATGGATCGGAATCGCGACCCGCTGAGAAGATCCGGCGAGAAACTCAACGGGCTGATGCTTAGGTTAGGTTGCACGTCGAACTGAGACATGGACTTATGTATGATACTTTTAGAACATTTAACCACGGTCTACCGATAAGAGGACGCAATAACTCTTTAATAACAAAAGACTTATTAAAGACTAACATTTTTTTTTATTGCTTAAATTTTATTGCTAACATTTGCATCTCGGCCGCGTGCATTCCTCTTTCATTCTTTACTTTCGTCATCCAACATTCAGATCTATACATAAACTTAGAAAAGATTAAAAGAAAACATTCCTATGCAATAATTATTATGAAGCCGCCAGCGATGTTGAACAATTCGTTAATGTTTTCAAAGCGGTCTTCCCCCTCTCGAAATTACACTTATAAATAATTTTTAATATCCCTCGCCGAAGTACTAAAAACCGTAATGGACGTTTGATTAATTGTTTATTTTGAAAATGTATGTTTTTTACTTTTTTTTGACGTCCCTGGCTTGATTTCTTCATTGGGTGAGCAAAACGAATCCAGGGTTTACCTTGAGTACACTGATTACTGAAACCTAAATATCACCGTAAGCTAAATCGTATTGTAACAAAGATTCAAATGTCTTTAGACGGTCAATGCTGCGCGCCGAAAACTGTGTCTCAAAGTCACAAGGTGGGTGACCACATTCAAGCTGTTGATGTCCATGTGCCCCGGTAGCAATCCAACAGTAAGCCCCTGTACGAGTATATTAAGTAACTAGCTTTTGCCCGCGACTTCGTCCGCGTGGAATAGTTCACAAATAATGCTTTATTTTAAAACAAATTTGGTTAGCATAAAAAACGTTATAGTGAGCCAACCTTAACATATAGACATACGCTGTCACGGACTTTTTTTTTAGATCTTTTAAAGGGGAACAATTCTGTCGTACATTATTTTAGCGAACTTTAATCGTTTCTGCAGCGCACGCAGCGGAAGCTCTCAAAAGGGAAAAATAACCCCAATTTTTAAACATTATTTATTGGTGCTCCGCTTGCATTGGTCTTAGCGTGATGTTATATAGCCTATTAGCTTTCCTCGATAAATGGGTTATCTAACACTGAAATAATTTTTCCTAGTAGTTCCTGAGATTTGCGCGTTCAAACAAACAAACTCTTCAGCTTTTTATTGCCCCTGTAAGCAGACGAGCGTACGGCCCACCTGATGGTGAGTGGTTACCATCGCCCATGGACTTCAGAAATGCCAGGGGCAGAGCCAAACCCACGCCTACCGCTTAATACTCTCCACAATCCTCGTTTGAAGAAGGACATGTCATAGCGCTCGAGAAGCACCGTAGAGGGAGTTCATTCCAAAGCCGGATGATACGTAGCAAAAAAGAGGCGGAGTGGTGGTACTTAGGCATATAGGCATCACAAGACGTCCTACCAAATGAAGTACTTTTCACCCGTCAAACAAAACGCACGTACTCTTCATGACAAATTGATCTTTTTTTATTGCTTAGGTAGGTGGACGAGCTCACGACCCCTAATGTTAAGTTGTTACCGGAGCCCATAGACATCTATAACGTAAATGCCGCCACCCACCTTGAGATATAAGTTCTAAGGTCTCAGTATAATTACAACGGCTGCCCCACCCTTCAAACCGAAACGCATTACTGCTTAACGGCAAAAATAGGCAGGGTGGTGGTACTTACTCGTGCGGACTCACAAGCCGTTAACATCAGATCAGTAATAGCTCTACTTGGGGACCATACTCACTACACTAAGCGCTACATTCCACTTCGTCCAGCTTAAAACAAATCTGTCCGCTTCAAAAATCATGTTGCCCCTACAATATCGAGCGTAGCAAAGAAAACGCTAAGAGCCCGTTCTTGCTCAAATATCAACGTGAGTTAAAGGAGGGCAATCAGTCGCGGGGACTGCGTTTGTATAATTCAATCAGTATGTATTCACTTGAGCGTTCCGTTTTGCTGCAATCAAAGGCAATAAAACTACAATTCGTAGCTTCTTTTAAATTTTTATTTCAATCTGTATTTTTGTAGAATTTATTTAAGGCTTTGTTGCCTGATGTTTGTTGTCAAACAACACAAGTACCCTTTGAGAGAATATTTTAATTTGAATTTTGAAGATTCTTGTCAAATATATATACTATAGACTAGCTCGAGGCCTACCAGCTGTTAAGTGGGCACCGGAGCCCATCCACAACGTAAATGTCGCAATACACCTTGATACATGAGCTGTTCTAAGTCTCAGTTTTACAGTAGTGGCTGCATCACACTTCAAACCGAAACGCATTACTGTTTGGCGGCCAAATTAGGCAGAGTTGTGTTACATACCCGTGCGGGTTCACGAGATGACCAACCACTAATTTATACAACTAGAGGCCCTCGCAGTAGTCGAAATTCGACTATAATTAATTGAAATTGTAAGCTTGTACACTATTATGATTGTATTTTATACTTCTATAATCACAAATTTCGCCAAGACTACGCTATATAAAATATTAACAAAGACAAACAATATTTAATCTATTCTCAATTTGACTACAGACGTCAAGAACAATAGTTTGACAATAAATAAATGTGTGCGTCAAATACATGGTATGTAGTGTGTGTAATGTTTTCTTTATTGATTTAATGTATCTTTTTGCATTATTTTAAAAAAAATTAGCATTGTGCACTTCTTTATATTTTCTATAAGTGTGGAAAATTTCATACTCCTCCGTCCGCGCAATTTTCGTAAAAAGGGATACAAAGTTTTTGCTTCACGTATTAATATATAGATAACACACCTTATACAACCTATCACAATTTAAGTCTCGAATAATGTATGCAAATTTAACATTAACATACAAATATTAAACAATCATTGAATTGGAACAGACTTTGAGTCTGTATTATTTTATCGTTGAACTTGGCCTAAATTCTTCTGAATAACAATTAATGGCTTGGATTCCGCTCATAAAATACAGTACTGGGAATAAACCTACTACTACCATTTAGTGCTCTTCGCAAATGTCTAAAAGAGGCATGTCGAAGCGCTTGGGAAAGACCGCACTTACACTTACCGCACGGAACTTTTAGGTACCTCAAGCACCGATCATCGTCCTCGCCGAACCCGTCGCTTGCGAGGAAGGGCTCGACGAGTAAATTAACCCATAGACACAGCCCACTGCGTTTTCGCCGGATCTTCTCAGCCGGTCGCGTTTCAGATCCGGTGGTAGATTCTGTCTGCACTGCTTTTGCTAGGGTCAGTGATAGCAACAGTCCGGTTTGAGCCCCGTGAGCTCACCTACACACGTTAGGGTGAAGCTGAAATAGCCTCTCAAGGCTATCAGCACAGGTAGAAAAAAAAACACTTTTAGGTACCTCAAGCACCGATCACCGTCCTCGGCGAACCCGTCGCTTGCGAGGAAGAGCTCGACGAGTAAATTAACCCACAGACACAGCCCACTGAGTTTCTCGCCGGACTTCTCAGCGGGTCGCGTTTGAAATCCGGCGGTAAATTCTGCGAAGCACGGCTCTCGCTAAGGCTAATCTTAGCGAATTCTCTTAAGTTGTACCCTTGAGCTCACATACTCGTCCGCTAGAAGCTGACAGCCTCTTAGGCTACCAACGAAAAGGTAGGCGAAATAACATTATAAAGCAGAGCTCATTCGAAAGCCGGATGATAAGTGGAAATAAAGATTTCCTTAAACGCATTGTAGATGACCGCACCGATTTCAAATAGTATGGATGAACTCTGCTCCCGCTTGAATCAATTATCGCTTGGCGCCCAGATATCTATATATTAATACGTGAAGCAAAACTTTGTATCCCTTTTTACGAAAATTGCGCGGACGGAGGAGTATGAAATTTTCCACACTTATAGAGAATATAGAGAAGAAGAGCACAATGCTAATATTTTTTTTAAATAATGCATAAAATATACATTAAATCAATAAAGAAAACATTACACACACTACATACCATGTATTTGACGCACACACGCATGCATACTATTTATTGTCAAACTTTTGTTCTTGACGTCTGTTGTCAAATTGAGAATAGATTAAATACAATGAAGTAGGAAACCTATGGAAATGAAACGTCAACCAAAATTTCGTGCCACTGTGACGTCATCTGGCCACAAAACATGGCGGCTTTAGTGCTGTACAAAAGATTTCAATGTTATCAGGTTTTATCGATAAACGTTCTTGGCTCATTTTATTTTAAATATTGTTGAGTATTATTTATTTGTAGAATTTATACTTTANTGGTTCTGCTTAACCCCATCTGAAGGGCCAACAGTTTCTGCTTACGTTTGGGATTTCTTTGAATTCGCGCCTTCACAGCTTTTATCACTGCTGGAGTCCTAACAGACCGAGGGCGACCACTTCTTGACCTGTCATCTACACTAGAGTCTTCATTGTATCGTTTGATGGTACGATAAACGAATCTTTTGGTTATATTCAAATTTTTTCAGTATGTTAAAAATTTGAATTGCAACGATGCAACGCAATAACTGCAACACGGTCTTCTTTAAGCGTCCACTCCATATTTAAAAATGAGTAAAATTCTATAAGTATACATTTTTATTTTCATGAACAATTCGAAATTCGAATTCAATAAACTTTTTTGTGGCCAGCATTCTAAAAGAAAAGTTTTTACTGTGTGCAATACTTATGACCTGACTAGTTACATGTTGAACAAAATAATATGTAAATGAAATTGTATATTTTAATTTCTGAAAATCAACATATTTTATAGTAATTTTAGGATTGTATTAAGAGAAAGGACAGAAGTTTTTTTTTATGTTTTAATTATTAAAGTGCAAAAATTTTATTTTAATTACGATTTTTTATTTACCACATCGAAGGACCACCAGGGCCTCCAGGGGTAGCCACTTACTATCGGGTGGGCCATAAGCTAGTCTGCATATATGGGCAATAATAAAAAATCTCGAACACTGGCAACAAACTTAAAACAAGAAGAAGAAAAACTATTGTATAAAACTAAATAGCACTTTTGTCGCGTGCCACTGGTTCGTCGATTCCTAGCTCTGTAATGTTACGGCCCTGTTTAATTTGTTTTGTATGCAAATCGCTTGGAACTTACAGCGAACGTTCATGTTTCAATTTATAGCGTTTTGACACCTCAATAAGACCGTAATTCAGTGCCGCAGTTCCATTAAGACGTAGTTACGTCAATTATCGAACTTATAATTATTAACTTTAATCCTTTCTGTTTAGCGTATATATTATGATTGATAAAATTATAGGATTAGCAGCTTACTAATGTAATAACTGAAAATAAAAAATCGGCACAATTTACATACCATTCGCTAATATTATTACATACCACCCACTGAATTTCTCGCCGGATCTTCTCAGTGGGTCGCGTTTCCGATCCGATAGTAAATTTTGCGAAGCACTGCTCTTGCTAGGGTCAGTGTTAGCATCACTCCGGTTTGAGCCCCGTGAGCTCACCTACTAGTTAAGGTTACGATGAAATAGCCTCTCAAGGCTATAAGTTTAGGCAGGAAAAAAAATAAAAAAAATTACGTACCTGTCATTTTGGGACAAAGTCGATTAATATAACTATTGTCTTGGGGTACAGCATACAGCGCACTCGATGCTGAGTGGTCACCAGGGCTCATGTACATCAGCCAAGCCAGGAGCTCACGCAAGTTGCTCACGAAGCACCATGGCTGGAATTCCAGAGCTGAAAGATACGGAACGATAGAAGGTCTCTTGAAACGCACTGATTTCGAACATCTGGCAGACTCGACTGCTACCTGTCCAATTAGTTCGCCCTGGCCTGACGCAGGTTCTCACGGGTCATGTTTTATTTATTTTTTATCACTGAGAGTCTACTGGTGGCCTGAGGCCTTTCCAGTTTTACAAAGACAGGTGGGCAAGCAAGGGCTCAGCCAGAAGGGCCGGGACTTGCTAACAGCTACCCGAGCGCCTCCAACGGAGACCTAACAACTCAAGAGCAGCTGCTTCGCGAATGAATCTACTACCAGATGGATCGGAATCGCGACCCGCTGAGAAGAACCGGCGAGAAACTCAACGGGCTGATGCTTAGATTAGGTTGCACGTTGAACTGAGACATGGACTTATGTATGATACTTTTAGAACATTTAACCACGGTCTACCGATAAGAGGACGCAATAACTCTTTAATAACAAAAGACTTATTAAAGACTAACATTTTTTTTTATTGTTTACATTTTATTGCTAACATTTGCATCTCGGCCGCGTGCATTCCCCTTTCATTCAAACGGCCGTCTGGTGTAGTGGTAAGTGACATGGTCACTACATAAGGGGGTCGCGGGTTCGAATCCCGCCAAGGGAAGATATTTGTATGATAAATATAAATGTCTTTTCCAGGGTTATGGGTGTATATTAAATATATGTATGTGTATAATAAAAATCTTACATTTATTTCCGTTATCTGGTACCTGTAACACAAGTTCTTTACGAACTTATCACGGGACTAGTTAACGTGGCGTGATCGTTAGTAAATATTTATTTATTATTTATTTATTTATTTATTCTTTACTTTCGTCACCCAACATTCAGATCTATACATAAACTTAGAAAAGATTAAAAGAAAACATTCCTATGCAATAATTATTATGAAGCCGCCGGCGATGTTGAACAACTTGAGACAATAATTCGTTAATGCTTTCAAAGCGGTCTTCCCCCTCTCCAAATTACACTTATAAATAATTTTTAATATCTCTCGCCGAAGTACTAAAAACCCTAATGGACGTTTGATTAATTGTTTATTTTGAAAATGTATGTTTTTTACTTTTTTTTGACGTCCCTGGCTTGATTTCTTCATTGGGTGAGCAAAACGAATCCAGGGTTTACCTTGAGTACACTGATTACTGAAACCTAAATATCACCGTAAGCTAAATCGTATTGTAACAAAGATTCAAATATAGAGAAGTCGTCGTGGCCTAAGGGATAAGACGTCCGGTGCATTCGTGTTGAGCGATGCACCGGTGTTCGAATTCCAGGCGGGTAGCAATTTTCTAATGAAATACGTACTCAACAAATGTTCCCGCTTGACTTCCACGGTGAAGGAATAACATCGTGTAATAAAAATGATACCAGCAAAATTATAATTTGCGTAATTATTGCTACCGGGGCACATGGACATCAACAACGTGAATATGGTCACCCACCTTGTGACTTTAGGACACAGTTTTCGGCTCACAGCATTGACCGTCTAAATATAGTTTTTTTTTATTGCTAGATGGGTGGACGAGCTCACAGCCCAACTGGTGTTAAGTGGTTACTGGAGCCCATAGACATCTACAACGTTAACGCCGCCAACTACCTTGAGATATAAGTTCCAAGGTCTGAGTATAATTACAACGGCTGCCCCACCCTTCAAACCGAAACGCATTACTGCTTCACGACAAAAATAGGCAGGGTGGTGGTACCTACCCGTGCGGACTCACAAGCCGTTAACACCAGATCAGTAATAGCTCTACTTGGGGACCATACTCACTGCACTAAACGCTACATTCCACTTCGTCCGGCTTAAAACAAATCTGTCCGCTTCAAAAATCATGTTGCCCCTACAATATTGAGCGTAGCAAAGAAAACGCTAAGAGCCCGTTCTTGCTCAAATATCAACGTGAGCTAAAGGAGGGCAATCAGTCGCGGGGACTGCGTTTGTATAATTCAATCAGTATGTATTCACTTGAGCGTTCCGTTTTGCTGCAATCAAAGGAAATAAAACTATAACTCGTAGCTTCTTACAAATATTCATTTAATTCTGTATTTTTGTAGAAATTGCTTTAGAGCTTTGTTGTTTGATGTTTGTTGTCAAACAACACAAGTACCCTTTGAGAGAATATTTTAATTTGAATTTTGAAGATTCTTGTCAAAAAAAACATTTTTTTAATGCCTAGACAGGTTGACTAGTTCAAGGCCTACCTGCTGTTAAGTGGGCACCGGAGCCCATCCACAACGTAAATGTCGCAATACACCTTGATACATGAGCTGTTCTAAGTCTCAGTTTTACAGTAGTGGCTGCATTAACTTTCAAACCGAAACGCATTACTGCTTGGCGGCCAAATTAAACAGAGTTGTGGTACTAACCCGTGCGGGTTCACGAGATGACCAACCACTAATTTATACAATAACACACCTATACAACCTATCACAATTTTAAGTCTCGAATAATGTATGCAAATTTAACATTAACATACAAATATTAAACAATCATTGAATTGGAACAGACTTTGAGTCTGTATTATTTTAGCGTTGAACTTGGCCTAAATTCTTCTGAATAACAATTAATGGCTTGGATTTCGCTTATAAAATACAGTACTGGGAATATACCTACTACTACCATTTAGCGCTCTTCGCAAATGTCTAAAAGAGGCATGTCGAAGCGCTTGGGAAAGACCGCACTTACACTTACCGCACGTAACTTTTAGGTACCTCAAGCACCGATCACCGTCCTCGCCGAACCCGTCCCTTGCGAGGAAGGGCTCGACGAGTAAATTAACCCACAGACACAGCCACTGAGTTTCTCGCTGGATCTTCTCAGCGTGTCGCGTTTCAGATCCGGTGGTAGATTCTGCAGAGTGCTGCAGAATAGTCCCTTTTGTTACCAGTGAATAAATAGGTCGGGGTACAAAAACACTTTAAAACGCAGCTCATTCCAGAGCCGGATGATAAGTGTAACTATACTTGAGACTTTAGAACTTATATCTCAAGGTGGGTGGCGGATTAACGTTGTAGATGTCTATGGGCTCCAGTAACCGCTTAACACCAGGTGGGCTGTGAACTCGTCCACCCATCTAAGCAATAATAAAAAATAATAAAAAACAAATGGAAACAAATATTTCTGGGCTTGGCGCCCAGATTTGTAATTGAGCATTACAGTTGATGCGGCTCACCTTTGGAACACCGTGATAAACAGATAAAGCTCTCCAGCTGGCTACTTATGTTTCAGATAAACACCAATTTTTTTTGTGTTTAGTGGTTACTGGAGCCTATAGATATCTACAACGTAAATGCGCCACCCACCTTGAGATATGAGTTCTAAGGTCTTAGTATAGTTGCAATGGCTGCCCACCCTTCAAGCCGAAACGCATTACTGCTTCACGACAGAAATAGGCAGGGCGGTGTTACCTACCCGTGCGGACTCACAAGAGGTCCTACCACCAGTAATTACGCAAATTATAATTTTGCGGGCTGGATTTCATATGATATGTAATTGAGCAAAACAGTTGATGCGGCTCACCTTTGGAGCACCTTGATAAACAATTAAAGCCTTCGAACTGTCTACTAATCTATCAGACAGACACCAAATAATACACGATAATAATGAAACTTATATTCCAGTTTAAATCACAAAATTAGTTAATTGTAGAGTAACAATTTCGTGTGAAAACAACACAAAAAAAAAACAAACACAAAAATTCAGTATCCGTCAAACTCGTTTGGGAGTTACGTTGAAGCGGTACGTTAATTAAAAGTTTAGACTCGTTTTCGAACTTGCGAGGTCAGGTACAAAAAAAAAAAAAAAAACTGAAAAACTTGAAAAACTTTTCTGTATTTTTTTATTAATTTTGCATCTGATGCATTCATCGAAACATATCTGTACTAAAACTATTTTCAGATTTCTGCACTACACCTTGAGAAACTTTTCGTTCAAGGCAGGTTCAAAGGTAAAAGACCTCGTGGACGAAGCCCCCATGCGCTGGACTGATGAAGTGAAAATCCTTACCAAAACATCATCAAGTGGTTACTGGAGCCCATAGACATCTATAACGTAAATGCGCCAGCCACATTGAGATATAAGTTCTAAGGTCTCAGTATAGTTAGTTACAACGGCTACCGCACCCTTCAAGCCGAAACGCATTAATGCTTCACGGCAGAAACAGGCAGGGTGGTGGTACCCACTCGCGCGGACTCACAAGAGGTCCTACCACCAGTAAGAATGTAACCAGTAAGTAATGTAATGTAACCAGTAATAATGTGAACACAGTCCACCGCAGCACCAAATCTCTTCTTAGTCGTATACTTCATTGCTGAAGGTTCTTGAAAGGCCTTCGTACCTCTTTGTACAATCATCTTCCACTTCGTTCGTTTTTTGGCTTCCCTCAGGACGGTTGTAGCGGAGAGCCCGGTGAGCACGGTTACTTGATCTGACCATTGCCTTGGTTACCGATTGACTAGTCTTTTACACCACAACCATTTTTTAAAGTTGTCTGTTTGGCGTCGAGCAATGTGAACAAAGTAACTAAGAGTTTCTTGGTAATGGTTTTTTTTTTTTTTTTTTTCACAGTAGAAAATCGGTAACGGATAGTAAAAAGTTTCGTTTTTACGCGAAGTTGCTCGAAGATAGATCGGTTTGTTCACTTAGCGGTACATGGTATGCGGGTCCTTCTCCTCCTTGCATCGATAATCCTCAATACTGAGCGTCGTGGCCTCAAAGAGGCTTCCTTGGGAAAATATACACGGTGGGGTCCTGCGTCCTTCCACGGTAGTGCTTTTGGAAGAGATTTAGTTATTCAAGGCCGCTAAAACTTTATTTAGGTCTGACTAATTAACCGCCAGACTTTCGCCCGCCTATTTCTGACGTGAAGCAGTAATGCGTTTGGGCTTGAAGGGTGGGGCAGCCGTTGTAGCTATACTAAGACCTTAGAACTTATACCTCAAGGTGGGCGGCGCATTTACGTTGTGGATGTCTATGGGCTCCAGTAGCCATTAACACCAGGTGGGCTGTGAGCTCGTCCACCCATCTAAGCAATAAAAAAAAGCAATAAAAATATATATTTGGCGTTGACCATTTTATGGTGG
This sequence comes from Bombyx mandarina, assembly GCF_003987935.1. Next base: position 2,091,380 of record NW_021011495.1, read on the forward strand.
AAAGGTCGAACTCCAACTCAATCCTCCTTTTATCTCATCTGGGCTTAGGACCGGCATTGGCAGAGTTAATGGTTATTGTTTGAAGGTATGCATGTGAGTTCCATTAAATATAAAACACAATACTACATTAACGCTGTCTATATTGAATACGAATGTTTCTATTTTGGAGCACGTCGAGATCCTATCCGCGTACGAAAATCTATTCGAAACAATAACACAGCCGGAAACTTTTCCGCCCAGGACGAAACAATCACCGAGCACTGATAGTATTTGTGTTTCATAACTAAAAGTTTGGAGCGCGAGCTTCAACTCCACGTATGCAGACGGCGTTACGTTGGATAACTTTGTTTTATTTAGCACTAGCGACCAGCCCTCGCTTCGCTTCGGAAACATTAAATTTTATTATCGATAGTTGAGTCTGGTGATGTTACGCGTCACCCGCGGTTATTGTCGCACCGCGGGTGACGCCGCGGGGTGAAGCTAGTCTAAAAAATGCTGCCTAAGTTACTCCTTATATCATCAGCTACCTATCAATGAAAGTCCCGTCAAAATAGGTCCAGCCATTTCAGAAATTAGTCGGAACAAACAGACAGGCAGATAGACAAAATTTGTAAAAATGTTATTTTGGTGTATGTACCGTATATAAATTCATATGCATGTAGTAAGAAGTGGTTATTTTAATATTACAAACAGAAACTCCAATTTCATTTATATGTATAGATAGCTGAGTCCCGCGATGTTACCCGCGGTTATTGTCGTACCGCGGGTGACGCCGCGGGGCGAAGCTAGTCTAAAAAATGCTGCCTAAGTTACTCCTTATATCATCAGCTACCTATCAGTGAAAGCCCCGTCAAAATCGGTCTAGCCATTTCAGAGATTAGCCGGAACAAACAGACAGACAGACAAATATTCTAAATTAAACATTATTACAACTATGCTTGAAGTATGTTTTTATTTTGTCACGTAGAATCCCATATTTGCAAATTACCATTACATATTCACGGCTTCTGTAGTTTTATTTCCAAAATAATGATACATAAATGAAAAATGAAGTATCATCTTCCTCCCGGCACGCTTTCATCCCTTTGCTTTCGTTGGCATGGCTTTTGGAATCAGGATCAAAGCTATATGGCCAGGTTTCGTCATATGTGAAGATTTGCCCGTATATCCTGACAGGTCATTCTTTTGTTAGATTCCATCGTGAGATGCGTCTTTGCTTCTTCGGCAGTCTCAGCTGGTAGACGGCTTCAGTGAAATCAAATGGCATCACACGAAGCATTACTGAAACCTGTACGACCACAATTAAATGTGTTAAATCAGTTAAACTGTTGCACGAGATAGGGTTTCATCTTGAAACGCGATCCAAAGTCAATTGTTACACTGTTGCCAATTTTTTTTCCTTTTTTTTCCTACCTACGCTGATAGCCTTGAGAGGCTATTTCAGCTTCTCCTTGACATGTATGTGAGCTCACGGGGCTCAAACGGGGGTGTTGCTAACACTGGCCCTAGCAAGAGCAGTGCTTCGCAGAATCTACCACTGGATCGGAAACGCGACCCACTGTGAATATCCGGCCAGAAACTCAGTGGGCTGTGTCTGTGGGTTAATTCGACGAGGACGGTGACCGGTGCTTAAGGTACCTAAAAGCACTGTTAATAGATCGAGAGGATACGTAATGACGTGAGCTGCCAATAAAAACCATAGCAGAAATCGTAAAAAAGAATGATGCCAGTCACAGACAATACCTTGTAAAAGTGGCGCTAAAAAACAAAGAAAAAACATCACGACGCAATCTACCTCTTTAGATGATAAATAAGTTCTATCTTCCAATTTAGTACTAGTCTTTTAAGCGCCGCTTTTAAACTGATTAGTTCTGAAACTTTAATGAAGTTTCATCATTTTCGAATTGGTTTCGGAATGCATAGAGGACATTTTTACAAACGTTCAAATTTCACAATAGCAGATGAACTCACCGTCAATAGATTGTCAAGCGTGAACAACGAACAAGAATGATATTTAAAAAAAAATTAAAAAAAAATCATTGCAATCTCCTTTCTAAAATATTGGTTCACGAAGATGACGTGAGATTTCAAACGTATTATATATTACTAGTGGTTCTCGAAGTAGTCGAAATTCGACTATAATTAATTGAAATTATAAGTTTGAACTTTCTTATTGGTTCTATTATCAAACACTTCTTTATTATACTTCTTTCTATTCATGGATTTCGCCAAGATTGCACCATAGATTATACACTTCATATTTGAGAGACTGCACTATAGACAAATAATATTAAAGACAAACAATACTAATCTATTCTCAATTTGACCACAGACTATAAAAAAAACAAAAGTTTCACAATTGACAGAGTATATTTTTATACGTATGTGTTGTGTCAAATACATGTTAGTGTGAGCAATGTTTTCTTTATTGATTTAATGTATTTTTAATGCATAATTTAAAAAAATATTAGCATTGTGCACTTCTTCTCTATATTCTCTATATGTGTGGAAAATTTCATACTCCTCCGTCCGCGCAATTTTCGTAAAAAGGGATGCAAAGTTTTTGCTTCACGTATTAATATATAGATATCACAATATATTCAAATCTATTCGGGCATTTCAAAGTTATTGTGGAATAATGAAACATCTGTACATAAATCAACTTTGAATACATCGCTATTGTTTTTTTGGGCAGCCGTTTAAAAATACCCACCGTTTTATAGATTTACGTACTCTCATGTAATCTGTGGCGAACTCATTCACCAACGAGCCAACCCACAAAAAACGCCATAATTCTCCGCATAAAACATAATTCCCCATAAACTCTTATCGATAACACAAACAGATAAGACTAGGGTGGATCTCTGCATACCCCCGCGGGCCCGCCGTAATGATATGAGCCGAGCTAATAAATCTACTGGTTTTGACTTCGATGAATATTGATGGAGCGTGTACTATTCGCAGAACAACAATTTTAAATTCCGATTTATTTTCACACAAAGCATTTTTTTTCTATAGCCATAACAAGTAGGTATAGTCAATTACAGCTAGTATGTTTGAAGTCTAGGAATGAACTATTAGTAGCTATTATTTTGCGCGAAGGTCTATTCATTTTCACCAGGTGGTTGAACTAGGGCTTAGCCAGGAGGAGTGGGATTTGCTAACAGCAGCCAAGCGCTTTCGAAAGAGAACTTTTAACCACAAATCGCGACCCGTTGAGAATATTTCGGCGCCTCGCCAAGTACTGCATTTCTCTAGGATTACTCCGCATAGTGCTACGACAGAGTAAATTTAATTAAATTTAATTTCAGAATATAGAAATTCCATAAGTTGTTTGTGTAATCTAGCCTATGCTTGGGATTGGAAAAGACCGCGGCGGTTCGGAACATCAGTTCGTCAAATGAATTGCCACTTATGTTTTGTAAACAATTGACTGTAAGTAAAATAAATATACCTCTAATAATAAAATAAAATAATTAATAATAAATTTATGTCTAATAAAATAATTTTAGAGAATCACTTCTCTAGAGTACTTAATCAAGAAATATTCTGTCGGTAAATCAAAACCCTCCCCAATCTTTTGTTGTGCGCTTACTATAAATCAGCTAATCACTTATCCCCTTTATATTTATCTATAGGAAAAATACGAAACATTATCCATGTATATATCGGCGCAACATCACTATTTGCTTAAATAAAATTAGTTTATAAGTCCAACGAATATAAGCAATTGTTTGAGACGGTATTCAAGAACACGAATGAATCAAAAACCCTACTACTATAAATACGAGTGTCTATTGTCGCACAAGCCATCATCGTTTGCAAAAACAACATGGCGCCGGTCTCCCCGTCATATATTATCTATACATATATATATAAATAAATTGCTGTTCGTTAGTCTCACTAAAACTCGAGAACGACTGGACCGATTTGGCTATTTTTGGTCTTGAATTATTTGTGGAAGTCCAGAGAATGTTTAAAAGGTAGATAAATATGAAAATGCTCGGAATTAAAGAAAAATAGCAATTTTGTTTTCCCTTTGATATGCCCTCCGTCGGACGGATTCCTTTTGTTTGTTTTAAGTTTATTTTATACAAAAGCTTAAATCTTTTATTGTTCGATTGAGGCACTACGAAGTTTGCCGGGTCAACTAGTTACTCTATAAAAACCTAATATTTCGTTCTGTCTGCTTAGTGCGAGTTATTTAACGTCTTCGATAGCGCAAACGTTAACTCAAAGTATGCAGTTTGGAACAGCGCCCCTAGCGGCAAACGTAAGCAAACGTTCCAATTCCATACAAATTTGAGTTAACTTTTTCGCTATCGAGAACGTTAAAAAACTCGCACTAAACACACTAAAGTGCATTTAAAAAAACACTAAAGTAGAATTGACTGATTGTGCAGACGGTATTTCGCGTTCGCTTGTTCAGACACTAACTACATCCAGCGATGCACGTAACGATAATGCTACGTAACTTCAAATATAATGTGGATTTAAAACTACAAATTGAGTATTCTGGCTTTATTACATACTAAACATACATTATTGTATGTAAATATACCTATATAGATACTAGCTGACCCGGCAAACATTGTTTTGCCATATATAAGATTTCTAGGGAATTTCTAGTGTGGAAAAAAAAACTAACTTATTGTAAGTGTGTAAGGATGTGGTAAATGAGTGAAAGAGGTATGTAGTGCTGTGAACGATGAGGAAATATATAATAAAAATAACAAAACCTCATTCAACCACATAATACCTCATTCTAACAAAAAAAAAAGTCTAAATAAAAAAAATATGTTAGGGGTGGACAACCCTAATCACTTAGGGGTATAAAAAATAGATAGTAGCCGATTCTCAGGCTTACTGAATATGCATAAAAAATTTCATGAGAATCGGTCAAGCGGTTTCGGAGGAGTATGGGAACGAACATTGTGACACGAGAATTTTATATATTAGATATGCCGTGAAGCAGTAATACGCTTCGGTTTGAAGGGTGGGGCAGCCGTTGTAACTATACTGAGACCTTAGAACTTATATCTCAAGTAGTCAATTATTAGTCGTCGTGGCCTAAAGGATAAGACGTCCAGTGCATTCTTCGCGATGCATCGGTGTTCGAATCCCGCAGGCAGCTACCAATTTTTCTAATGAAATACGTACTTGACAAATATTCGCGATTGACTTCCACGGTGAAAGAATAACATCGTGTAATAAAAATCAAACCCACAAAATTATAATTTGTGTAATTATTGCTGGTAGGACGTATTGTGAGTCCGCACGGGTAGATACCACCACCTTGCCTATTTCTGCAGTGAAGCAGTAATGCGCTTCGGTTTAAAGGGAGGGACAGCCGTTGTAACTATACTGACACCTTAGAACTAGATGATGTAGATGTGTATGGGCTCCGGTAACCACTTAACATCAGGTGGGCCTTGAACTTGTCCACCCATCTAGATAAGATAATATAGCCTTTATTAACAATCTAATTTAAGTTACATTTTTAATACACGTATTATCTAGTTTTATTATTCGACATCGGTTTCTTGATCATCTTGCTGTACAGCATAGGCCTCCCCAAGGGCTCTCCATAATATTCTATCCTGCGTTTTTCTCATCCAAGTCATTCCTGCCACTTTTTTTATGTCCATCTTCCCATCTGCGTTACTGTCTTCCTCTATTTCCCTTTTTATATCTTGGATATCATTCTGTCACTCCTTTGGCCCATTTTTTCTGTTTTATCTCGAATTAAATTAAATGTCCAGTCCATTTCCATTTCAATTGCTGTATTCGGTATTTTGGAACGAAGTTCCTTACGGCAGGCTTGGAGGGGATAGGGATTTTGCTGCGCGACCGAACTGAAAAAAATGTGATAGTAAAACCGTAAGAAAAAATCCGTGGAAAAAAGTGCGTGGAATAAAACCGTTAAATGAGACGTGCGCAGGCGCGACAGTCGCATACACAAGCGAGTAGTGTATAATACCTTTCTCTTTCTCCNTGTGGCATCGATGCTCGGCGACGACGAGTCGTGGAAGGCGATGCTCGACTTCTGCGAGTGCACCATCTCGCAGAAGGAGGCGGCGGGGCGCGTGAGAGACGCGCAAGCCCGCCGCCGTCGGGCGGGGGCCAGGGAGGCGGATCTCGCCCAAGCCCTGGCCCTCTAAGGGTTTCGGGTCCCCTTCACATGTCGGTCTGGGGACCGGCGAAGGGGGCCTAAGAAGACGACGTGCAAGCTGCTCTGCACGCGCTTTACGCAAGAGCATCCGGGTGATGGAAGGCCGACTATCCTCGACCCACGCTGGTTCTGACCCAGCGGGGTATTCCGTAGGATAACCCATTCTAACCGGCGCCATCTAGGCGGGCTCCGGATAGCCTGCCGACCGAGAGGGTTGGTGGTCGTGGCGCCGACGACCGCCAGTCCGGCGTCCCGAGGGGGAGGGTGATGGGAGAGATGTGCTCCGCACTAAACGCTTCACTTTCCCCCCTTTGCCTTTTCATGGGTACTGTCTCATGCGAGGTTTGGACGTTGGTTGTTGAGCGACAGGAGGTTTTAGTCAGTTCGACTCTGACATACCCCGCCCAGAATCCCCAGAAAAGGGCGGAAGTCCGGCGATTTCCTCCTGACCAAAAAAAAAAAAAACCTTACGATTAAATTTTCATTAAAGACTAAAAAAGAGAAAAATAAATATTAGTATAAAAAAAACACTAAAATCACCCTTTTGTAGCTAGCTGAACTAAAAAGAGGACAATTTTGAAAAAGCATTGTAATTGGGGAAAAATGATATTATCGTAAAACAAAAACGTGGGGTGCTTTTAAGATATGGTATAATTATTTTACATTTGATTTGTCAATAAAATATTTACAATAATTGTCTCCCTATGCAACTGTCAGATGAATCATTTTTTTTATAAATACTATTTTCTAGATTTTTTCAGGGTGTTAACGACAAAGGGAAAATCTTCCACTGAGCGGGTGAAACTGCTCGGCGGACCGACGGTCCAAATATTGTTGTTCTGAACTTGCATACGATACATACAAACCAATCTTGAAAATATTTTAAACTGTCGACGTCGCCCAAAACACGTCATTTCGGATCCTCCCGATCCAGTAACGGTGCTTTTAGATACGCCAAGCACCGGACATCGTTCTCGTCGCTCGACGAGCGAATTAACCCATAGACACAGCCCACTGAGTTTCTCGCCGGATCTTCTCAGTGGGTCGCGTTTCCGATCCGGTGGTAGATTCTGCGAAGCACTGCTCTTGCTAGGGCCAGTGTTAACAACACCTCCAGTTTGAGTCCCGAGTGCTCACCTACACGCTAGGGCAACGCTGCAATAGCCTCTCAAGGCTATAGCATAGGTAGGAAAAAAATAAAAGAAAACATTGTTAGCGAGATTCAGGCGTCCGTCAAATACCTTATATTTTTTCTAGAAATAAACCGAAAAATATTATATTTGCAGTCAACGTTTTGTAATTCGACTATAACTTTTTTCTGCCTAATACTCGTATATCGAGGGGTGTAAGGTCATTTGGTTTGAGTGACATTTCGCTTAATATACGGCATTTATATTTGTAATTAAAGGTCCGTTTTATTTGGTACCAGCGGCCCGCTCCGGCTCCGCTCGGGTTCTTAACAAAAATTTGAACGATATTTGAAGTTGTTTTTTTTTTTTTTTTAATAACGCTTATTTTGGCATAACTACTATAATAGTAAGACATATGCTGTCGCGACACTTCTTGTAAATAATAGTGTGTTCTACAAAGTCGTAGCACATTTTTTTTCTATCATCAATAGTTTTCGCAGGGCACGCGATGTAAAGAATATTTTAGGTAATTTGTTTTCACCTTGGGTTATATTATTGCAGTTTTAGTAAGGATCCCAAATTTTTTTCAAAAAAGATTATAAGCTATGTCACTCGGGAATAGTGTAGCTTCCAAACAGTGAAAGAATTTTTTAAATCGGTTCAGTAGTTTCGGAGCCTATTCAATACAAACAAACAAACAAATCTCTCCTCTTTATAATAATATATTAGTATAGATTAGAATTCAAAATTCGATGTTTTAAATTGAACTTTATGTTTACCCTATCCAAATGGCTAAAAAAGTTTTTTTGCCATGATATTTTTTCCAAATCGCAAACTTTAAATGGCTCTCCTGTAAAGTTGCAAAAATGTCGCTTAAATCACATAACCTTTCGCCCTGGATATGTATATTCACACGGTCTAAAGTCAAGTGTTAAATAGCGAAAGCGCCGGGAAGTCTAGTCAAAGTTTCAATATCTCAACCTCAATACTGAGGGGGCAAGGAGGGGCAAGGAAAAATCTTACGTCGACCGTTCCGAGCGTGACGACAATAAAAGAGTGTTATGCTGCCTTCGAACGAACTCACCCTACTCGCGAATTAGTAATAACAATGTTTATTGACAGCCACTTTTTCAATAGCTATAATAATTATAGGAAAGAATAGATTACTCTACAAGTGAACTGAGGAGATAAATTTCAAAATACCATCGCCAAAAGGACGTGTGTGATTTTTTATTTTAATTACATTAGCGCCAAATTTACATACGTAAATTGCTTACGTCAAAACTACATTTGTGGCAACATCATTGCTAAGGCATTGCCACTTAACACCAACTCGACGTTGTGCGATTTCTTTTCAGTTTCATATGGATATCTATTAATTTACACCCAAAGAATCAACTTGTAAGCGACTATGTTGTTATTAAGAATTAGGGTGGTGAAATTAGTGCCTAAAAGGAGATAAGCTGTAAACTAATCTAAGTCAATCGAAGACAATAAAAATCTGAAAATCATAACTGTATTGAGAGCTCTCTGCAATATAATGCGAGTATAAAATACGAAAATACCCAATTCGTTTGAGCGCTGGTCACTAAACTATTCTACTAAATGTTGCACTCGACTCTGCCGTGCGAGTTACTTGTTCTATATCAAACGAAGCACAACTAGACCGTCACGTTTTCGCACTTACGCAGATATAATTATTCGTTCGGGATTTGCTATTCCGAACTGATATTCAATTTTACAACCGCCCATAAAACTAAGAGCTACGACTATCCTGCTTTTACGAATAATAAAGTCGTTAAGTGCAAGAGAGATGGACTGTTCGTGGACTTTATTTGGTTTTCAAATGTTTATAGCCGCGTCTGGACGACGACGGAGTACTGTATTAGTATTGCTGGTTCAGTGATCAGCCCTGATTTTTTTAAACTATTGCAAAGCTTTTATCGCGGGCTTTGAGCGCGGCGACCGAATCAAGAAATTCCGTAACGAAAATAAAACCCAACACCCCCCACTCCGCCTACCATGTACTGCCATGTAGCTCACGTTCAACACATTCACACGTTGCGCTTGTATAGTGTTTGTGAATAAGCGCGCGGCGTGACGTCGCACTGCATGCGCATCATGAAAAGTCTGCTCATTTCTCTCTAGCGCGGTCTAGCTTATGAGTGTGAAGGGGACCGTTAATGTTTTGCTTTTGTTAATGTTTATTAATATAGCGGTTTTTTTTATTGCTTAGGTGGCTGGACGAGCTCACAGCCCACCTGGTGTTAAGTGGTTACTGGAGCCCATAGATATCTACAATGTAAATGCGCCACACACCTTGAGAGTTCTAAGGTCTCAGTATAGTTATAACGGCTGCCCCACCCTTCAAACCGAAACGCATTACTGTTTCACGGCAGAAATAGGCGGGGCGGTGGTACCCACCCGTGCGGACTCACAAGAGGTTCTACCACCAGTAACTACGCAAATTATAATTTAGCGCATTTGATTTTTATTACACGATGTTATTCCTTCACCGTGGAAGTCAATCGTGAACATTTGTTAATTACGTATTTCATTAGAAAAACTGGTAGGTACTTGCCAGCGGGATTCAAACACCGATGCATCGCTAGATACGAATGCACCGGACGTCTTATTATTTACGCTACGACGATTTGCAAAAGTTTTAGGAGGCGGAATGAGTTTGCCTAGCAGGATAAAAGGGTTAGTTTCGAACATGTATGAATATATACTAATATTATAAAGAGGAAAGATTTGTTTCTTTGTTTGTATTGAATAGGCTCCGAAACTACTGAACCGATTTAAAAAATTCTTTCACTGTTTGGAAGCAACACTATTCCCGAGTGACATTGACTATAATCTTTTTGAAAAAAATTAGGAGTCCTCACCAAAACTCCAATAATGTAACCCAAGGTGTAAAAAAATACCTAAAATATTCTTTACATCGCGTGCTCTGCGAAAACTATTGATGATAGAATAAAAAAATGTACTATGACTTTGTAGAATACATTATTATTTACAAAAAGTGTCACGACCGTATTTTCTAACTGTTATAGTGCCGCTATAAGTGTTCTTTTATTTGAAAAAAAATGTGAGTGTGTGCAAGTCACACACGGTAGAAGTGAAACTTATAAAATACCTAGTCAGGTCATAAGTATTGTCATACAGTAAAAACTTTTATTTTAGTATGCTGGCCACAAAAAAGTTTATTGAATTCGAATTTCGAATTGTTCATGAAAATAAAAATGTAGACTTTTAGAATTTTACTCATTTTTAAATATGGAGTGGACGCTTAAAAAAGACCGTGTTGCAGTTATTGCGTTGCATCGTTGCGGCTACGCGCCAATTCAAATTTTTAACATACTGAAAAATTTGAATATAACCAAAAGATTCGCTTATCGTACCATCAAACGATACAATGAAGACTCTAGTGTAGATGACAGGTCAAGAAGTGGTCGCCCTCGGTCTGTTAGGACTCCAGCAGTGATAAAAGCTGTGAAGGCGCGAATTCAAAGAAATTCCAAACGTAAGCAGAAACTGTTGGCCCTTCAGATGGGGTTAAGCAGAACCACGGCGAAAAGGGTGTTAAATGAAGACTTAGGGCTTCGGGCATATCGAAGAAAAACAGGACATCGTTTGAATGCTCGTCTAATGGACCTGAGACTGAAGAGATGCCGCGCTTTATTTAAGCGGTACGCGGGAAAAAAATATCGGGAAATTCCTTTTTCGGATGAAAAAAATTTTACCGTAGAAGAGAGCTACAACAAACAAAATGATAAGGTGTACGCACACAGTAGTGAAGAAGCGAGTAACCGTATTCCGCGTGTCCAACGAGGTCATTTTCCATCCTCGCTCATGGTATGGTTGAGAGTTTCTTATTGGGGCTTAACAGAGGTACATTTTTGTGAGAAAGGTGTAAAAACGAATGCAGTTGTGTATCAAAATACAGTCCTGACGAACCTTGTGGAACCTGTTGCTCATACCATGTTCAATAACAGGCACTGGGTATTCCAACAAGATTCGGCGCCAGCTCATAGAGCGAAGAGCACACAAGACTGGCTGGCGGCGCGTGAAATCGACTTCATCCGGCACGAAGACTGGCCCTCCTCCAGTCCAGATTTGAATCCGTTAGATTACAAGATATGGCAACACTTGGAGGAAAAGGCGTGCTCAAAGCCTCATCCCAATTTGGAGTCACTCAAGACATCCTTGATTAAGGCAGCCGCCGATATTGACATGGACCTCGTTCGTGCTGCGATAGACGACTGGCCGCGCAGATTGAAGGCCTGTATTCAAAATCACGGAGGTTATTTTGAATAAACTTTAGTGTCATAAGAATCTATGTTTTGTTAAGTTCATTTTGGTATATGAATGGTTACATAATGAATAAACTTGTTTCAATTATTTTACATTAAACATGTGACAGAATTTATGACCTGACTAGGTATACAAATAATCGCAAGGGTCAACCACTCCGCAGTGCAATGGAGCAGCCGCACCTTGGGGAAACCGCTTGCATGACCACGGTATCTCGACGCCAGGTAGGTATGATTTAGCAAGAGAAATACGAGAACATCTATTAATCTCGTCACCGCGATTCAGGAATTGTTGAATTTACGTGAAGCGACATCTGTTGATAACAGACTAAGTAAAAATAAAATAAACATGGCGCGTAACGGAAGAAATTAAGATGGCGCGTAACCGAAAAACGTTACATACGTTTTTTTCCTCCCTACGTCGATAAAGAAGTTTCACTTCAATAAAACAACGTCAAATATCGTTGAAATTTTTGTTAAAGACCCGAGCGGAGCCGGAGCGGGCCACTAGACGAACAATATACTGTGTAACCAAGAAACTGGTACAGCGTATAATAACAAACGTGTAATGCGTGTCCACAGAACATAAACACACAACAAAGACATGTCACACACATCATTCAACGCGCTCACAATAGACGAGAGCTCCGCGATTCAAATGGAGCTCAGTTTCCAGGGTTATTTCGTGTTCTATTGCAGATTCTAGAGCATAAGGTGTTTACGAAACAGCTGTAATCGATTTAAAGGTGCTAGATACCGTTTACCTGACTTGGCCGCCATTATTATCGTGAGCGTGTAGGCGAAGATGAAAAATTAAAATCTAAAATCGATTAAATAATTTTCTTTCCTTATTATATAATATAATACAATATAATAATGCCTTCAGGGCGTTGTTGAGGCTTCCACCTTATTGTAGTGCATCAGGCATGTTCGCCGATGCGCATACGGATGACTACTTTGCGATAATGTGCAACAAGGTGGCATCCATTATGCGTAGAGTAGGAGGAAGCACCAACAACGTCTTGAGGGTACTAGCTGAAAGACTGGATGGCCTGACCCTGGGTAGGTTCATCAAGCTGCATGTACTACATGCTGCTTGATGGGGCTGCCAGGGACGGAGTTGATTGATTTATTTAAATACTAACATAGTTCCTAAATTATTTGTAATAGTAACACAATATGAGACTGATGTCTTGAAATATTTTTTTTTTTTTTTTTTTTTTTTTTTTATTATTCCAGTTAGTGTTTATTCCAAACATTAAACTACGATTTATATGGTCGGTTTTACTTTAAGAATAAAATCACGATGAGCTATGAATAATCTTGTGATTATCAGAAATTTCTGGATGCTCCAACAACTGGCTAACTTCGGGTGATCCGAACACTCTATTGTCGATCTTAGCTAAGAAAAGAAGCTATTTTAAACGACTCCTGAACATAGAAAGAACAAACAAACACGCAAAATATATTCAGTTCTATATGTTTTTTTTTTTTATTGCCCTTGTAGGCAGACGAGCATACGGCCCACCTGATGGTGAGTGGTTACCGTCGCTCATGGACTTCAGCAATGCCAGGGGCAGAGCCAAGCCGCTGCCTACCGCTTAATACTCTCCATAAGCCTCGTTTGAAGAAGGACATGTCATAGCGCTCGGGAAACACCGTGGAGGGGAGCTCATTCCATAGTNTTAATACTCTCCATAAGCCTCGTTTGAAGAAGGACATGTCATAGCGCTCGGGAAACACCGTGGAGGGGAGCTCATTCCATAGTCGGATGGTGCGTGGCAAAAAAGATCTCTGGAAGCGCACTGTGGATGACCGCAGATGTTACTTTGGAATAGAAGATTACAAACGATCTTAGACGAAATGATGAAAGTACTCTTCACGAGAAAAGCAAACAAGAAAATTAATTATTGCTAAAATAAGAAAGCGACGCCACGGCGTGCCTCAATCCCGTGTTTCCTTAAGCGCTCCGAGAATTCTTAATCAACCGAATTGTATTATTTCGAGTTGAAATTAAAATTATTGTTCGTGATTACGGGCGAATGTTCGAGAAATATTTTGTTGTAAAAAGGTTCATTGCGAACCGAATCTTTGTTTTGGATGTGTTCAATTTAAACTTACCTAGCTTGCCAAATATAAGACCAACGGACATCGGAGCATCGGATGGCCAAGCATTTATAGTGACTTTTACTGGTGGTAGGACCTCTTGTGAGTCCGCGCGGGTAGGTACCACCACCCCGCCTATTTCTGCCGTGAAGCAGTAATGCGTTTCGGTTTGAGAGGCGGGGCAACCGTTGTAACTATACTGAGACCTTAGAACTTATATCTCAAGGTGGGTGACGCATTTACGTTATAGATGTCTATGGGCTCCAGTAACCACTTAACACCAGGTGGGTTATGAGCTCGTCCACGCATCTAAGCAATAAATAAATAAAAACGTGATTCGGTCTGCCCAAGCCATCCTTATTGCCCAGCATAGGTAAGTAAATTTATATCCCATTGTACACTTCAAGCCTTCACAAAAATTCATCAGACCTGAAGGTGTCCTTTATAAATATTTGGCAAATTCAAAGAACTCTCACGCAAAATTTATCACACAAAATTTCGCATAATTCTCCGGGACTGACGACATAATTGCGTAGCTCATTAGCGAAGACAGAACCGGATATGTCCGGATGTAACCGGCTGCAGCTGCCTTTAACCGGTTTAATGCCGGTCGCGGGTACCATAATCCGGTTATATCCGGTCTTCAGGGATAATGTTCGTCGTTTTAATCTCTCTCCCGCTTCCCTGTATATTCTTGATCGGTTATCATATTTATCAGAGGCTAATTCTTTCTCCGGGACAAATTTCCTATATGTTCGTGAAAACCTTAAGTTTCGTTCATTTATCTGTGACAGACCATGGATATCATAGCGTGAATTCCGTCGCTCGCATTGAAACGCTGGTTTACAATACGCTTCTGCCCCTGGACTGCCCCTGCCTTCTAAACCCAAATCAGGAACCTCAACATTTTGGGAAGAAGCCGTGGTAAAACAGTCCCGACTAAGAATCTTGGATATTTGAAGCTTTGCGCAGTTGGTATTGGCACTTTATAACACCATCAACGTACGGCAGTTGGCACATATGTAAGTGACATAAACAATATATATCTTTTTTTTTTTTATTGCTTAGATGGATGGACGAGCTCACAGCCCACCTGGTGTTAAGTGGTTACTGGAGCCCATAGACATCTAAAACGTAAATGCGCCACCCACCTCCAGATATAAGTTCTAAGTTCTCAGTATAGTTACAACGGCTACCCCACCCTTCTAACCGAAACGCATTACTGCTTCATGGCGGAAATAGGCGGGGTGGTGGTACCTACTCGTGCGGACTCCCAAGAGGTCCTACCACCAGTGAATGCATCTGCATTTAAATTAGTGATTAACAATGACTTTCAAATGTAGTCGGATTATAAACTAGAAAAATAACACAGATTCATTTGCCACGGGAAAATGACAAAAGAGAAAATGACAGACTGAAATCACGTCTTTGTAGAATAAAGGATTAAATCTAGGACGGCGCGCTGATGAATCCGTGATGGATGGTGGAAGGGAGCTGCGGTAAGGTATAAAAGAAATCGTAAGAATGACGTATGGCTTCTCTGATGGAACGAGACACACGGGCCGCTAGGACCGACAGTCGTTTTAAAATATCCGAACTTAAAGCGATAGTAATGTTTGGCAACTTATGCTGTTTTTTATTGGTCTTAGTTACGCCAAAAATAAACTGGAAGCAGTGAGGATTTTTTATGATTATTTTTATCACTTTTTATAAGTGTGACATACTAATTTTAGCTTAGGATCATTGACCTACAATATTACAATTATCATTTAAAACAAAATTGGGATCTCCTTCAATTAGATTTGATCCACACGCTACCTATTAACCTATTAATTAACCTGCAATATTACCTCCCTTAATGTCACGAATCATTACTTCTTTTTTAATTTACACTGTAAAACAAATATTAAACCATTAAGACCACGCAACGGCAAGGCATTAATATTGTGAAGCAATAATTATAATCTTAACATACGACTTGACGTGATGTGTATACAGGCAAACAGGCATGCACGTCCTTACGGATCCATCAGATCCAATAACATATGCATTAGACGCCTTCAACTCTAACACTAGGAGCAGGCTTAGGAACCCCGGTTACCGTACTCGTCGAACCCGACAAAGAGTTCAACGTGCAACCTAACCCATGCGTCAGCTCGCTGAGTTTCTCACCGGATCTTCTCAGCGGGTCGCGATTCCAGTCCGGTAGTAGATTCATTCGCGAAGCAACGGCTCTTGAGTTGTTAGGTTTCCTTCGGAGGCGCTCGGACAGCTGTTAGCAAATCCCACCCCTCCTATCTGAGCCTTTGCTCGCCCACCTGTCCTGGTGAAACTGGAAAGGCCTCCAGGCCACCAGCCATAATTCAATCCTAAAAAAAAACACCATGTATGTGCTTCTGGGTCATTCTCAGACCTATATATAAGTAGTAGTAGTAGTATTATAATACTACTACTTCTATTACTATTGCGCTGGCGTTATTACTCCGCAGTGGGTCTTGGCCTCGGACAATAAACGTCGCAATTCATCCCGGCGCTGCGCAACACCTTGCCAGTCCGGGAGCTCACGTAAATTTCTTTCGACAGCGTCAGACCAGCGGTACTTGGGTCTCCCTACGGAGCGGCGTCCCTCCTGTGCACCCGCGTACACCCGATTCACAGCCCAATCCTATCCAAGCCACCGTGCCTTTATCTCCCCTAGAATATTTGGCTCACCAAAAAAGCCTCTCCACATCCTTGTTTTTTCGGACTTGGCAAGCACTGTCATCTCTCTGAACTGGGTCTAATATCTTTCTTAGTATCTTTCGCTCAGTTACAAGAAGTTTTGTATCTTCTTTCTGTGTAATATAGGCCAAATATTTCATACAATAGCTGAAATAGTTTTTTCCTGGTGGTAAGCCTCTTGTGAGTCCGCGCGGGTGGGTACAGCCGCCCTGCCTATTTCTGCCGTGAAGCAGTAATGCGTTTCGGTATGAAGGGTGGGGCAGCCGTTGTAACTATACTTGAAACCTTAGAGCTTATATCTCATAGGCGGGTGGCGCATTTACATTGTGGATGTCTATGGGCTTCAGTAACCACTTAACACCAGGTGAGCTGTGAGCTCGTCCACCCATTTAGCAATAAAAAAAGTTTATAGTAATTAAGCTGAAATATCTTCTCAAGGCTATCAGCATTGGTTGGAAAAAAAATATATATATATACAAAGAAAACAAATGGTGGTATGTCAGCTAGTAATACGAACGCGTGTTCCGTGTGTCTCACACTTTAATGTCGTACATCATAACGCTAATAGCGACTCTGTGAGTGAAACGGAGTGTAAATAATGTATTCGTATGAAATATGAATATGCTATTTTCGAAAGGAAGCCGTGTCTTTTATTCGTAATGTAATAGGATTAACAAATTCACGTTTCAAATGTTTGTACAAATGTGAATATAAAATATTTTGATTTTTATTAGCAGTAGTTTATTTATATATTTGAATTCGAATTTTTGTTTGGAAATTTGTTAACTTAGAAGCAATATATCGCATACGACTCATGATTTTTGGAACGATGAGAATTCTAATGTAGATTGTATCCTAGTGAAATGACTTTAGTCGTCGTGGCCTAAAGGATAAGACGCCTGGTGCATTCGTATCAAGCGACACAACGATATTCGAATCCCGCAGGCAGGTACTATTTTTCTAATGAAATACGTACTCAAAAAATATTCAAGATTGACATCCGCGGTGAACGAATAACATCTTGTAATAAAAATCAAACCCGCAATTTGTAATTTGCGTAATTACTGGTGGTAGGACGTCTTGTGAGTCGGCACCACTAACCTACCTATTTTTCCCGTGAAGCAGTAATGCGTTTCGGTTTTAAGGGTAGGGCAGCCCCTGTACTCTTAAAATTGAGATCTTAGAACTAATATCTATGGGCTCTGGTAGCCACTTAAAACCAGGTGGGTCGTGAGTTCGAACACCTATCTTAGGAATAAAAAAGTAAACCAGAGATATTCCTAATATCCTGTAGTCAGCTACTAACTTAACTAGAATACTAACATTAAAAACCTATTTCTGTAAACATTTTAAAAAAGAGAAACATTAATTAATTCCTTCTTTAATTGTCTTCAAAGTATATATTTGTTACAAACAATGACAATTCATTTAACTTCTATGTTTAAGAGAGACGAAAAGCTACACAGGATCTTCTGCTCACTTCATAATCGGCTTCCAGGAAATATCGTTCAAGCCATTCAGTTGCCTTTTTAGATTCCTTTTGTCTGCCCATTTCGAGTCCAAATAAGCGTCCTCATCATCCAACTCCAGTTTCTTCCACTCCTCTTGCTTTCTATAGGCGTGGAGCATCAACTGCTTTCGTTCTTCCTCGGACATGATTGGCTCTCGTCCCGGAGCGCCTTCGGAAGCGGTGCATATCTTCACTGTTACTTTGGTCTTGTCATTTTTACCTGAAATTTTTATATTTTACTTTGAAATCAACATCCAAAAATATTTAACATTTGGAAATGGAGAATATCCTATGACATGTCCTTCTTTAAACGAGGCTTGTGGAGAGTATTAAGCGGTAGGCAGCGGCTTGGCTCTGTCCCTGGCATTGCTGAAGTCCATGGGAGACGGTAACCGTTCACCATCAAGTGGTCCGAATGCTCGTCTGCCTACAAGGGCAATGAAAATAGAAATATCCTAAAAAAAATTTGCTAAGTTAAACTACATTTTCTAATCTTCTGTTAGGCATATTGTGAGCTCGCTCGGGTATAATCATTTTGCTTAAAGGTTCTGCGAATCAATGATGCAGTCTGGTCACAAAGACTGCATAACCTTTGTTTTAATGTAACTAAAACATCGAGCTAATATATAAAAAAGTACGGGTGAATTCATTTTGACTTGTCTAAGTCCAATAAAACCGTTTACCAGCAAAGGCAATTTTGTCTGGATAATAACACGCTTTTACGCTATAAAATTAAATAAACCAAATTTCAATTAACTGAAACATTCAAATGTTTATTACCTAAATGATCACTCAGCTTATTTCCGCTGATAAATTTCTTGCCACAAGCCCACAAACAAGCTCTTGAAGGATCGATAACTTCGTTTGCAGCCTGAGTCCCGGATAAATCTTCAACGTTATCCAGTTCCATGCGTACCGGGTCATGTGGAGGAAGTCCAGCTGGGAAGACTATTTTCGTTGCTCCTCGTAGCTCATCCAGGGCCCTTGCTACATCTTTTTGGGTCATGCACTCCTGTAGGTCCACCTTGAAGGAAAAAAATACTAGGCATAGTCGTCGTGGCCTAAAGGATAAGACGGCCGGTGCATTCGTATCTAGCGATGCAACGATGTTCGAATCCCGCAGGCGGGTACCAATTTTTGTAATGTAATACGTACTTAACAAATGATCACGATTGACATCCACGGTGATGGAATAATAACGTATAACAAAAATTAAGCCCGCAAAAAATATAATTTACGTAATTACTGGTGGTAAGACCTCTTGTGAGTCCACACGGGTAGTAGGTACCAACCACCCCGCCTATTTTTGCCGCGAAGCAGTGATGCGTTTCGGTTGAAGGGTGGGGCAGCCGTTGTAACTATACTGAGAGTTTAGAACTTATATCTCAAGGTGGTTGGCGCATTTACGCTGTAAATGTCTATGGGCTCCAGTAACCACTTAACATCAGGTGGGCTGTGAGCTCTTCCACACATCTAAGCAATTAAAAAAAACATGATATAAAAATATATCATTTTGAAATCTATATTTTTAAGTCGATGTGCGTAGTTAAGTTCCCGGTAAGCCTGGAAACGGCTGGACCGATTTCAATGAAATTTTCAAGAAATCTTCAAATTTTCTTAGCGAACGATTCCGAGAAGTTTAGTAGCGATCTGATAAAAATCGGCCAACAAAGACCGGGTTTGCTATAAAGATTTTAAAAATAAAAGAGAGAACCAGAGTTTCTACTTTTCACAAGCAGCGTACTTGTTTTTCTAAGCGTATTGTTTGTGAAAATATTCGTTAAATAAGCTATATTTCGATTTACGGTAACATTCCTCTGATAACTCCAAAATAAATGAAAGCCTTTCCTTAGAATTCTTCGATGTTCGAGTAAATAATGTTGATTCGACTTTAATTATGGGAATTTGTGTTACTATATTTGTTTATTGTTTTGCTTTTTCCTATCACAAAACATTAGATTTCACTTTTTTTTTTTACTTAGATGGGTGGACGAGCTCACAGCCCACCTGGTGGTAAGTGGTTACTGGATAAGAGTAAGTAAGAGCTCATAAACATTTACAACGTAAATGCGCCACCGACCTTGAGATATAAGTTCTAAGGTCTCAGTATAGTTACAACGGCTACCCCACCCTTCAAACCGAAACGCATTACTGCTTCACAGCAGAAATAGGCGAGGTGGTGGTACCTACCCGTGCGGACTCACAAGAGGTCCTACCACCAGTGAATATATAATTTTGCGGGTTTGATTTTTATTACACGATGTTATTCCTTCACCGTGGAAGTCAATCGTGAACATTTGCTGAGTATGTATTTCATTAGAAAAATTGGTACCCGAAAAATTCGAACACCGATACATCGCTCAACACGAATGCACCGGATGTCTTATCATTTAGGCCATGACGACTTTTAAAATTAAAATATATAAATTAATACATACATGCTTTTTACTGATAATGTCCTTCGCAGTTTCAGCAGCTTTTTTGAGTACTGCTTTAAGGTTCGGTGGAGGGGCGAGACCACAACGGCGACCCATTTCGTCTTTGGCAACCACGTATCCTTGAGGAGCGCAACGATTTGCCCACGGATCCTCCAGTTTAAGTTCTTTTATCTGAAATTATTTGAAGTACCGATGAGATCTTCGTAGATTGGGGAGCTGTTATTTTTCTATTAGCTCTCGTGTACTCTGATTTACATATTATATGTAAGTGTCTTTGAAGTCGTCTGAAATACAGAGTAGCGAATATCATGTTAGGAATACTTTTTAATGTCATCTGTCATGTCATCATCATATCTTTTTAATCATGTAATTTTAAAATCATTTCGAGAACACACAAAGAAAAACACCAGTCTGTTTTTTTATTGCTTAGATGGGTGGACGAGCTCACAGCCCACCTGGTGCTATGTGGTTACTGGAGCCCATAGACATTTACAACGTAAATGCGCCACACACCTTGAGATATAAGGTCTCAGTATAGTTACAACGGCTGCCCCACCCTTCAAGCCGAAACGCATTACTGCTCCACGGCAGAAATAGGCGCGGTGGTGGTACCTACCCGTGCGGACTCACATGAGGTCCTACCACCAGTACTTATTAGGAGAGAGCAAAAGAATATAGCTAACCTGTTCTTCGGTCAATCCCTGCATCTCCAAAGGAAGGAAAGTTCCGTGATCTGCTAACTCTTCCATTTCATGACATATTCTGGTAACCTTCAGCCTTCCATTGAAAATCGCCACAATGTCTTTTACCACATCATCAACGGGCTTTTCGACCTCTGTCTGATAGAGGAATTGACTTTCATCTCCTCTTTTTACGTGGAACAATACCATTTTCGGATACTAGATTCAAATATCTTAGTACGGTTTTTAGTTTAGCTTTGCGTGCCTCTTGTGTGGCTTGATCGATGTAACAATAATTAACCATGGCAACCGTTTTTGCTATGACAACGAACGCGAAAGCAAAATAACATATCGCACCTTTACATTTAAGCTGCTTTTAGGCTACGCTTTAATACAATAGCGTGATATATATATGAAGAAGACCACGAGGTAGAGGCCCGACAAGTTGGACTGACCAGATCCGCAGTACCCTCGACACCACAGTCCACGATGCTCTACACTCGGCGGCAGATAGAGGCAAATGGCGTGGAATGGTCCTTAATAAACTCTTGTTGCGAGGAGGTGGTCACGACCCTCATATTAAGGAAACCGAAGAAAGAAGAAAGGTTACGCTATAATATACGCATATAGTACGTGACTCATAGCACATTAATATCGCGCACCGTACATTGTTATGGACACGTTCAATAATATATATTCACTGTACTGCACTATATATATTTTTTTATTTATTTATTTATTATTAACATAGAAGTAGAAACACAAGCATAATGTGCATCTGTGCTTGAACTAGGTGATAAAACCTCAAGCAGAAATGCACCTCGTATAAAGTACAGCGTTACTTCACATACACAGAAACAGAAAGTTAATAGACAAAAAATACACTGAAATTCATGGTTTTTATAAAAGTGACAAAATGTAAACTTGAAAATATAAAAATTAACAAAAAAAAAATTGAAATGAATGTATTAATGTACCCTCTTTGTGTAATGAGTCTGAGCATGAGTGAGTGAGTGTAAGAGGGCTATTATTATTGGCTAAGTATACGCTGCTATACTATATGGCGCTATAGTATACCGTAGTCTGAAAGCAGCTTTAAAGTTGCTAAACTAATAAATTTAAGAAATGAGGTTTACACTTTGAATGATTTATAAACATGTATTCTATAAGTTTATAAAATTATTATTTTTTAATTTAAAAATTAAATCAAAATTTTTGTCTAGAAAAGGACAAAGTACACTTTTTGTCTCTTTTAAATCAAGCGTTACTTTCCGTCTCCTTTAAATAATTAATTTAAACTTTAAAGTATGCGGTTTAAGGCTTAAAGTGTTTTAAAATCGAAACTGAAAAATGACAAATATAAAGGGGCGATATTGCAATTATTATTATACTATTTTATATTATATTATTATGTAGATTTGATATTCATATTATATATTAGACATGATCACCTCATTTGTACCGTCAAATGTACCGGAATATCTATTCTCTTTTCAGATCAGATTTTTTTTTTTTTTTTTTATTGCCTTTGTAGGCAGACGGGCATACGGCCCACCTGATGGTGAGTGGTTACCGTCGCCCATGGACTTCAGCAATGCCAGGGGCAGAGCCAAGCCGCTGCCTACCGCTTAATACTCTCCATAAGCCTCGTTTGAAGAAGATTTCCAAAATATCTGCAAGATATTCTGTATTCTGTATTGTATATAGGCCCAGTTAAGGCTCAAAAGCTTGCTTCCACAAATATTCCATAGTCA
Organism: Bombyx mandarina; assembly: GCF_003987935.1. The sequence goes on from NW_021011495.1 coordinate 2,114,207, forward strand.
TAGATCTGGTTTTATTTGGCATCATATTTTCCCGACACCCTACCTAAGATCATAAATGTGATACGCCTAACATGGAATCATACCTTCCAAACAATACACAAGTATCCAAACTATATTATTAGGCTGAAACAATATTTCTTTTAAGCTATTGCATAGATTTATCGCGGGCCTTGAGCGCGGCGACCGAATCATGAAATTCCGTAACGAAAAAAACCTTACACCCCTCACTCCGCCTACCATGTAGCTCGCGTTCAACACATTCACACATTGCGCTTGTGTAGTGTTTGTGAATAAGCGCGTGGCGTGACGTCACACTGTATGCGCATCATGAAAATTCTGCCCAACTCTCTCTCGCGCGGTCTAGCTTATGAGTGTGAAGGGGACAGTTAAGGTTTTGCTTTTATTAATGTTTAATATAACGTGGTTTTGTTTTATTATTGTTTTAATATTAAATTATCATTGTCTAATTATAATTGCTTAAGTTGATAAAAAATGCTATCCAATAGCTTTACCATGGCAGTTCCAGAGTGCCACACTTTTTTTTTTATATTATATTATATTTTCTTACGAACGTATTTCTAAAAGTTGATTCAAGTGCTGATGATAATCATCTTCGAAGAGTCGACAACGAATACGCTGTTTCATTGTATCATGAAATACGGTGTTAAAATCAACATAATAAAAATAAAAAGAAAAACAAAAAGTAATTAATGAAAACAAACGGATACATATTGTATAATAAAGTCAATTAACTCTGGTCATTCAACCGAGAGGCTTCACGTTATGGAGACCCCGAAATTTGAGAATGTATTTATAACGTGGATGAAACATTTTGATCTAGAATCAGAATTACATTGAAGGAGTCACTAAGATAGGCATATGTTTTCATTCATTCATTCTTTACTTATTTATTCAATTCATTTCTTACTGGTGATAGGACCTCTTGTGAGTCCGCGCGGGTAGGTACCACCGCCCTGCCTATTTCTGCCGTGAAGCAGTAATGCGTTTCGGTTTAAAGGGTGGGGCAGCCGTGAGACCTTAGAACTTATGTCTCAAGTTGGGTGATGCATTTACGTTGTAGATGTTTATGAGCTCCAGTAACCACTAAACACCAGGTGGGCTGTGAGCTCGTGCAACCATCTAAGCAATAAAAAAAAATATATTCTTATTTAAATAATGAATAATTTAAATTTGCAAGCGTCTAGTTACTTACTCATAATCATATAATTGTATTTTGGCTTTCTCTATTGCTGCGTCACAGGTTGGATCCAGACAATAGTGTGAGTGGGGTCTATAGTTAAAAATTTCGTAAAACATTTAGTATAGGATTTGTTTAGTGATTTTTTTTATTGCTTAGATGGGTGGACGCGCCCACGACTCACCTGGTGTTAAGTGGTTTTTTTTATCGCCCTTGTAGGCAGACGAGCATACGGCCCACCTGATGGTGAGTGGTTACCGTCGCCCATGGACTACAGCAATGCCAGGGGCAGAGCCAAGCCGCTGCCTACCGCTTAATACTCTCCACAAGCCTCGTTTGAAGAAGGAATGTCATAGCGCTCGAGAAACACCGTTGAGGGGAGTTCATTCCATAGCCGGATGGTACGTGGCAAAGACCGTACCACTTATGTCCGTTTAAGAAATACTTTTACACAAGTAATGAATGTCACGCTAGTTATTCTATGATACATTAATTTGTCTCAATAGAAAACTATTAATTAATTCGAGAGATTTACTTCAAACCACAGATAAATCAATGTACAATTTCTCATAAGTCTGTATAAGATTGACTTTTAATCTGGAATCAAAGAGCGAATCGTTGATCGACAATTCCAATACGGATTCGGGAGACCTGACTTGGCCCCAAGCAATATTACTTATTTACCTTAAAGAGGAAACGTCAATGAGTTCTTCAGCATTTATTTCCTTTTGTTCTTTGCATGAATACATAGATTAATCTATACTAATATTATAAAGAGGAAAGATTTGTTTGTTTGTTTGTTTCGAATAGGCTCCGAAACTACTGGACCGATTTGAAAAATTCTTTTTCCATTAGAAGCCGACATTGTCCCTGATGAACATAGGCTACTTTTTCTAATTTTTTTTTTAATTTTTTTTTTTTAGTTTCATGTGTGTTTTAATGTTTCCGAAGCGAAGCGAGGGCGGGTCGCTAGTGTTGAAATAAAGGCGCACAGATCAAAGTCATGTTTGTGCTTATTTCTTAAGTTGTTGTGGGTGAACAAGCTAGAGAATTTCCTGGTGTTAAATTTGTAGAGGTAATGGGCATCACAACGTGAACACGGCCACTCACCTTGAGACACGAGGTCGATGTATCAACTGTGTAACGACTGTCCCGGTCTTTTGAATGGAACGCGACTGTTTTGCGGCAGAAATAGATTGAATAGATGATTGAAATAGGTGTAATATAAATAAAAAAAAAAAACTCGCAAAATTGTAATTTGCGTAATTACTGGTGGTAGAACCTCTTGTCTTGTCTTGAGTCCGCACGGGTAGGTACCACCGCCCCGCCTATTTCTGCCGTGAAGCAGTAATGCGTTTCGGTTTGAAGGGTGGGGCAGCCGTTATAACTATACTGATACCTTAGAACTTATATCTCAAGGTGGGTGGCGCATTTACGTTGTAGATGTCTATGGGCTCCAGTAACCACTTAACATAAAAAAAAAACGGTGGTGCCTACCACTGAAGTCCTGTGGTATGTCCCACCATCACGAATTGAATTGTGTGGGCTTCGTTTATGATATACGATGTTATCAGTTCATTATGAAAGTCACTCAAGAACATTTGTGAAATTTCTTTATTGCATTCGTTGACAAAGTCTTATGCAGACCACCAGACCAGATTGAGGTCTGTTTTTACTGCGTTTCTACATCGAAAAGGCTTTCAATTAAGAGATTACTTTCAATTAATTAATTAAGAGAGAGTATGCTCTGTTATACACCAAAATAAATAAAAACGCAAAAATATTCAATACAAAAAAGTATAATGGGCGGTCTAAGACGTCGGATGTTTAATATTATTCCTCTGAGCCACGACTAATTATTTTAGAAACAATTACAAACACGCAATCAGGAAAATTCGAATCCAACATATCCGATATTACGCCAAACAAATCTATTACACTCCAATCGAAAGCCCTTATCGTTTGACGATCTTATCTCCCGGTACAGATCTCACGGCCCGGCGCCTTTCACGCCACATTAAACCGAGCCCCGTCCCAGGGATGTTTCGATATATTCCGTAATTTATGCCAATCTCCCGCTTAATAACATTTCGTTACTAACGGTCGTGTTGCTCTCGCAATTTATGGTTATTGACTATTTTTAAGTCGCAGTAAATTCATGGATCCAAACTAAACTGTGTAACAAGTACCTTTCCCCGGGGATCTGTTGTCGGCTGTTTTGATATGGAACGCCGTGTATGACTCGATCCCGGGGACCGCCCTTGACATATCTATACTCTATACTAACATTATGAAGAGGAAATATTTGTTTGTTTGTTTGTATTGAATAGACTCCGAAACTACTGAACCGATTAGAAAAAATATTTTATAGTTTAAAAGCTACACTATTTCCGAGCGACAAAGGCTATTTTTTTTTTTTATAAACAATAGGGATCCTTACTAAAACTCCAATAATGTAACCCAAGGTGTAAAAAAATTACCTAAAATATTCTTTACGTCGCGTGCCCTGCGATAACTATAAATGATAGAATAAAATAATGTACTACGACTTTGTAGAGCATATTATTAATTAGAAAAAGTGTCGCAACGGCACATCTAACTATTATAATTGTGCCGCAATAAGTGCTCTTTTATTTAAAAAAATAAAACAACGTCAAATATCGTTGAAATTTTTGTTAAAGACCCGAGTGGAGCTGGAGCGGGCCCCTAGTTCCTTATATACCTGTCGGGTTGAGCTCCTCCCGATCATCACCTGTGTCCTCGTGGTCAGTCACTTGTAGGTTAGACTCGAAATAAGAATACAGTTAAATAATAGCAGACCTGAAATGCGGTGATCTCAGAGATGCATGCGATCGCAAAGGCGCCTCTAAAGAGAATGCCTTCTGTCTCAAATGACTGTCTAGTCACTACCATCATAGACCAACTCTTCAAATATCACACGTCATCCACAGATTCACTGACAGTTGCCATACGTCATTGTCTATCGAACGATATTTCTGGAAGAAATTACGTATAAAGGACTTGGCTTCGGCCTTAATGAAATTTTTATTTCAGGATATAATATAAATCATACAATACCTGGCATCGGCTTTTTTGAAAATTTATTTCAGAAATTATGTAGCACAGACAAGGCTGTATGGGCCTAGATCCCCTTGCCTTTCCTAATAAGGAAAAATTGTACCAAAAAAAAAAACTATTGAACGAGTCAACAACAAGTCTACCTATAAACAGTTACGATCGCAGCGCCATCTCCAATTCCACCCAGGTAATTAACCTGACGTTTCCAATTATATCACAGCTATTTCCACTGATGCTCCGATATACCCAATTCTTCTCGCTATGTCCAACGTGGATGATATGATTGTACTAGATCAGTGCGATAATTTTTGCGAAAGTGGCATTCGTCGGCAGACTGAGATGTGGCATGGCGGTTTTTTTTTATTTTTTTTATTGCTTATATGGATGGAGGAGCTCACAGTCCACCTGGTGTTAAGTGGTTACTGGAGCCCATAGACGTCAACAACGTAAGCGCGCCACCCACCTTGAGATATAAGTTCTAAGGTCTCAGTATAGTTACAACGGCTGCCCCACTCTTCAAACCGAAACGCATTTCTGCTTCACGGCAGAAATAGGCGGGGTGGTGGTACCTACCCGTGCGGACTCACAAGAGGTCCTACCACCAGGGATGCTTATACATGGCTACAATTGAAGCACTGTTAGAGAGGTCCTGGAAATTGACGTTGAGTAGTTCAGTCGATGAGTCTGTGAATATCCTTGTATCCTGGCCGTAAATTGGCAAAACGGTTGCAGAGATCCCAGTGTGCTGTTAGGATCATTTGAGTCAATTAGTACTACCCTTAACAGACAGCCCCTAACTCCCCAGACAGCTTATGTTGCAGATCAGTTGTCCCTACCTACAAATCAAAACGCATCACTGCTGCATTGCATAAATGAGCAGGACGGAGATCCTTATTCGTTAAGGCTCTCATGCCCCCAATTACAAACAAACATGATTTCCCTTGCTATATTTTAATAATTAATTGTCACTCGTCAACACCTTTTAGTTATTTAATAGGAAAAGTCGGTATCTGTTTCAAGGATCCGATTCCCTTTCCATTTAATTTCGCTTGAAGAAGTAATCTCGTGAGTTTTTCTAAAAAACCTGGTATTGAGTTTCGGATAATGAAGCTTTTTCACGCAAAGAGATCCTGTGTTATTTGATTTTAGTATTCGTTATTAACTGCGACCAAGATATCATTACTTTGATGATGAAACATTATCAGTATGAACCGTATCGGGTCTAATTGATAAATATAAATAAAGTATTCAGTTATTCAGTTCAGGAATCATGAAAAAAAATAACTCATCATGTTATCATTCTCAACTGAACATCTAAAAGTCACGTCAAATAAATACAAGCGTTGGTTAAATCTAAATATTTAGTCCTTGAACAACAAGACCAAATACAACGCGTATGCTGTATGCTCAAACAAAAACCTAACTTGATAAAATAATTTTCCGGGAGCCCTTTCGGTCGTTGACCCGATGTCCCCATTCACGCTATCAAGATGTCCCTTGGACGTATCGATTGCACAGAACAATAACTTACAGAATAGACTGGTTTCGACTAGAATTAAACTATGTTTATCATCGGCGTGCCGTTAGAGATAATGACGACTCAGTTTGAATCAGCCACAAACTATGTATTTTGAATTCTAAAGTCACAAGGCTTATCTCATCGTAATAAAATCAAAGATCCCAATTTAGGCAATTGGGTATTTACGCATGGTACTTCTAGTATTACAGGATTGAGCTTCGGAACCCATTTTTCTGCAGCGTGGTGTAAGGTAAGCAAATGTTATTTCTCCGAAATTGTTTACCGCTGCTTGTTAAATGTCAAAGTGCTTGGCACCAAACTCAACGACAAGTACATATTTTATATATGTACCTTCGGTTTGCCTATTTAATTATGCTTGAGAACATGTAAGATCTCAGTAAACTTCCCATTAAATGAGCCTAAGTACGAAGAAAGACAAGACGAAGTTATGTCGCTTGGCAATATAGTGCTCATTCCAGTAAAGGGTATCCAAGCTCCAATTACTTTCTAAGTATTTTTGCTTGAGACACACAGTCGAACTAGGTAGATACAACTTCGAGGAAGAAGTCGAGAGTCTAACCCAACTCGGACGGACAACATTCGGGAAAATGCGCAGAATGTACCCACCCCAAATATCGCAGAAGCTCAAGATGAAAGCCAAGATGAAAATTTTGTACGGCACTAAGACGTGGCCGCACACAATGAGCCTTATGAATGCTGAATAATACAAAGAGCAAAGGAGAGGGCTACGACTGGTGTTCTTGCAAGATAGAATCAGGAACGAGAAGAATGTCACGAGAACCCTGGTAGCTGGTATAGTCGGAAGGATTGCGAGGTTGGAGTGACACTAGGCAAGGCAAATTACCAACAAATTGTATTCTCGACTGGTGACCATCTATGTGTCGTTGTGGTGAATTTCAGGACGCCAATTTCCACTAGTTGACATCTGTACGCCTCTAATAAAGAAGTGCTCTGAGACCACACTAGCAGCTACCACTATACTGCCTATTTCTACCAAATGTTTACATGTAATATCTTGGGTGCTAAAAATAGGTTGAAACACTACATAATACGAGCATTAATACTGTATTTAAGTAGAAATAATGCGAAAACAAAAACCTCTTAAACATATACATAACTCTCAGTTGCAATTGAATCACCAGGTTTTGCAAGCTCTTCAACCCAATTCTCCGATCTGTCTTTCTAACTTCTATATAGCCTTTGTTATCTGAAAGCTCATTCACATCTATAACAAAATCGACTTCTACGCTATATATACGGCTCACCGCGAAAACTCCAACAAAAAAATTACGTCGTCAATTTGATGAGATCCATCTTCCGGGTCGATGGACGGCAATTCTGCGTAATATAAAATATTCTATGGTTCTATCTTTCGTATTCGACAAGGACTGACGCATATCTATGGAATTGCACTAAAATAAATCTTTGATGGATGAATGGAAATCATTGGAAAAGATGGAGTCTTTGCGACAAGAGATAAGGCAGAGCTTAATTTTAGTAGAGAACTGAATTATCTACTGTCAGTCTACTGCAGTGTCGCTTAAGTAGACTATTCAGTTACTCAGTAACAATTACCAGAAAACTATCATAATATCAATAGCCCATATCAGTTGGCCAAATTGAAAGCCACCGAAATGTGATCGTATCGTCATAGATCGGTACTATCAAGACGGTCAATCACTAACCAATATCAATTCTGACGCGCTCCAATGCTTCTATATTGCCTATACGAGTATATACAAACAAACGTGCAGCGTTTGGGAATGACAGTTTTATCTGGTGCTCGTGAAAAAATCCGGCCGTTAAATTTGTCGTGACGAATATTGTTGGATGGATTTGTTTTTAGATTTAAGTGTTGATACAGTTTGGCTCTCAACATGTTTTGAACTATCTCGTTTGGAACCTCTGGGTCTGCGGGCGGACTTCGGTTCCCTCTGTATTTTGTACCGTATGTTCCATGGGGAGTGCTCTGAGGAATTGTTCGAGATGATACCGGCATCTCGTTTTTACCATCGCACCGCCCGCCACCGGAGTAGAGTTCATCCATACTACCTGGAGCCACTGCGGTCATCCACAGTGCGTTTCCAGAGGTATTTTTTGCCACGTACCATCCGGCTATGGAATGAGCNAGGTGAGACGCCCTTGGTCACGGTTCGCCCATTCCGCGAGGACCGGGCGCACCGCCTCGACGGTCCGGAGACCGGCTGACGGGTTCGCCAAGCGGCGAGACCACGCCTCCAGCACAGACCGCCGAGATTGGAGCCTCCGCGCTCTAATCGCTCCTTCTCCGGGACGTGGTTCCCCCCTGTCGCGAAGGTCACATCGCCATGCTCGTCTGCCTAGAAGGGCAATTAAAAAAAATCTTTCTGTTGTTAGAATCTTTAAATAAATATACTTATGATTGAGTCCTTGGTGGCGCATTTGAAGCTCAAGGTCTCATTATAATTAAATTTTATACTAAGCTCAGAGTATTTTGTATTTGTTTTCTTGCAAAATATCATGTGCTTCTTCAAGCGCGACTTGCGGAAAGTATTAAGCAATAGGCAAAGGCTTCGGTCTTCTCTTGACGTTGCTGAAGTTTATTAGTAACCACTCATCTTCAGGTGAGCCTTATGCTCGTCTGACTACAAGGGCACACATAAAAAAAGAATATAATGGTGATTTTGGGATTTAACATTGGGCGTGCACAATATTGGCTGTTAATTTTGAATGAGTTGCATTCGATTATTTGTAAAGATGCTGTCGGATTCACGTTTTATTCTTTCCTTAAATGTCAATGTTTTCAATTCTTCTTATATGATAACTAGCTGACCCGGCAAACGTTGTGTTGCCTTAAATAAGATTTCTAGGGAAATTCTACTGTAGAAAAAAAAAAAAAAACCTCATTTAACCACAAAATACCTCATTATAAACAAAAAAATATATCCAAAAAATTAAAATAAAAAATAAATGTTTGGGGTGTACAACCCTTTTTACTTAGGGGTATGAAAAATAGATAGTAGCCGATTCTCAGACCTACTGAACATACTATTGATACACAAATAAAACCAAAAAAACATGGCTGAAAAATGTATAGTATTGTATAGCTCTCAAATATAATAAGTGTATAATCTATTATGTATAGTGAGTGAGTAAGACAGGAGACCGGCTTCGTCCTCATCCCTACTACGTGATGTTTGCTGGATGAGTGGTGACACTTGGCGGGGATAGCTGATCGATTGATAGTTGATCAGTAGTCGACCGGCGAGGGCGGGAAATCAAATTCAATTTAAAAAAAATCATAATTAAAGGAACTTGAAATTATAAACTCTGAATAAGAATTTATCGTACTACAATTATAATATTTGATTGCCATCTTGCAACCTTATTGCGGATCTGTGCATAGAAAAAAAAATAATCGGGATGGAAAAATAGGGGTTGATCGTATAAGAGTGAAAATTGAGAGTAATATGATTTTTTTATTTTAAGTCATGACAAAACAAAATAAAAAACTTGCCAAAAAAATTAAAGTTTATAATTAACAAATAAAAAATAGGGGTTGATCGTAGAGGGGTGAAAATTTCAGAGTAATATGAATTTTTTTATTCTACGTCATGACAAAATAAAAACAAAATTCTCGCAAAAAAATTTAAAGTTTTTAATTAGCAAATAAAAAATAAAGGTTGATCGTAGAAGGGTGAAAATTGAGGATTGTATGTATTTTTGTATGTTGTATCATAAAAAAAAAAGAAATTAAAAATTGTGTCTAAAAAATAAAAAAAAAATTTAGGTGTGGACTACCCCTAACATTAAGGGGGATGAAAAATAGATGTTGGCCGATTCTCATAGATACCGGATAAGCACAAAAAATTTCATCAAAATCGGTCAAGCCGTTTCGGAGGAGTATGGCAACGAAAACTGTGACACGAGAATTTTATATATTAGATTATATTCTCGAAAACTACTACTACAAAATTCACCCTTTATAACTTGGTAGCAACATCATCGTTACCTTATTTTCACTCCTTCCTGTACTCCTCCTTATTAGTTTCTTTTTTATTTTTTTATTGCTGATGTGGTTGGACAAGCTCACAGCCCACCTAGTGTTAAGTGGTTACTGGAGCCCATAGACATCCACAACGTAAATGCGCCACCCACCTCGAGATATAAGTTCTAAGGTCTCAAGCTCTTAGTTACAACGGCTGCCCCATCCTTCAAACCGAAACGCATTACTGCTTCACGGCAGAAATAGGCAGGGTGGTGGTACCCACCCGCGCGGACTTACAAGAGGTTCTACCACCAGTAACTTCTCCTCAACTTATTTTAGTTTCCCCCTATTTTGAACTACAGTGCCAACAAGAGTGCAACTGAAACCTTTGCTCAAACCCTTCCAGGGAATTCCCCTTTGGTGATTTTAGAGTTCCAGTAAACACTTAATATCTGTATTTTTAATAATATCACATTTACTGACATAACAACGCTAATGAAATTCTGTTTTTCTTTCAGATACTCGTCTGCAGTTCCCATAGACACGGCCATGATATTTCCACTGAGGACCCTGACATAATAGACATGTCGGACAATTCTTCGCATCACGGCAAGGTAAGAGGTATTTTTTGCGCGTTTTGTTGGACAAGCAAGTTCTTATCTATCGGAATGCTCCCACACCTTTTCAGGAATAATGTCGAATCGTATTTAAAAAAAAGCAAATTGTATTCCTTGATACAGACGTCCTTTATTTCAAACCAAAACATAACTGTTTCGTAAAAGATATAGACAGTATAGCTAACCCGTAACCCCTAGTGTTATATAAACTAGTCTGTAAAATATATGTTAGAATTGACCTAAATTTTTTTTTGTTATTGCTTGGATTTGTTGACGATCTCACAGCCCACCTGGTGCTAAGTGGTTACTGGAGCCCATAGACATCTACAACGTAAATGCGCCACACACCTTGAGATATAAGTTCTAAGGTCTCAGTATAGTTACAACGGCTGCCCTACCTTTCAAACCGACACGCATTACTGCTTCACGGCAGAAATAGGCGGGATGGTGGTACCTACCCGTGCGGACTCAGAAGAGGTCCTACCTCCAGTAATTACGCAAATTATAATTTTGCGGGTTTGATTTTTATAACACGATGTTATTCCTTCGCCGTGGAAGTCAATCGTGAACATTCGTTCAGTACGTATTTCATTAGAAAAATTGGTACCCGCCTGCGGGATTCGAACACCGGTGCATCGCTAGATACGAATGCAACGGACGTCTTATCCTTTAGGCCACTTCAATCATCAAATAAAAATAATACGAATAAAACTTTATCCTAAATTTGATTTTTTTTTATTGCCCTTATAGGCAGACAAGCATACGGCCCACCTGATGGTGAGTGGTTACCGTCGCCCATGTACTTCAGCAAAGGGGCAGAGCCAAGACGCTGCCTACCGCTGTGATTTCGCGCCATCCAGCATTTTTCAAATATCATCACCGCCAATTCACATTGGAACAATGAAATATTGATTTGACAGCCAGCAAAATGGTGTCTTATTAGTTCCAATTTAGCCACCTCCATGCAGATCTATGTCACATCATCATGATCATCATCAACCCACAGTCGTCCACTGCTGGATATAGGTATTTTCCAAGCCACACCAATGAGCCCGGTCTTCGGTTATCCTCGTCCACCTCTTGCCACATGAAAGTACTGAAAGGCGCTGATTGTCACATATGTCGTGGAACTTCCAGACCGAACAGACTTTTGTACTAAAGATCGAAAACTACGGACTTGCTGCCAACCTCACTCCGGGCTCGTCACAGTGGTAATCTGTTTCCATCCGATTGATACGTATAGATTTCGATTGGATTATTTCGTCTTCTCGCATTAAAACTGTATAATCTAAAAACTTACTAATTTTACAGGAGAGTGTTTTAAAGGTTTAACATGTAATATTTATAATGTTAATCATCTTTGCAAATTTTATTTTTATTTTTTACCAGTTACATTATATCTGTCTTTTAAAGTAAGATAAAATTATGTCTTAATTTTGTTAATAGTGGTCAAAACATAGGTAAACTATAAAAAAAACTAAACTACGCTCTTTTGACAGTATTTATGAGGTTTTTTTTTTATTGCTTAGATGGTTGGACGACCTCACAGCCCACCTGGTGTTAAGTGGTTACTGGAGCCCATGGACATCTACAACGTAAATGCGCCACCCACCTTGAGATATAATTTCTAAGTTCTCAGTATAGTTACTGCTTATACCAAAATATTCCGCATATTAACTCAATTTCTAATATTTTTGGAAATTGTACACTTTTAATGCGAAAAGGCGATTTGTTAAATCGTTCTAAACACACCGGAAGAGTGTATACTGTAAATTATTTCCACGATCAAACCATATAGAATAACCTTGGTAATGAAAGACCACACTACCGTCATATAAATTTACAAGCGGCCCGCTCCGGCACCGCTCGGAACTTTAACAAAAATTTCAACGATATTTCACGTTGTTTTAGATTTTTAAATAAAAGAACACTTATTACGGCAAAACTATAATAGTTAGAAAATGCTGTCGTGACATTTTTTGTAAATAATAATGTGTTCTATAAAGTCGTAGTACATTATTTTATTCTATAATCAATAGTTTTCGCAGGGCACGCGATGTAAAAGAATATTGTAGGTAAATTTTTTTTCACGTTGGGCTACATTATTGGAGTTTTAGTAAGTATCCCTAATTTTTTTCAAAAAAGATTATAACCTATGTATGTCACTCGGGAATAGTGTAGCTTCCAACCAGTGAAAGAATTTTTCAAATCGCTTTAGTAGTTTCGGAGCCTATTCAATACAAACAAACAAACAAACAAATCTTTCCTCTTTATAATATTATACTTAGTCTGGCCATAAATACGGTTACAATTAAAAATAAACAAAATATTACATTTGAATTTTGTATCTGTCATTTTTATATGATTTCTCATTGAGTTCTCATTTTGGCGCCAGTACATTGTAGAATATTTTGCGATATTAAAATGGAGTGGGGTGATAAAGAGAACCGAATCGCTGTGATTGCATTACACAAAGTAGGTATGGAGCCAAATGCAATTTTTAAAACTCTCCATACGCTTGGTATTAGTAAAATGTTTGTGTACCGGGCTATTAATAGGTGCAATGAGACCTCCTCTATTTTTGACAGAAAAAGATCTGACCGTCAACGTAGTGTTCGTACGAAAAAGGTGGTCAAAGCAGTAAGGTAAAGAATTCGAAGAAATCCTGTCCGAAAGCAAAATACTTTATCTCAGGGGATGAAAATAGCACCTAGAACCATGTCGCGTATTTTAAAAGATGACTTAGGACTTGCAGCCTATGAGAGACGTACGGGTCATTTCTTAACTGATAATTTAAAAGAGAATAGGGTGGTAAAATCGAAACAAGTACTGAAGCGGTACGCAAAGGGAGGTCATAGAAATTTTTTGTTTACGGATGAGAAAATATTTACAATTGAGCAACATTTTAACAAACAAAATGACCGTATTTATGCTCAAAGCTCTAAAGAAGCTTCCCAATTAGTCAATGGAGTGCAACGTGGGCACTATCCGACTTCAGTGATGGTTTGGTGGGGTATTAGCTATGAAGAAGTGACTGGACCATACTTTTGTGAAAAAGGTACCTTAAACATCGGCACAAGTGTATCAAGATGCCATTATTGAAAAGGTAGTGAAGCCCCTTAACAACACCATGTTCAATAATCAAGAATGGTCCTTCCAGCAAGACTCGGCGCCAGGTCATAAAGCTCGGTCTACGCAGTCTTGGTTGGAAACGAACGTTTCGGACTTCATCAGAGCTGAAGACTGGCCGTCGTCTAGTCTCGATCTTAATCCGCTGGATTATGATTTATGGTCAGTTTTAGAGAGTACGGCTTGCTCTAAACGCCATGATAATTTGGAGTCCCTAAAACAATCCGTACGATTGGCAGTGAAAAATTTTCCCATGGAAAGAGTGCGTGCTTCTATTGATAACTGACCTCAACGTTTAAAAGACTGTATTGCAGCCAACGGAGACCACTTCGAATAAGCTTTTTATACTTCAAATTGTTTTATATTTATGTATTAAACTAACACACTGTAAAAGTAATAAATGTTATTTGCCATAGATTTTTTTTTGTTTTCCTTTGTAACAGTATTTACGGCCAGACTAAGTATAGTATACATATACTATCATCGTTTCATTGTGAAAATGCTTAGCCAGAAACACAATAAACCGGTACTAAACAAGTTAGATTTATCAGCAATGTTCCTAGTTGAACCGAATGAAGATCAGTATTCAGGCAAGACCGCCTCGATTTGTCAACGTCTGCAGCACACCCCCGTTGTATGGGGTCGGAATAGATAAAGGGGTTCCTTGTACGTGTTGATGGCCCATATTTAGTTTGCGGTTTTGGTTTGACTGCGTTATGTGCATTTTATAATGGAAACATGATGTTTTGGTTAAATTAGTTACAGGTCACGGGTATTTTTGCCTTTAGCGCTGTCCTGAACCGCTTGTGGTAACAAGAAAATTCTTTAGTCTTAAATGTATAAGTTCGCAGAGGTGTGTTTGGATATTCTGTGTTTGGTCATACCCTTTTTATTCTCATCCAACTGCTAATAGTTAAGATACTAAAGGGACCAAATTCTTCTGTTTTCCAAGAACTGGGTGGGCATTGAAGAATATCTATCAAAACTAGCGAACAGTAGCATTGACATTCTTGAGACATAACTCGACAAGGCGATACCCGTGAACGCGACGTTGACTGGTCCCGTGCTAAGTTCGTAAAGAACTTGTGTTACAGATAGTATAGAGTATAACGGAAATGAATGTAAGATTTGTATTATACGCATACATATATTTAATATACATCCATAATCCTGGAAAAGATATTTTATATATATTATACAACTATCTTCCCTTGGCGGGATTCGAACCCACGACCCCTTTGTGTAGTGACCATTTCACTTACCACTACACCAGACGGCCGTTGATATTACTCGTTAGTTCAACCCTACGTTGTTATGCCATTCTAAAAACGCAGTCAGCGTAATTTAGTTGTATCTGTATCCGTACGGTTTCCCGATTGGGTTGAAACATTTCACAGTTTTAGCACTTTAAGGTGAGTTTCAAATAGGATTAACGTGCCACAAACAACGCGAAATTAGCCCCAAAACGTGTGCACGAACATTTCGGGACGGCCGTGGTCACAAATAGATTCACACATTGTTCTCATAAATGAACAAAGGCGTTGAAATCGTGCCGGATTTTAATCGATAATGACAATACAAAGCGGTCGACCATTATCTATAATAATGTTACGCCGGTAAGAGTAACGCCATCTATCGCCGAATAGTTGAACGAATAGCGTAGGATCTAGTAGCACCTAGAACGCTCGAGAAGTACAATGCCATCTATTGTCAGATAGCGGAAACACGATACTAGAAATGTGCGGAAAATTCTCGATAATTCCAGGGATGTGGTATCGGCTACAATCGGGCTAACATAGCCCAAAGTAAAGCCCAAGACTGGTCGCGTAGGCGAAATACTGTCAAAGCCCTCTCTCTCCCCAACCTGGGGCCTAGCGACATGAAACAAACAAATTGTTTTCTAGAATTTGTTTTGTTTTACTATGGCCAAGAATCTAGAAACACCATAACGCGAGTGCCACAGCCTGCCTTGAGACATGAGGTTTCAATAATGTTAATTCAACCTTCGAACTTGAAAGTATGACTGATTCACGGCAGCATTAGGCAGGATTATGAAGACTCGTGCCAGATTACTAAACGGCAGTGAATCCTGTTAGTGGATCCTATAGTACATAATATTATTATTATATTTAATTTGGGAAAAAATAGAACCTGAGTCGAGTTCTTTCTTGATTCTGCTCAAAAGAGGAACTGTATTCCGAGTCGGTGATAAGGTCATAATTTAAATGGGCTATAAAGACCTGTTTGAATATAAAACTTTTTTATTTTGATTAATTATTGGAGCAGGTTTTTTTTTGCGTACTATCACCTTGTCTGGTGCCTTACTTCCGTCACTAACCATTCCTTCAGTGGAGTGGCCAACTGACCTATGCATGAGACGGCAGATTGCACTTCATGTCTGCATTTGTTTTTCTAATCCATACTCAGTGAAATAAATGACACGAGGCTTTCAATGAGGTAAGATTGAAATAGCATTCAATGGTTGGCAAATAAAAAAAAACTTATGAAGACATTTTAAAACATATTAAAAATCCCTGGCACACTATGCAGAACTTCTTATGTTATGAATTATCCAATGTATCATAAGCAAGAATGAATTTCTGTGATTCTTGATCGCCTTTCGTATTTTAATCGCAATGTTAACCCACCTAAACTCGAATATTCATCGACCACCAAATCATTACCAAATTTACTATATACGTATACATATTTGGGTCAGAAAAGGCGTAAAATTAAACACATTTTCGTTCAGACCTTAAGCTCATAAGTGCTTCACTCCACTCGGCGGTTTGAAAAAAAAAAAAACATCAAAACAACATCGTGAGGATTGACAAATTGAAGTTGTACCCCACGGGCTAGGAATTTGCATATGTTAGTACTGTTTTATACGTGGTCCAATTCACAAAAGCGCTGAGGTTGAAATTCAATTCTATTTTTGTGTGTAAGCATACCCATACGGAAGAAGACCCAGTGGCAGAAGTCCAATGCGCTGGTCGGACTAGATACGCTCCACTCTCAACACTTCAGCTCACGTTGCCATCCAGACAGCCGAGGATAGGCAGGGGTGGCGCAGGATAATTCAGGAGAAAGTTATTAAAGGGGGCCACGAGGCCACGGCTCCATTGAGGATTATAGATGCAAGGTGGAGGATACTCAATAATAATAGAAAGATTGCTAAAACGTTTAACATTTAAAAATCAACACTTTGCCTTTATTATGTTGGCTTACTTAATAATATTGGCAATATCAGAAATTGTGGTAGGGGAAGAGAGAGAGAGTATTCTTTATTGTACACTAACCAAAGAAACAATGCGAAACATTAAATACAAAAAAAAAGTACTATTGGCGGTCTTATCGTTAAGAGCGATCTCTTCCAGACAACCATCAGGTGGAAAAGAATCGTTTGGAAATTAATTACACGCGGTGTACCAATCAATTGAGATTTAAATTATTGTATACACATACACACATACATACTTAAATATACACAAATTCCTTGCATATTTACATTAATAAATCTATATCTATACTAATATATAAAGCTACAGTGGTTTTTACCGATGTTCCGTTATAACTACTGAACCGTGAATCCAATTGACTTGAGAAATCCATGTAGAATATACATGTACTTAATGAATAGGCTAATATTTATATGAGTGTTAGACTCCCTACACCAGTTGCGGGGACGTTAATGATGAGAATCCTTGTGATGGTGAGAAATAATGATATTAATTTTAAATGCCCAGCGAAGCGAACGGGTACAGCTAGTATCTATATATTAATACGTGAAGCAAAAACTTTGTATTTGAAAATTGTGCGGACGGAGGAGTATGAAATTTTCCACACTTATAGAGAATATAGAGAAGAAGTGCACAATGCTAATATTTTTTTAAAATAATTCATAAAATATACATTAAATCAATAAATAAAACATTACACACACCACGTACCATGTATTTGACGCACACACGCATGCATACTATTTATTGTCAAACTTTTGTTCTTGGCGTCTGTTGTCAAATTGAGAATAAATTAAATATTGTTTGTCTTTGTTAATATTTTTTATAGTGTAGTCTTGGCGAAATTTGTTATTATAGAAGTATAAAATACAATCATAACAGTGTACAAACTTACAATTCCAATTAATTATAGTCGAATTTTGACTACTGCGGGACCTCTAGTACATATAAATACACAATGTAACGTAATAATAATTTTGCTTCTTTACACATATATAAGAATAAACAATTTAGATAAAAAAACATACTTATAATACCTATGAAACATAAATATACAATTGAAGTAAATACCAATTCCAGAATCAGAAATAAGACATATTTATTTCGAACAAAACGCTGCCTCGTGTGTATCGCGCCATTAAATCCTTTGAAACGCGCGCACTTTGATTGTAAATTTCAATTGCAACGATGCGATGGTGGCGCGGCGCCTTGTTTACATTCACACTGGCGGCTCGTGTATTGTTTGGGAATAGGAGCCTGCAAAATGGCTTCGTACGAATTAAACTGATCTCTGTTGGCTTGATTTTTTTAATTTTTTTAGATGTGTGGACGAGCTCACAGCCGGTGTTAAGTTTTTTACTGGTGGCAAGACCTCTTGTGAGTCTGCACGCGCATGTACCACCACCCCGCCTATTTTTGTCGTGAAGAAGTAATGCGTTTCAGTTTGAAGGGTAGGGCGGCCGTTGTAACTATACTGAGATCTTAGAACTTATATCTCAAGGTGGGTGGCACATTTACGTTGTAGATGTCTATGGGCTCCAGTAACCACTGAACACCAGGTGGGCTGTGAGCTCGTCCAACCATCTAAGCAATAAAAAAAAATAAAAAAAATAAAAACCATAGGCATCTACAACTTAAATGTGCCACCCACCTTGAGATATAAGTTCTAAGGTATCAGTATAGTTACAACGGCTACCCCACCCTTCAAAGTTCAAACCGAAACGCATTACTGCTGCAAACAGGCGGGGTGGTAGTACCTACCGCTTGCGGACTCACAAGAGGTCCTACCGCCAGTAATTACGCAAATTATAATTTTACGAGTTTCATTTTTATTACACGATGTTTATTCCTTCACCGTGGAAGTCAATCGTGAACATTTCTTAAGTACGTATTTCATTAGAAAAATTGGTACCCACCTGCGGGATTCGAACACCGGTGCATCGCTAGATACGAATGCAACGCACGTCTTATCCTTTAGGCCACAAAGACGTCACCAGACCAGATTAAAGCAAACATAAACACAGCGAATGCTCACCCATTATAATAGTTTCTATGAACTCCAATAAAAAAATGTAAGCCGTCACGGGACGCCTGGCAGATGTGAAACATCGACATTATTTTGTAAAAGTAATGTGCAGAAAAGAACAGATTGTGATAGGAACTAAATATGTCATAATGATAAAATAAAATATTACGAAAAAATAATTTGTTTTCAAGTAAAACACAGAGAGAATCGCACAGTCGATTGCGCATGGCGACGCGTCGCCACACCGTACACACTACTGCATATAGACTGTATATATATACCATCATATAGCGTGGCGACGCGTCGCCAAGGCATACGTCGCCATGCCAGAAATCGGTTTTACGTGCGGCTATAGATGTTTCACATCAAAACTAGATGGATCCTGATCGTCTAGGCTCTGCGTTAAAATATCCCTCCCTACCTACGACCAAACTGAGATCTAAGCGCGCAGATACTCAAATTTACTATGTGTCAAACGGCTGGAACTGAGAAATCGATATTGTGATCACAGAAATAGCATTTTCATTAGCAAAGTCTCTACACTATAATGAGCCAGACTGGAAATTGACAGACACTGAATGAGATAGGGAAGTGAATGTCATTTGACCTTAGCCCATAAAGGAATAATTAATCTGAACACCTAAATCATTTAGATATTGGGTTTTATGCCAATAGGTTTTGGAATAATGAGAGGTCTGCCCTTGATCTTAGAACACGCCATTTGCAGCACCTAGTAGTTTGGTCATGCCATTTATACCCTATCACTCGTTGGCTTTGAATTCTGATAGTTACCACATTTGTACGATGCGATACATATCGAGGGGTAAAAGGCAATTATTTTTTTTATTGCCGTATAGGCAGACGAGCATACGGCCCACCTGATGGTAAGTGGTTACCGTCGCTCATGGACGTCAGCAATGCCGGGGGCAGAGCCAAGCTGCTGCCTACCGTTTAATACTCTTCACAAGCCTCGTTTGAAGAAGGACATGACATAGCGCTCGGGAAACACCGTGGAAGGGAGCTCATTCCATAGCCGGACGTGGCAGAAAAATCTCTGGATCTCTCTCTCTCACTGTGGATGAACGTAGTGGCGATTTCGGTAAACAACATATTTGCAACTTTACGGGAGAGCCATTTAAAGTTTAAAATTTGGTAAAACTATCTTTAAAAAAACAACTTCTTCAGCTATTTGAAAAACTTAATTGAAGTTTAATTTCTTCTTCTTCCTTGTCGTACACTCTTAAAAGAGCGGTCGTGGTCATGCATCAGTCGAATCCTGCGATATCGATGCTCTCGCGATGTGACGCCATGTGGCACGATGTTTCGCGGAGTGAGAGCAATCATTTATGTTGGAGTGAGTCACAGATTTTACGAGGTCCGTCCGTCGTGTTAGAGATCGTCCGCGAGATCTTTTGCCCTCGACTTTCCCTTGCACCACCAACCCCTCAATGGAGTCCTCATTACGAGCGATGTTCCCGAAGAACTTGAGGATTCGTATTTCAACTGTTGACGATATCATGGAATAGATAAATAAGGTTATTTATCTATTCCGTGGACGATACTGTCTCTCCTTGATGTTGAGCTCTTTTAGGATTAAAAAGTTGGTACGCTGCGCAGTCCACGGAATTAGAAACATTAAATTTGAACAATTAACCAAATAAAAAGGACTTTTAATTACGAAGGAAAGTGGCACGTATTTAGCAAAATACCCCTTTAACTAAATATAGCCTTTCACTCCTCAATAAGTATGCGGCACGTGTTTCTGTTAGACTAAGGATAGTACAAACTTGAAATTCGATAGAAAGATTAGGTACTTCTCAATTCGATAATTTTACATTTACTTATTTCACTCATGGTGGTAGGGCGTTTTGTGAGTCCGCACGGGTAGATACCGCCACCCTGATTATTTCTGCAGTGAAGTAGTAATGCGTTTCGGTTTGAAGAGTTGGATAGCCGTTGTAACTATACAGAGACTTTAGAACTCATATCTAAAGGTGGGTGGCGGCATTTGCTTTGTAGATGTCTATGGGCTCCGGTAATCACTTAACACCAAGTGGAGCTGTGAGCTCGTCCACCCATCTAAGCAACAAAAAATAAAAATCATGAAATACGAAATCGAAATTATAAAAAAAAACCATTACAAGGCTTACATGTACTTTGATGTAGAAAAGAAAAAAATTTTTTTTTTCATACTACCTGTAATCTTAATACCTCATACTATATTTGCAAAACGCCAAATAAAAAATAAAGTTTACGATCGAAGCCATTTTCTTGAAGGAACGTTCATAATTTTGCGCGAAGCTACAAGCGAGACATGAATACTTGAAACGACTATGAGCGAGCGAGACGATAAATACGGTACATGATTGAGCAGTTCCTTAGGTTGCTTTACGAGCTAGCTTGTAGCGGTCCTAACCTTTTTTTCATTTCGGCCCAGAAAAATAGGGACATGCAAAATTGCATTATTTACCACAAGTTAACTAGAACTATACTAGTTTTTAGTGTTACCGTATTGGAAAACCCAAAGACTACAGTTCGTTTTATTCTCCGAAAAGTCAATGTCGGATTTGCTTAGGTCTTCTTCCACGGGAATTTACTAAAATATTTTTTTTGTTATTGCTTTGATCGGTGGACGAGCTCACAACCGACCTCGTGTTAAGTGGTAACTGGAGCCCATAGACATCTACAACGTAAATGCGCCACCCATCTTGAGATATAAGTTCTAAGGTCTCAGTATAGTTACAACAACTGCCCCACTCTTCAAACCGAAACGCATTACTGCTTCACGGCGGAAATAGGCGGGGTGGTGGTACCTACCCTTTGCGGACTCACAAGAGGTCCTACTACCAGTAATTACACAAATTATAATTTTCCAGGTTTGATTTTTACAACACGATGTTATTCCTTCACAGTGGAAGTGAATCGTGAACATTTGTTAAGTACGTATTTCATTAGTAAAATTGGTACCCGCCTGCGGGATTCGAACACCGGTACATCGCTACACACGAATGCACCGGACGTCTTATCCTTTAGGCCACGACGACTTATTAAGTTAAGTAATATGTAAAGCACACACACACACATCAGTATTCCATTTTGTACTATTGCAAAAAGAGAAACTGTTATTTTTCTTGTCACTATTCATTTTGTTTTCATTGGAAACGTTACAATTCATACTTTAGAAGTTGACGCTTAAGAGGGAATTTGTATTCTTTTTTTCTTCTGAAAGTAACATCTAATATTTTACGGCATCCGATATTCCGCTACGCAGAATTCCGCCCTTTATCCACAGACCTGTTCTATTATCGTTCGCTTTGACGGATATTTCGCAGATTATTTCAGACTTCTCCACAGAGAGAGTAATGCCAATTACTCAGTCTCCGAACAAGGGTAGCATTACAGATTAAATTAGGATTTTATAGAGTTAAAACTACCGCATCTACCGCATTTTTTTTTCTATTATCTCTATTATCTATTTCTCTCTATGATCGCTTATGTCAAGCGCATACCTTATAGTTATAAAATACGGAAACCAAAAAAATAATAATTTTTCAATTACATCTTTGGTGTTTACTGTAAAATAAGGATTTTGGATTAAGCCATTTCAATTCTAAAGGTTTGATATACTACACATGCCTGTTCCAAGCATCCTAAAAATGCTTTAGGACCACTTCTGTTCCATACAGCACTTATCCTAAACAAGCTAGTTATCTTGGAAATTTACTGGTCACCCAGATTGACTGTATCCTTTTGTCACAGATTATAAAACTATTTATAAACGAATGTCATAGTCCGGGCTATCAGTTAAATAAAGCAATAAGACTTTGCAATAGAACGGCTTTGAAATGAGTGGTGTTTCCCGAGCGCTATGACATGTCATTCTTCAAACGAGGCTTGTGGAGGCAACATTTCACTGTAGACAGCGACTTGGCTCTGTCCCTGGTATTGCTGAAGTCTGTGGGTGACGGCAGCCCCTCATCATCAGGTATGGCCGTATGGTCGTCTGCCTACATGGGCAATAAAAAAAAAACGGGATCATCTTGCAACACGTCCAAAAGCTCGCGATGAATAATTTCTGAAATAAAAGGTGGGATTGCTTCCAGCCATTTTATTCATGATGTCTAAGTCTTTTGTTCCTCTCATGCGGGTATGATTCTCGCAACTACAACAGAGAATAGACAGTGGTAATTCAATAAGGTCCATCTTTTTTATTTTTTTTATTGCTTAGATGGGTGGACGAGCTCACAGCCCACCTGGTGTTAAGTGGTTACTGGAACCCATAGACATCCACAACGTAAATGCGCTACCCACCTTGAGATATAAGTTCTAAGGTCTCAAGTATAGTTACAACGGCTGCCCCACCCTTCAAACCGAAACGCATTACTGCTTCACGGCAGAAATAGGCAGGGTGGTGGTACCCACACGCACGGACTCACAAGAGGTCCTACCACCAGTATCTTGACATAATATATCATGCTTAAATAGGATATTAGAATGATTTTGCGATTGCAAACTTTCAAATACTTTTTGATTTTCGTGATTACCAAAAACGCCATATTTTACTGTATGGTTGATTCTTAGGTATCGAATTTTACTGTATACCTTTTGAATCTCTTCAACAGCCAATTAGCGTAATAAATACTGTTACAAAAACACAAAGCCATCTCATAATACCCGTAACATGAAAATCTCTTTCATTGCAATATTGTATCGGGATGTCATCGCATTCATTATTTGGAACGCGTCCAACGCTCCGATTGGCTTAACTCGATTCCGTATATCCATGTTAAAAACACTAATTGTAATTTAATTAATTTCAATTAGGTGTCGGAACGTTTCGGTGTTGACTTTTCGAATCCGTTTGTCAAAATTAATGACATCGCTGGGATTTTGATTTTACACATTCACGTAAATTACGGATTAAGTTATAAAAATGCTGGAATTGGAATTGGTAGATATTTTTTTATAATCATAATTTGAAAATTTTGATTTTAATGACTGATTTTGCTTTATCACTAATGACTCAACTTTATCATCAGGAACAATAACCAGAGTCTAACGGAATACTGGAGAAATCAATATAAGCGTTTGGCTTAAATAACCTTTCTACTATATCTATAACCAACCACAATCAAGCTAAACTGAATAACTTAGTATCGTAACTAATACAAAGGTACTAGAATTTTAATCCTAGAGTAGGTATCAGTTTTTTTTTGTCTAAGCAAATACAAGTCTAAGGTGTATTCGCGAAGCATAATTTAGTAATCCGCACCGGGAGGAGGGTATATACAAGATTGGTACCATAATACTATCTATTTTGACCGCCAATCGGCCCCTCATTCCAAATTCGAAGCGTAGGTCAGCTTGTATAACATAAAGACACTTCAACCTGATTACTTAAAGCTGGTAGGAGCACCGAAGCTGTATCTTCCATAGACTTCTCTGGATATTGTCTATAGATTGCGATTAAGGGCATTACATCAAGATTAGTCCTAACTGATTGACTGATGTATTGATCACCCAGTGCTTAACGATCTACTACTGTAATGCTAAGATTTTGACATTTAACCAGTCGATGCCTTATATGCCTAAAATTGACTCCTTTTTGTGGTTAATTGGGAGTAGAAAATTCTGAAGCTCAGCAAAAAAATATCCTTTTCAATTAAAGAAGCATGTAAGTAAATGTTATATATTACGTATATTGTTACTGTTATGCATTTTCAGCACAATGTATTAACTTACTGAAGCCGTACCCACTAAACGACTCCCCTAGACTCCCGCCCAATTGTCCAAACCCCCGAGGCCAGAACCCGGAGAGGTAAGGGGGTTACCGCGGTCAGCCCTTCACCCAGACAGCGCAGCTCACCCCAAGGACGCCCGGCCGATGGAGCCTTTAAGACGAACTCACCGAAGCCGGCAGAGATCGTTATTTTTAAACCAAACAAAAGAAATTAACAAAAAGAATGGCGAAGTAATTGGAAAAATTTCCTTGTTTTTATTGTGCACATAGAGAAACCAAAACAGATCTTTTTAAATCACAAAAGATCCTAATCGATAATTATAGTTTCCCAAACAAAAAATCCGGCCGAGAAATAATTCCGAATGACACATCCATTACATATCCAAACTATAGGTGTAATCCAAACACACATTCCGAGTTTAACCCGGTTTAATCCCAATTCCGGGACGTCTGTCAGCCGTCAGCGTCGTGTAAACGCGTCCTGCGAAAACAAAACGAGAATTGTCGCTTGTCGATCAAAAATAAGGTTGTGTTCTAGAGTTTTTACTGGCTTTGATAGGTATTGCTTTAAGTCTTAAAACTGTACATAACTATATTTCGGGACGTCGGTATGCCTATGCGACTTTGATTGGTCATTACAGGGATCCGCGGTGAACGTTGAAGTTCAGGAAACATTGAAATATATAGACTGTAGTGTTGATTGGTCACTATTTTAATTATACAATCACTAAACAATCAAGGATTAGAATAATAATAAATGATTTAGAGTCAATCGGTTTGTGTATCTATACCACGTGCGACGGCCATTACAAACGCATTCTCAATTCGGTGTTACCAGCTAATGATTAAAACTACCATTTAGTCGAATACGAGATGATGATTAATCATCAATCAATAATCATCAAAATAATGGAGTAATTTATCAATAAGTTAATTATTAAAAAAAAGTTAACTCTTAAAATTAACTGATTTTTTTATTGCCCTTTTAGGCAGAGGAGCATAAGGACCTCCTGATGATGAGAGATTACCGTCGCTTATATACGTCAGCAATGTCGCTCATGGACATCACCGATGCTACTCATAGGCATTAGCAATGCCATTATTTGAAAATGTCACACGGCATTATTTATGATGATATGGGTAGCATGGCTCAGTTCACAATACTGTCCATGTCTATTGCGGAGCCGTCACATAAACTAATTTGAAGAATAGGAGATCCTATATCAATAGCTGGCAATACCACGCTGTGCTATCTATAGACTCAAGTCACCAATTAATACCAAGTTGACCATCCACTACCAACCTGCAATGCTTGTTGGCGAGTAAAATACTCCGATATAATACTCACAGAACGCGGTTTTTTTCCCTACCTATCCTAGTAACCTCTAGGCGTTATACTAGATTTTCTAGGCGAGTAGGTGAACTCACAGGGCTCTAACCTGAGGACGTTGCTAACACTAGCCCTAGCAAGAGCAGTGCTTCCCAGAATCTACCACCGGATCGGAAACGCGACCCACTGAGAAGATGCGACGAGAAACTTAGTGGGCTGTGTCTATGGGTTACTTTACTCGCCGAACCCTTCGTCGTGACCGGCGCAGAACGCTACTTACTACCTATACTATCGTGAATACCTTAGCCACCTCAAACAACACCTTTTTTTTTTTTTTTGTTTTTCGGGTAGAGGGCCGAACCTCCTACGAGGTCCCCGCGCAAAAGGGGCGCGCGGGGTATGTGAGACTCAACGGTCTGCACGGTGTTGTGAGCAGACCGCGGGCCCAAGGATTTTAGGACCCACCCACTAAACGACTCCCCTGCACTCTTACACCCGACGTTCAATCCCCTCCGAGGTCAGAACCCGGATGAGGTAGGGGGGCTACCGCGGTCAACACTACAAACAGACGGCGCGGCTCACCCCAAGGACGCCCAGCCGACGGAGCCTTCAAGGCGAATCGAAGGCTCTGAAACGTCGGCCGTCTCGGTACGGCAGCCCGTCGGGCCGCCCAGACGGTGCCGCTGGTGTCCCGGAATACCCCGCTGGACCAGAACCAGCCTGCCGGGTCGGGACGCGATACACCGTCGACCGGTCGCTCTATTCACTCCACGGCAGCGCGCTAGAGTGCTGGTAGCGCGCCGCGCGGCCTCACNTTTTTTTGTAAGTTTGTATATGCAGTTTTTTGTTTTCTTTGTCTTAATTTAATATTAGTTAACGATATTTTTATCTTAAGCACAAACGCTCTTAAGCAAGATGTGTTCACATCCAAAAGGGTGAATTCGATAATGTATTATTTTATGTAAATAAGTTCAATGTTTATGTGTGCAGTTTTCATCCAGTTGTGTGAACCTAATAAAAAAAAAAAAAAAAAAAAAAAAAATAATCCCAATTACGTGTTCTCTCGACCCAAGTCATCAAAACAACTATCCAAAACTTCAATTCAAAGTTTCTTGCCGAAAATTTTTTGTATAAAAAAGCTATATCAAGACCTTTCGGAGCTCGCATGTAATAATACGCCCTTAAAACAGAATTATAAAGTATTAGATCTTGTGTTCGGTACGCCTCATGGAGCGTGTCGCTCAGATTTCGTAACGAACGTTTCCCTGCCCTCTTTGCATACACGCACTCGGAATATTAATTTTGCTGGTATGAAAAAAGAGTACATCCAAAGGAACGAAACAATTTTATCGAGGGGAACTTTATAAGCGACTTGTGATTTTTAAGGGCGGGTTTTTTTTCTCATGCATTTTTCCGTTGTGTTCGATAATGGAATTTCAGAAGGTAAAACCGAAGTTTGTTCTTAAACTTCACGGCCCGTCGATTCCGAAATATAACGTTTGGTTTGGTAATTGACAAAGCATGTCCCTTAAAAAAATATATAAATAATATTCTATGTAAGTACTAAAATCGATAAGTCGACGAACTGGTGGTAAAACCTCTTGTTAGTCCGCACGGGTAAGTACCACTACCCTGTCTATTTCTACCGTGAAGCAGTAATGCGGTTCGCTTTGAAGGGTGAGGGGCAGCCGCTGTAACTATACTGAGACCTTAGTATTTATATCTCAAGGTGGGTGGCGCATTTACGTTGTAGATGTCTATGGGCTCTAGTAACCATTTAACATCAGGTGGGCTGTGAGCTCGTCCAACCATCTAAGCAAAATAAAAATTATCGATAAGTCGACGAACTTAGCTGGTCACTAGCTAACTGAAATCGTATTTTTCTGTAGCACTAATATATAAAAATGAATTGTTAAAACTCGAGAACGGCTGGACCGATTTGGTTAATTTTGGTCTTGACTTATTTGTGGAAGTCCAGAGAAGGTTTAAAAGATGAGAAAATATAAAAAAACTCGGAATTATATAAAAAACAAACAATTTTGTTTTTCCTTTGATGTGTCCCCTTGGTGTTTCTTTTATTTATCGATTGAGGCACTACGAAGTCTGCCGGGTCAGCTAGTTTAAAATAAACTAAAAGAATGAAGCAGCGTCTATCTTCCGTCGTTCAGAATCGCATATTCACTTTCTTTGGTCATGTGTCGCGACAAGTGACGACTCAGTGGAACGCTTTATAGTGCAAGGCATGATTGAGGATACAAGCCCACCAGATCACCTTTACGATGGACCGAGCAAATAACAGCAGCTAGTGCACAAGAAAGGTAGAGGTATGCGAAGAATGGCCACGTCTTGTGAAACGCACCACCACACGAACTGATGAAACAACTACTCTGCCAAGAGTGCAAACGACTAAGAAAATTTAATGAATAGAATAGAAACAATTAGCGTTAATATCAGCTGTTGTTTCAAGAAAAGGGCTTTATTTTCGAACAACATCAGATAACTCAATAGCCCTTTACTGAGTTAATGCTTAAATTTTACTTCTATTAAAACAAGCAATAGGCAGCAAATACTGCCATTGAATGGTACTAATGTTCCCGTAATAATTCTGACACAAAGTGTGCTCAAGGTACTGTGAACCAACCACGCACGGTCGCCCGGCCCTAAATTAGAATTCGCTATGTTATGGCTGCGAGAGACTGACATACATGCTTGTATAAGTTGAAATATATACATATATAGATAATGAACACCCAAACAACAAACATACCTATTCATCACAGGAATGTTTGCTCGAAGTGAGAATCGCACCCACGACCCTTAACCCAAAAATTAGGGCTAACTAACTACTGCAACACCGAGTGGGTAAGAAAAGGTAGATTTTAAAGGAAAAGTCGTTATGAAGATTCTTAAAAAATCGAGTTTTCGTACTTATATCTCTGTAAGCCGTACATTTTGGTAACATTGTACCAGCGAACAGCATTAAAATGAAGTGCCTTTTCTTTTATTGCTTAAATTGATGGACGAGCTCACAGCCCACCTGGTGTTAAGTGGTTACTGGAGCCCATAGACATCTACAACGTAAATGCGCCACCCACTTTGAGATATAAGTTCTAAGGTCTCAGTATAGTTACACCGGCTGCCCTACCCTTCAGACCGAAACGCATTACTGCTTCACGGCAGAAATAGGCAGGGCGGTGGTACCTACCCGCGCGGACTCACAAGAGGTCCTACCACCAGTAACATAAACATATAGTATAACTGGGCCACATTTCAGTCTGTAAATATTATAACTTTATTTGAGAGAACGCACTGACCTCATTCGTTCCAATATTGGATAAAAACCAAGTTAAACACAATACGCTGAACCTTTAATCCCCTATTCAACCCACGACGTGACCAGAATCTGGTCGCAGCCAAGTAATTGTTTCCAGCTTGTCCCCGACGTTACTCGATGACTCTGCTGATTTATGTACGCGACTGTACAGCTGTGTAGTTGATTTATCGTCTACTGTTCGCATCGGAAAGTAGTTCGAACCCTAACAATAAAGTCGGGCTTTCGTGATGTGCTATTTGGCTGTTATTGGAAACAAACTATGAAATTTCCAAATTATATATAGAAATAAATAAAATTGGAGTGTCTGTTTGTAATAATAAAATAACCACTTTTTACTAAATGCGTAAGTATGTATATGTTTGTCTGTCCGTCTGTTTGTTCTGTCTAATCTCTGGAACGGCTGAACTGATTTTGACGGGACTTTCACTGATATGTAGCTGATGATATAAGGAGTAATTTAGGCTATTTTATTTAGCAGCGTCACCCTCGGTATGACAATGACCGTGGGTAACATCGCGGGACTCAGCTAGTACTTGGAATATTTCTGGTTTTGCCTATTTAAATACTTGCTATTACTAATTTTGTCAAGAATTTGGTTAGTAAATCCGTTTCTGTCAAAACAAAATAGCTCACGAATCGCGTGATATCATTTCCTTGTTGTATTAATTAGCGATGACGGCAGGTAACAAAACAAGGGTTCATTCTATTTGGAAGATAACTTAAGCATTACTCCAATGAAGACTTTGACCTCACGTGTCTCAACGTCGACGATAACATACCTTTTTTTTTTTTTTCGAGTAGAGGGCCGAACCTCCTACGAGGTCCCCGCGCAAAAGGGGCGCGCGGGGTATGTGAGACTCAACGGTCTGCATGGTGTTGTGAGCAGACCGCGGGCCCAAGGATTTTAGGACCCACCCACTAAACGATTCCCCTGCACTCTTACACCCGACGTCCGATCCCCTCCGAGGTCAGAACCCGGATGAGGTAGGGGGGCTACCGCGGTCAACACTACAACCAGACGGCGCGGCTCACCCCAAGGACGCCCAGCCGACGGAGCCTTCGAGGCGAATGGAAGGCTCTGAAACGTCGGCCGTCTCGGTACGGCAGCCCGTCGGGCCGCCCAGACGGTGCCGCTGGTGTCCCGGAATACCCCGCTGGACCAGAACCAGCCTGCCGGGTCGGGACGCGATACACCGTCGACCGGTCGCTCTATTCACTCCACGGCAGCGCGCTAGAGTGCTGGTAGCGCGCCGCGCAGCCTCACCCCCTCAGGTCGCCCCTTGACCTTCACCGGGGGGAGGCCGCTACCTACAGGGGCCGGGACGTACGGGCGTATTCCCGCCTCCGGCCCCCGGCTCGACGGCGACGGATCGGTGCGGAAAGGGCAGAGCTCTCCCTCTCTCGCTCCGCCGCCTCCTTCTGCGAGATGGTGGACTCGCAAAAGTCGAGCATCGCCTTCCAGGACGCGTCGCTGCCGAGCATCGTAGCCACGACGCGCGGCAGCGAGAGGTTCTCTCCTATGACCGCGACGAGGGCGGCGCGTTGCTCGTCGAATCCAGAGCAACGCGCCAGTGTGTGTTCCGCGACGATAACATACCTAGATGACATAGTGATCTTTTGCAATCATTTTATACGATCTACGTCAAGGAACGTGACCTTTGTGCTTTGTATCTGTTGCTAAACTAAACTTATTCAACAGGATCGAGGAGGCTGGTCACAGTGGAGCGATTGGTCCATGTGCTCGAGGACCTGCGATGGTGGAGTGTCTAGACAACTGAGGACCTGCTCCTCACCGGCCGGCTGTCGTGGGGAACCTGTGCGTTACAAGATCTGCAATATGCAGGTTAGTTTAATTCAGCCATTTTTAATATGCTAACAAACAACATCTTTCGATACGTTTAGGAAAAAAAAAATTGAAATTTCGGAATATCAATAAAAAAAATACTTGTAATTTCTCTCACTCATGCAACTACTTCTCTTAAGACACTAGACAATCTCATTTACAACCGGTAATTCCATCATTCGTGACTTCTGCGTCCAAGGAAACATGACTGTAGAAAAAGATAAACCAGTGCGGTCTCACACCTTATTGTAGTTACCTTACCCCCAGTTATTCCGCATAATCTTTTGCACTTATAAATTTCATTTCACAAAGTCATTCCTTCATCACGGCAAGCGTCCACGAATATGTGATTGTCACTGCTCGTAGGATTTAACCATTATTACCATTTAGACCACGACGACTTTTTGACGTGACAACGTCTTATAATTCGATGGAGCCGGCTGCACGCACGAAAAAACATAACTCATTGAGGCGTTCCATTTAAGGCTTGAAGTGTAAGCGAGAGCGCGCAACGAGCGATAAAGAGGCACAATCGGCCTCCGCGTTCGGCAGCGTTCGACATCTGTCTCTCTCCTACTTGAGTGAGCGATGCATCCGCGTGGACAGCTGCTATACAATAATACATATTTTCGTCAAGTATGAAGTTCAGTGAAATGTGGTGTCAATTGTCCATACAAAATAATTATCTATCAAATAAATAAAATTAAAATTTTCTTTTGAAAAATGAAACCATTCCATCAGTATTTTCTTATGACGATTTTACGTTCAACTATCGTCAGTAAACCGACTTTACAGACAAACGATTTTTAAAGTGCCAATTTTCGTCTTCTATTGCAAACTAATTTAACACGTGATGTTAGCGGTACGAATTCCCCTAGACCCTGACACGGCGTATCGATTAAACTTTAACGTATTTAAAGCAATATCAAAACTAAGTAAACAGGTTGAAACTTGGCTTTCATCGTTCAGAAATGCCCCTATGATTAATAGTTGAGTATTCCGGCTTCGACGTGGGACGGGTTTGTTTACGCCGATGATTGAGACTTTATGAAATCATACACGAAACTGCGTCTTTAGAAAATAAGGTAGGATATCTTTAAACGTTTGTAATGTAGATAATGTCGGCCAAACTGCATTTTCGGAAAACGTAATACGGTTATAGTTCGAATTCTGCTAGAGATTAAGTAAAAAAAATAATTAAATATAAAATATATACGTGTGTAAGACGTGCATGTGTACATGTGCACAAAAAACTAACGTATGAAGGAATATTATGTTGTAAGACAACTTATGCGATTATAATTAGACAATAATAATTTAATTTTAGAACAATAATAAAATAAGACCACGCTATATTTAGAAACATTAACAAAAGCAAAACATTAGCTGTCCCCTTCACACTCATAAGCTAGACCGCGCGAGAGAGAGATGGGCAGACTTATCATGATGCGCATGCAGCACAAGCGCAACTTGTGAATGTGTTGAACGCGAGTTACATGGTAAGCGGAGTGGGGGGGGGTATTAGGTTTTATTTTCGTTACGGAATTTCTTGATTCGGTCGCTCAAAGCTCGCGATAAGCTATACAATAGCTTAAAAGAAAATTCATAAACTTTATGATTATCATTTAATTGTCTATGAATATCTAGTCTGTTGAAAATCTGAGAAATGTTCTTGACGATTCTAGGGATTTCGTATCGACTATAAAATGGTTGCAGAGATGGCACGCAGTCAGTTAGTAATCGGAACTACTCGAAGCGAAGCAGCGAACGGATCGCCTGAAGCGAAGCGGAAGAAGCGAATTAAGAATTCTAAAGTGTTCTACGAGTGTTCTGAGTGCTAATACAGTTTTAATTTGTACTTTAATGGAAGTTTTTGGAACCCCAGCGGGTAACATTACACTGTCAAGTCTTTTGTCGTTACGCATCGGTGTGATGGACGGTCGCGGTTAAACTCTATCAAAGTGTTCACAACTCGGCACAAACGCGTTTTATCGTGAATGAATAATTTGTATCCGATAGTTTGTCTTGGCTCGGTTTATGTTCGACGAACTTCTGGCGACACACAGATAGACAAACAAAACTAGTTTGTTGCTCCAAGATCGATAGAGTCAAAGAAAACGACAGGAACATTGATAAAGTCTTAAACGAATTTTGAAGTCGTCGTGGCCTAAAGGATAAGACGTCCGGTGCATTCGCATGTGTTCGAATCGGTGTTCGAATCCCGCAGGCGGGTACCAATTTTTCTAATGAAATACGTACTCAACAAATTTTAATGTTCACGATTGACTTCCACGGTGAAGGAATAACATCGTGTAATAAAAATCAAACCCGCAAAATTATAATTTGCGTAATCACTGGTGGTAGGACCTCTTGGGAGTCCGCAGGGGTAGGTACCACCACCCCGCCTATTTCCGCCGTGAAGCAGTAATGCGTTTCGGTTCGAAGGGTGGGGTAGCCGTTGTAACTATACTGAGACCTTAGAACTTATATCTCGAGGTGGGTGGCGCATTTACGTTGTAGATGTCTATGGGCGCCAGTAACCACTTGACACCAGGTGGGCTGTGAGCTCGTCCACCCATCTAAGCAATAAAACAAAAAAGTGGTTTAAAAATGTTCCCGATGCCAAAATGTTAATCATTTGACACGCAAAATAAAACGAAAAAGCTGGCAGTAATTTTACCGCCCCTGTACTCTCTCTGACTTTCGAAAGATATTGGAGGGTATTTAACGGTAGGCAACAGCTTGGCTCTACCCCTGGCATTGCTGACGTCCATGGGCGACGGTAACCACTCACAATCAGTGGGCCATATGCTCGTCTGCCTACAAAGGCAATAAAAAAAAGTGACGTAGCATGGAAAATGGTGCGCAAATTGCATTTATTAGATTGTTCTAATTAAGATCGGTTCCAGATCAACTTCTACTGCCCATCTGATGGAAAATACCCATCCATGGGCATCGCCTCTACCAAGGGCACGGTCACGTATCTACCTACCCCTGGTAATTCAATAAGTTTCTCATAACTCGTTGAAAACGAGACAGCCGTTTAAGTTCTTATTTGTTTTCAGTGGTAGTTGAGAATATTCTCATACCTGTTATGCTGAATGTAATGTTTTTATTTGGGTCATAATAATATGAGGGGCATTGGTGTATGTTAGTGTCGAGCGGAGTAAAATCCCCGGTTGAAACGGAACACAGAAAAGCGAGGCGTCTGACCAGCAGTCTGGTCTGGTCTGCCTACGGAGGCAAGGTGACCTTTACCTGACCTTACATCTCTCTTCGCAAGCCTAATTCCACATGACCTAGACCGAGAGTTGTTTGTGAGCTATCCGTTTCCTGCCTCGATGGCAACACAAAATTCTCCCTGATACCTGGTTTTCGGGATTTGGCAGGACGCGTGCAGAGCAGCTTTCGTACGTCGTCTTCTTGGGTCTCCTCGCCGATTTCCAACCCAGTACACGGAGGGAATCCAAAACATTTAGAATGCACCTTTGGGCCATATTGGATCATATACAGGTTTCCAGTTCAACAGCGACGGATTGGTGCGGAGATTAATGAACGCGCTCTTTCAGGACCCACCACCTAAAATGTGTGCTTGAAAAATACTAAAATAGATATCTTTTTTAGTTATTCACTCATGGCAGAGGGGTCGTGGTTGAGGACTCTTCATTTTCATTGGCTAAAGCGCCCCCACTGGTTGCGGTCTTCAATGCCACTGCAACTTTGGACCTACGACGTCTCTGTCACAGCTTTTTTGAGGTCTGTCCAACACGTAGATGATCGACCATGTGACCGCCGACGATATAAATTGTACTCGCTAACTGGGTCATAATAAAATAATCGTGTTACGCCTGTGTGTATACTGTGAGTTCTTAGCTTCAAAACCAAGGTCCCACATATTTCTACCACATAATTATAAGTTTTCCAGTGTTTTTCCAGGGCATCTGATGGAACTCATGTTGGCGTTGTATATCGCCTCCGATAATCGTAGGTGGGCAGACGAGTAGGCAGCCAATTGAGTGGTTACCTTAGCATATACAAATTCATATATCACAAAACGAATTCGCCCATCCACCCATATTTGTGTCTGATATCCAAGTCTTCAATTGTATTGTGTAGATATAATAACCATCCCACATTTCCAACTACGCACGCTCTATTCGATTTCCAAAATTCATTACTCTGTATTTTTTCCGTACAACAAAGAATAAGAAAAGTACCAGAGCAGTAAACTCCGAAGGGAAAACCAGATTAGGAATGGAACAAATAACGGACTGGACGATTCATCTTCAAGCAATTTACTTCGGAACAATTCTCGGAAAACAAAACAGGCTGCCCTATTGGATTTAAAAGAGCCGGTAGTCAATAAAGTAGAAGCAAATACTATATCTTATTGTCATTCAGCTCACGGTACCGGTTACTGTCGTTGTCCAGTGATACCAGGGGCGAAAATTTACAAGAATTCAGTTAAAAATAAAAAATAAAATAAAAATATAATACAACATTATTAATTAGGGTATAATGGAATTATTGCGAATACCAACGAGGTAATAATATTAGCATGTAGAACCTATCCCCTATCCCTTTTTACACCGGACCGGACACCCTATCCCTTTACGCCGGACACCCTATCCCTTTTTACAGCGATGCTATGTTTCTATGTTTCGGTTTGAACAGTGTAAACTTTTGCATCTATAGTATTAGTATTATTATTTTTTAATGGTGGTAGGACCTCTTGTGAGTCCGCAGTAATGCGTTTCAGTTTGAAAGGTGGGGTAGCCGTGGTAACTATACTGAGACCTTAGAACTTATATCTCAAGGTGGGTGGCGCTTTTACGTTGTAGATGTCTACGGGCTCCAGTAACCACTTAACGCCAGGTGGGCTGTGAGCTCGTCCACCCATCACACAACAAAATAAAATAAAAAGTGTATAGAAGATTATACATTATAATGATTGCAGCATGAGGAAGCAAGTCGAATAGTGGTAGCATTCCATGTGAGCTTGCCGTTTTGAGCTCCAAGAGCTCACCTATACGCTGAGCCTCTCAAAGCTATCAGCATAGGTATGCATAAAAAGGGGCATGAATAAAAGTATTGTAAAAAACTGATAAATACGCCTATAATACGACAACCCTAAAACCGCCCATCGGCACTCCAAAGAACTTCAAGCGATTAAACTCATAAGAAGGCTACATCCTTTCGACGCATGCAAATACTGCGGTCTGAGTGTAGACCCCCAGATTCGATGTGAAATATGGATGAGCTTACGATATCTCGAACTTTTTGTTCGTCTTTTAGAGCTGTTGATTCGTGATTTATTGTATCTAAATCTAAGTTGAATTGGGAGGAAGGGAATCGAAGTAAAAAGGGTTTTATAAATATTGGAGATTTAAGTAAATTTTGCGCGGATTACGTTTGTTGAAAGTTTTTAGATTATTCTAGAATGTCGTCGAAATTGTATATTTTTGAAATCTTCATGACATATACTATGAGTGGTGGTTAAGGCTGTATGGGCTAATTCCTTTGTCTGCCCATTGGCGAATTAATAAACTATGAATGGTGGAAGTTCTCCGTTTTCGGATGTTATCAAATAAATAATTATTTTTTTGTAAAGCAATGCCAGGGTGAAAGAAATGTTGATACATAAACAAAACAACGTGAAAAAGTAAGGCATAGTTTTTCAAGTACAAATAGTTTTGACACAAAGTTGGCCCACTTTTGGGCATTGTCTTTTGTATTCACAAAAGATAATTCCAAGTTCGAAGCTTAACATTATTTTATAGGATGTAACATTGTCTACGGACACTGAGCTCACCTGCTCGTCAATAAAACGTTGAAAAAAAAAAGTAAAAAAAAAAATTGTCTGTAAAGTCGATTTACGGACGATAATCTTACGTGATAACGTCAGTATGAGAACTATTAGAACTGCCAGCTCTGACGTCACGCGAGAAGAGAGATGAATGTGTCACAAGCCAACGGTTTGGGCCGATCGTGCCTCTCTATCGCTTGTTCCGCGCTCTCGCTTGCACGCTCAGGCGGAACGTGACACTTTTTCGTGCGTGCAGCCTATGTTCATCGATTTATAAAACGTTGACACGTCAAAAACAATTTGCAATTAAATAAACAACAAAACCCGATCGTGATACAGAATAGTCTTCTTATATTCGTTAAAAACATATAAAATCTCATTAAAACAGGAAATGAAAAAACCTGCACGCGAGCAAATATAAGTAATCTTAAGGAAAATCATGGGATCATGTATCAAACTTCAAAAGACATTCGCCTCAAAGGAAGCATTTTTGTATGTGTATCAGGAGGTCTCCTATTAAATTCTTTTAAGACGCTTTCGTTGACAAAAGTTAGGAATTTTTTGGCCTCCTTCGATCTATCTTTTATGTTATAATTATTTTTGGTTTAAAAGACACAGTTTTATTGCTTTTTTCGTTGCTTGTGGCTTGTTACTTGGCAGGCAATGTAACACAATTAAAATTAATTGGGGAGTGGAGTCAATAATCTCAAGCAAACGCGAGAGCACGATTGTCGCTTTCTGTAATACATTGCGTGTTCACGAAATTGAATCCTCAAATAAGACAAATATAAAGGCACATTTATATTGAGTCAGTAACTAACGTCAGTGCATTGCCGAGTCAGTGCTGACCTGGCACTGCCATCGTGTAAATTGATTTCAAGTCAGTACACTACTGTCGCGTCAGTACTGACTTCAATGTTTCCGCTTCATATTGTTCGGCGCCAGTCCGCTCCACATCACAAAATGACATGAAAAGTAAACGTCACGAAGAACTTAAATATTATTCAACTAGCGACCCGCCCTCGCTTCGCTTCGGAAACATTAAAACACACATGAAATCAAAAATAAAAAAGTAAAAAAATAATAAAAAAAAGTAGCCTATGTTCATCAGGGACAATGTCGGCTTCTAATGGAAAATGAATTTTTCAAATCGGTCCAGTAGTTTCGGAGCCTATTCGAAACAAACAAACAAACAAATCTTTCCTCTTTATAATATTAGTATAGACTATACCGCCACAATGAATGCCTGTGCATTCTCAGATTCAGATTCTCATTGCATTGCATTCACAAATCCAGTTTGTATTCCCCAGGATCTTCAAACTGGCCTGCGGCGCGCATTGTGCGGTACCGTACGTTTCGTGGAGTCGGAGTGGTGGAGCTCGATGGGGTTTAGTCGGTAGTCGGTTTTGCGGGGCGGGTCCTGCGTGGTAGACGCCGGGCAGCGCCTCGCGCGCCTTTCTCAAGGCGTAGTCTCCCGGTAGGAATTGGAAGAAGAGGAGGACTTTGGTCTTCCTCTTCTCCCTCTTCTTTTCTGGAAGCGCCGGAGTCCGACATAACCCGGTCTATTACCCCTCTCGACCGGGTATCCGTAAATAGATTCCCCAGCTTTAAAAAAAAAAAAGGATCTTCAAACTGGGTTAACAATAGAGCTGAGCCCCAGTTTGATCTCTGTCATCTATCCATTTTCTTACATAAATTCGCTTATTTTTAGATATTTCTTCTAACATGCCAATTAGTTCTTGCATCATCACAAAGGTACATTTTCTCAATAAATTATTAACTCTGATTTTTTGCTGTTTTCGAGAATCCATTTTCCCGCACTGTCTTTACAAACGTGTTTCCACCATAAGAAATATCCTCGACTACTGACGAAGTACTGACTCCGTATAAATCGTATCGGTCAGTTTTCGGCGCCAGCACTGACGTTAGTTACTGACTCAATATAAACCTGCCTTTATACTCATTTAAAATGAGTCTTAATATTTTCGGCTTACGAGGCTAATACGGCCTAGTTTAGTTTCGAGTACTTTTCCATAAGCCCTGCATTCGCAATGCTCATTCAACTCCGAAGACAATGGTAAACGACTTCTTGTTATTTTTCCACAGCCGTGTCGAGCGAACTCCTCGCTACTGGAAGATGATGTGTGGCGTGAGCAACAGTGCAGCGCTCACGACAGCACCCCGTACGGTGGAGAGCTCTTCCACTGGAGGGCTCATCGGGACGACGCTGAACCCTGCGCTCTGACCTGCAGAGGAGTCCCGCAGCATTCTGGCGTGAGGCCAGAACCGGTAAGTTACATAAACCACTCGCGTTGATTTTATATGGAGTATATCGTTTTGTTACACTCTCCAGCATATCTTCAAAAAACGTTGCCATTTTGTATCGAAGTAGACTTCGATGGAGACAGAGCAGAAGCTGGATTTTACGTCTCAGTTATTGCAGAATGGCTTTTTTTTTTGGAACGAAGTTCCTTATGGGACGATGCAGACCCTAACCAGGAAAAAAGTCCGTAACGTAAGATTTTTATTAGTAATGCATACAGTGTACAACTTAACTTTGTAATAACACACAAAAAATTACATATTTTTATATTGACCACGATCTCAGAGCGTTCGTTTGCGCAATACACTAACTCTTATGCAAATAACCGTGAATGAAGTGTACCACAATAAGTTCGCACGTTACCGAATGACCGTGGGTTATTACGAAGCCTCCAGTTTTATTTTCTTTATACCTCGAATAGAACTTTAAATTAATATTTTTATAATAAGGAACTTCGTTCTTATCCGGTGTCCCACGACACCACACATCTTTTGCGCAGAACTGCTCCATGACAGAAAGAGCTCAAGAAATGCTGCTCGCCGTCTTCCAGTAAATAAATTCTTTTATCGCTTTTTACGTTAACCCTATCTAGTGATGTAGTGGTGCTATTCTAAGATGACACCACAAATTCTAAACGAGCTAAAGTATTCAACGCTCATTATAATTTTTCGTATAATTGTCATAATATTATCTGGATCTATTTTTTTATTATCACTAGTCAAAGCTTGTCTGCTTTGCTGTGCAATATTTGATTTGACTCTGATTCGATAGATATCAAAATTCACTGAATCACTCGTTAGGCCAAACTGAAGTTTTTTCTGAAGATAATTTTCTCGAAATGGGTCCAGTTGCTTCGGTTGATCCGGTTTCGATACTGAATAGACTACGTTCTTTTGTTACAGACTGTGTCACTAGACGAAGACGATCATATCGTGGTGGCTGTGCTCGCCGCAAGAGTGTCAGACGGTACCAGATGCAGGGCAGGAAGTCTGGACATGTGCATTGATGGACGGTGTCAGGTAAGCTATGTTTCGGACTTTGAAGAGTGAGTGTACTATTGTAATGATAACACCAAGTCCTAACTAAGTTGCTAATTTTAAGATTTTTCTCTTGGCAACCCTCTCTTCTGTTCCAGCCTTTTAGCTTCGTGCAGGGCAAGTTGTAATAAAATTTTAATAAAATTAGAATAAACGCTAATTTACTGGTGGTAGGACCTCTTGTGAGTCTGCACGGGTAAGTACCATCGCCCTGCCTATTTCTGCCGTGAAGCAGTAATGCGTTTCGGTTTGAAGGGTGGAGCAGCCGTTGTAACTATACTTG
The DNA here is from genome assembly GCF_003987935.1 of Bombyx mandarina. The sequence goes on from NW_021011495.1 coordinate 2,154,697, forward strand.
AGACCTTAGAACTTATATCTCAAGGTGGGTGGCGCATTGTAGATGTCTATGGGCTTCAGTAACCACTTAACACCAGGTGGGCTGTGAGCTCGTCCACCAATCTAAACAATAAAAAAAATAAAAAAAAACGTACCGACATCCATAACATATTATTACCTATATACATGTTACGGAACAATAACAGCTTATGGTTGTGGAATGTGGAACGTTTATCTGTATAAGATCAAATGTATAATTATAATTTTCTGTCTTCAAAGGCTTAAGGAAAGTATTCGCGGCACACAGTAGATAAAGATACAGTTTTCGTGTCATTCAATGAACAAAAACATATGGTAGGAGGACCGAGAAAGTCTCATCTATCGGCATAAAGCTTTTTCGTTACGTGACGCTTTTGCCGGTCAACTCTGCATTAGCTACCGTCGATCCAAAATACCAAGGATACGCGGAAGACGTAACGTGGGACGCCCCTTGGTTAGGTGGTGCGATGACCTCCGCACGGTGGCCGGCAAGAAGTGGATGAGGAGAGCCGCAGACCGGGCTCAGTGGTGTGGATTGGGAGAGGCCTATGTCCAGCAGTGGACGACTGTGGGCTGTTGTTGATGATGATGATGATGATCCAAAATAAACGTAAAACCAAGGGCGGATCCAGCTTTGGCGCCAGGAGGGGGTCATATAGTCAAATTTTCGATGCGATTTTCGATTAATTATTGGAATTGAGATGGATATGAGTTTGATGCACTTCTTGACACTCGCGGCAAGGTCACTTTAGTTTTCACTTTTAGTTTTTCACTAATTAATGAGCCCGGACGGAGACGTCCCAGGGATACCTTAACCTTCGGTATCCCACCGCTGCCACCAAATTGTCATAGGGATTTGGCCGAAGGCCTTTTTAAAAAATGAGATTAAGAAAGAATAGATTTATTTAATTAAATTACAATAAATTGGGCTCAATTTAGGGCAAGTGTCACGTGCGCGGATGATGGTTTCAAACTGATTTAAATTATACGAGTAAATATAAAGAGATGATCAAACTGCTGACTTTGTGATTTGTAATGGGGTTCCTTAGCACTATTGTATACGGGAACCATTTATAACAGCTCGTTCCCAAACGCTTGCCATCATACAAAGTTATTATATTATATTAAATTAATTAAATATTGAAGGTATGTAGTTACATAAAATCTGTATAGTGACAAAATATATAAATAAAATCATTAGGTTCAATTAGTGGTTCACCAAGTCCTGGAACCAGCTCAGGGGGGGGGGGGGGGTCATGACCCCATGACCCCCCCCTGGATCCGCCGTTGCGTAAAACACCACAGTACTCTTATCGATTGTTACATATGTACCAACATCAGAGCGAACATCAATTAATACAGTAAACCTAATTTCCGATTTTGAGCACTAAATTCCCTATTTCGTAATTAACTAGGCAACATTATCACGCGCTCTGAACCGCGGCTCGTTCGTCCGGAATTAATCAATAATATGGTGCACGCTTTGTTCGAAATTTGACGATTCGCAATAATAATTCCCCTTTGAATTTTGCGCAGTCGATGCGCGTTTACAATAATTACCCAACCGATTTTCGAACGAAATGGCATCATGGCATATAACACTAAATAATTAAGACAGTTAAAACGAAATCAACTATTTTTAAATATTTTTTTAAGCTATCTTCTATCGCGGGCCTTGAGCGCGACGACTGAATCAAGAAATTCCGTAACGAAAATAACCTGACACCCCCACTACGCCTACTGTGTAGCTCGCTTTCAATACATTCACACGTTGCGCTGGTGTAGTGTTTGTGAATAAGCGCGCGGCGTGACGTCGCACTGTATGAGCATCATGAAAAGTCTGCCCATCTCTCTCTCACGCGGTCTAGCTTATGAGTCTAAAGGGGACAGTTAATGTTTTGCTTTTGTTAATGTTTATAAATATAGCGTGATCTTATTTTTATTATTATTGTTTTAATATTAAATTATTATTGTCTAATTGTAATTGCATAAGTTGATAAAAAATGCTTTGCAATAGCTTTACCGCGGCAGTCCCCGAGTGCCACACGTCTTTTTTTATTACTTAGATGGGTGGACGAGCTATAGCCCACCTGGCGTTAAGTGGTTACTGGAGCCCATAGACATCTACAACGTAAATGCGCCACCCACCTTGAAATATAAGTTCTAAGATCTCAGTATAGTTACAACGGCTTAACTTAACTTAACTTAACTTAACTTAACTTAAATTGGCAACAACAACCAATTCAAATTATTATTTGTTTATATATGTTTTTATATGTATATATTTATGATATGTATATGTATATGTATTTATATTATGTCTATTTATGTATATGTATTTATTTAAGTACGAGTATTTGTATCTATAAATATTATGTATGTTACATATACACATATGTTTACGTAATATCATCTTCATACTACACCTATCAAGCTTCATCTCTGCACTCCCCTAAGGTAGACTGTTAGAGAATGCCTATGGCATTAAGTCCGCCTTTATACTTTCTAGTATATGAAGTTATAAATAAATAAATAAATAAATTAAATTCGGGCGGGCCGCGAGTGACTCCCATCGCCACTGCAAACAGAGCCATCCGAGCGACACCTAACGCCGCACCCCAAATTTTCCACGTCATAATGTTAAATTAACTGTAGCAGAACGCTATTTTATTAATGGCCCACACAAAAAGGTCGTGTTTATTTGCGACCTGCGCTCCGTAAAGCATAACTAACTCAATTTACTACACTACGATGCTATTTCTCGCGTATGCCCTATTTTAAAAGAATCTAGCGTTTTTATCGTCCTGTCCGTTACGTGTTTTAGTGTAGGGTAGTTGTTTGTTGAAAGCAGCAGACCGAATGCGCATCGATGCTTTCGAAATGTGGTGTTGGAGACGCATGCTAAGAATTCCGTGGACAGCCTTCCGGACTAACGTGTCGATATTGAAGCAACTGGGCATCAAAATCAGACTGTCTACTGTATGTCTGAAGCGGATCCTCGAATATTTTGGTCACATTGCGAGGAAAGACGGCGATAACCTGGAAAAACTTATGATCACAGGGAAAGTTGAAGGCAACAGATCTAGAGGCCGCAGCCATACTCGTTGGTCCGATCAGATCCGCACCGCTTTGGACAGTACAGTGTACAGCGCGCTGCATGACGCCGTGGACAGGGGAAAGTGGAAAAAAATCCTAAGATTGAAGCTCATGGGTGATGGTGGTCACGACCCTCAGACATGAGGAACACGACTCGAGGAGGAGGAGTTGTTTGTTGCATAGGTGAATGAACTGTGACGTCACCATCAGCTTGAGACAAGCTGGATGTCTCGGTTGTGGTAAGAACAGGCTCAAACCGGACCACACGATTGATAGCTTCGCGTCGGGAATAGGCAAAGTGGTGGCACCTACACCTGCGAGTATCTAATACGCACTAACACCAGTATTTATGTAAATCATATTTATTTTACTCCACAACATGATATTTTTTTTTTGGTTTAGGTAAAAAGAATCGATTTAATAAAGCGTTTTTTACTGGTTTTGTTTTATTTGTGACTTTTCGAATACTGTTCAGTTTTTGTGGTCAAAAACATAGAAAAGCGTGAAAATCTAGTTTGAAATATGTCCCACAATGTGGTTCCTTCATCATGGAAATCGATCCAGAGCGGGTGTTGAGAATAACTATATTTAAAAAAAAAAAAAGATGCTCGTACATGCCAGAAGGATTTGAACACCGGCATAGTCATATCGCTTGATATGAATAAGTACACCGGGCGTCCTACTACCTGGCCTAAAGGATAAGACGTCCGGTGCATTCGTGTTGAGCGATGCACCGGTGTTCGAATACCAGGCGACTACCAATTTTTCTAACGAAATACGTACTTGCCTAATGGTCACCATTGACTTCCAAGGTGAAGAAATCGTGTAATAAAAATCAAACCAGCAAAATTATAATTTGCGTAATTACTGGTGGTAGGACGTCTTGTGAGTCCGCACGGGTGGGTACCACCATCCTGCCTATTTCTGCGGTGAAGCAGTAATGCGTTTCGTTTTGAAGGACGGGGCAGCCGTTGTAACCATACTGAGACCTTAGAACTCATGTCTCAAGGAGGGTGGCGCATTAACGTCGGAGATATCTGTGGGCTCCAGTAACCATTTAACACCAGGTGAGCTGTGAGCTCGTCCACCCAGCTAAGCAATAAAAAAGCTTCAACAATAAAAGTTAATAAAAAAAGAGCTTGTAACTTGAACCAAACCACTACTTTGCTCATTAAACATTCACACGGCAAGCGCACTGGTTCACACTGAAAGCTAGACACATAGCACCGACCCGTTTTGATAACGAGTTTATTTTTAAAATAAATAACTCGCACCGCTAAAACAATGTGAAAGGAATATGAGCCGTAATGAGTTGTGAAATAAGAGCCCCTTTCGTGTTCGCGCGAAATGTATTCTTGTTTCGGAAATTAAGATAGAAAGTGTGTCCGAATTCAAATTAAGGGGATCTCGGTATTTTTTTGTAATGTCACAATTATTTTTCGGGTCAAGTGAATTTGGGAATTACCTGAAAATAATAAAATCGAAGATATGGTTTTGGCTGAGGTGCTAATTTTTTCATTGGAATCATAGGTTAGACTGAGACAAATTTAAAAAAATTACACTGCAAAAACCCCTTCCGCTTTCACAATATTATAGTAGACTAGCTGACCCGGCAGACTTCGTAGTGCCTCAATCGATAAATAAAAGACCTAAACTTTTATATAGAATAAACTTAAAACAAACAAAAGGAATCCGTCCGACGGGGGACACGTTAAAGGGAAAACAAAATTGTTATTTTTATTTAATTCCGAGAATTTTCATATTTTTATACCTTTTAAACCTTCTCTGGACTTCCACAAATAATTCAAGACCAAAATTAGCCAAATCGGTCAAGCCGTTTTCACATAGACATGACCAATGAACCGTGTGGACTAATAAGTTTAAGCCAAAATAAACATTGGCACGGGTAATAATTTACTCTGACATTTCAAAACAGGCGACTTTTTGGCGGGAACGCGAGGAGTGAAGTTGTGTGATTTATTTTATTTTGTCTATTTAGTGTTTCTTCGGGTTTAAATGTGTAATAAAGGTGGTTTATTAACTGTTTAATATCTGTGGAAGTGCACAAATGTGGGAAAATGAAACAAAACCGCTGGACGTAACTTCTCGGGATCCTCCAAAAAGTCCACTCAAAAAATTTTAGTAAATGATCACCATTTTACTGAGATTATATTATTATTTCATCCCATTTCATTTCATCCTAGTTGATTAATGTCTCAAATTAATCATCTTCATATAATTTCACTCCATAATATCATTTTTCATAAAAATATGAATATAAATTAAAATAAGACATGACTTAAAGGTCGCTGTTACCAGGTCATAAAATCCCTTAAAAAAAATCAAAACAGGCGTTTATTCTCGCATACCTGTTTTAGAAATACATAATTTACACGCTAGCTTGAGGGGGTTGTTTGATAATTGGTTGCAGGGGTAAAATAAAATTGATATTTTAAATAATTAGATCGTTTTATTAGAACATAAGCCATAGTTACGTCGTAAACAAAGTTCTAAAAATATAAAATCAATACCTAAAATCATTACATACACACAAACAAAACAACTAGCTGTTACAATGAATGGAAACCGCGCGCTTTAACTAGTGATAGCTTCGTAATGACCATATAAGGTATTCGTTGGTACCGGAAATCAAATTCTTTCTAGAACATCCGATAACAAACACCACACGTCAGGCGGTCATAACAAGTGGCCACTTGATGGGTTTCGGTTTGAAGGGTGGGGCAGCCGTTGTAACTATACTGAGATCTTAGAATTTATATCTCAAGGTGGGTGGCAGCATTTACGTTGTAGATGTCTATGGGCTCCAGTAACCACTTAACACCAGGTGGGCTGTGAGCTAGTCCAACCATCTAAGCAACAACAACAAAAAAACTTGAATATTTTTTGAATGGCTCATATTTTTAGAAATCTGTTACAACATTACAGCCACCTAATGCTAAGAAGCCCGTTAACACTATAACAAGAATGAGTGCACCCAACATGACGTCAAAACTTTAATTAGAACCTAACCAACCTCTGAAATCAGAACCGAAGAAGACAATGAAACCTACAGCAACTGGTATCCCAAGAGTGGAAGGTATGGTCTGAATTTAACTCGTGGTAGGACGTCTTGTGAGTCCGCACGGGTAGGTACCACCACCTCGCCTATTTCTGCCGTGAAGCAGTTATGCGTTTCGGTTTGAAGGGTGGGGCAGCCGTTGATACTGAGACCTTGCAACTCATATCTCAAGGTGGGTAGCAGCATTTACGTTGTAGATGTCTATGGGCTCCAGTAACCACTTAACACCAGGTGGGCTTTGCTTCTTTACACACAAATAAGAATAAGCAATTTACATATAAAACATACTTAAAATACCTCTGAAACATAAATATACAATTGAAGTAGATACCAATTTCAGAAATCTACCTTATCAGAAATTAAACTGGTTGACAACTAATATTAAAAAATAAAAGATGTGTGGTGTCGTGGGACACCGGATAGGAACGAAGTTCCTTATTATAAAAATATTAATTTTAAGTTCTATTCGAGGTATAAAGAAAATAAAACTGGAGGTTTCGCAACAGCCCACGGTCATTCGGTAACGGCAAACTTATTGTGGTACACTTCATTCACGGTTGTTTGCATAAGAGTTAGTGTATTGCGCAAACGAACGCTCTGAGATCGTGGTCAATTAATGATAAAAAAATATGTTATTTTTTGTGTACGTTATTACAAAGTTAAGTCGTACGCTGTGTGCTATTACTAATAAAAATCTTACGTTACGGACGTTTTTTCCCGGTTAGGTTACACCTCCGCATCGTCCCATAAGGAACTTCGTTCCAAAAATGCTCCTTAATTAATGAGGCGTTTGAAGTTACTTGGTTGATCATTTAACATTGCGACGCTACTCTCTGATCGACCAACGCACGTCATCCACTTCGCATTAAATGACAAGCAAACGCTTTAGGCTTTAATATTTACCGGAATTCCGAATATACATTTGCGGAGTATTATCAAAGCTATTTTCGTTTGGGACACACTGCTATGAGGTTCGAACAACCAGACCAACGCAGAAAAAATAATTACCATTGCAAGACTGGGAATTATCTTTGTTTATTGGAGAAAATACATGAATATAATGCCTATTTCTGCCGTGAAGCAGTAATGCGTTTCGGTTCGAAGGGTGGGGCAGCTGTTGTAACCATATTAAGACCTTAGAACTTATATCTCAAGGTGGGTTGCGCATTTGCGTCGTAAATGTCTCTGGGCTCCAGTAACCACTTAACACCAGGTGGACTGTGAGCTCGTCCACCCATCTAAGCAATAAAAGCAAGCCAGTAAAAATGAGACAGACTTTTCCAAATAACACTGAAAGGACATGTAGTTTGGGACATTTGTTATAAAGTGATTACGCTATCAGATTTCAAGGGTCAAATAGCAGTTATTTCAATTTAAATACTACATATTTCTTGAGTAATAAGTTCTGTGACAACATAGTTGGTCAAGGCTAGAGATGAGTCGGATCTACTAGAACAGACCCGAGTATTAGGTATTTTACGAGATTAGGCTGCCCCTAATCCTAGTGTGTCAATGTGTATAATACACCTTTTTCCACCTAATCTTCGTATTCTTAAAACATAAAATCGAATGTTCAGCATACGCTCCCGCCTGTTCCTGCGCTATCTCACTCATTTACACATTGCAACGTATCTCACCAACTATGTGAATTTTATCGTAGCTTATATTCAGTATTATTACCTTTTGATTAAACCGTAAATGTACCTACCGGTATTCAAGACTGCCTTTCGGAAAAATCAGGATCCATGAATGCAAAGCAAAATAGACTTTGTCTTTATGACGTAAAAGTCGTCGTGGCGTAAAAGATAAGACATCCGGTGCATTCGTGTTGAGCGATGCACCGGTGTTCGAATCTCAGGCGGGTACCAATTTTTCTAATGAAATACGTACTCAACAAATGTTCACGTTTGACTTTCACGATGAAGGAATAACATCGTGTAATAAAAATCAAACCCGTCAAATTATAATTTCCGTAATTATTGGTGGTAGAACCTCCTATGAGTCCACGCGGGACCACCACCCTGCCTATTTCTGCCGTGAAGCAATAATGCGTTTCGGTTTGAAGGGTAGGACAGCCGTTGTAACTATACTGAGATTTTAGAACTTAAATCTCAAGGTGGGTGGCGCATTTACATTGTAGATGCTTATGGGCTCCAGTAACCACTTAACACCAGGTGGGCTGTAAGCTCGTCCATTCTTCCAAGCAAAAAAAAAGATAGAAAATCGCATTATTGTTTTAGGATCCACTGACTTTGAAAGTAGGTCATAGCATCAATCCTGAACTCAAATATACTAATTCAAATAATTTCGATAGTCAAACGAACCATCCGTATGTGAAATCAATTTTATATTTCCCTCGAAATCCAACACCGCTCCTTATTAATGGATTCTGAATCGCAGTTTTGATTTTGTATATTGAAAAGGCGCCCCGACTAGCATTAAGTACCCTTTTGTTGGCAACGCACAACGATGGGATTGCTACTGGCAATAATTAATTATCAACGGTTTACGCACGCTTATTCTGGCAACCCTCTCGACTTGATTATTAGTTTGTTAATTGGCAACACACAATAACAAGGTTCAATCAATACCGCGCTGCTTTCCGTCGCTAACGGGTCCAAACATGCCAATGATTAATTTATATTTTGTTTACTTTATCAACTTAACTAAATTAGGTAAACTTGGCAAAATCTGTGATCATATCATTCAATGTCTCGCGTTGAAGACATTCTCTTTGGATTGCCGAGTCGTCGTCGAAAAGAAGACTATAAAACTGTATGAAAACAGCTCCGGTGCTAAGCTAAGAGCAGGTATTCTAGTTGATCGCACCTCGATTATATGATCCAGTCGTTAGATTTGTTGTGATCTTTCGTTTACCTCTTTATTCCCATGTCTTTGTACCTACACTCAAATCTTTTAGTCTAAGAGCCCGTGAGCCCGAGACCTTCGTTATTTTATAAAAGCTGAAATTTTGTCAGTAAATATTTAATTATAATATTTGAAGATAGTCGTCGATAGAAGAAGTCGTCGTGGCCTAAAGGATAAGACGTTCGGTGCATTCGTATGTAGCGATGCACCGGTGTTCGAATCCCGCAGGCGGGTACCAATTTTTCTAATGAAATACGTACTCAACAAATGTTCACGATTGACTTCCACGGTGAAGGAATAACATCGTGTAATAAAAATCAAACCCGCAAAATTATAATTTGCGTAATCACTGGTAGTAGGACCTCTTGTGAGACGCGCGGGTAGGTACAACCACCCTGCCTATTTCCGCCGTGAAGCAGTAATGCGTTTCGGTTCGAAGGGTGGGGTAGCCGTTGTAACTATACTGAGACCTTAGAACTTATATCTCGAGGTGGGTGGCGCGTTTACGTTGTAGATGTCCATAGGCTCCAGTAACCAATTAACACCAGGTGGGCTGTGAGCTCGTCCACCCATCTAAGCAATAAAAAAACGGTTACTTAAGAAGAAAAAAACAGCAAAATGAATGTTCTGGAAGCTCAAACATGTATTAGTTACAATCGGAAAACCATACTAAAGTTAATCACTAATTGACGAATAGCTACATATTCTGTAATGCCGCAGCGTAAGGCGAAAACATCTGGCAAAGACCCAAACCCATTTTCTTTATTAACCGTCCTTTCCACAATTCAATTGATATAAAATTGATTGAGTTCATATATGAACTAAATAAAACCAAACAGTGTATATCTAGCTCAGAAAATATTCTGCCTATTTCTGCCGTGAAGCAGTAATGCGTTTCGGTTTGACGGGTGGGGCAGCCGTTGTAACTAAACTTGAGACCTTAGAACTTGTATCTCAAGGTGGGTGGCGCATTTACGTTGTGGATGTCTATGGGCTCCAGTAACCACTTAACATCAGGTGGGCTGTGAGCTCGTCCACCCATATAAGCAATAAAAAAAAATTGTTTCAAGCATAGGTTCATTACAATTTCAAAAACAGTATGATAACGTACGGTGCGAATACGTACTTAACAAATGTTCACGATTGACTTCCGTGCATTGAATGCCTTCACCTCAAACACTAGGAGCAGGCTTAGAGACCCCGGTAACCGTACTCGTCGAACTCGACAAAGAGGTCGACGTGCAACCTAACCCATGCATCAGCCCGCTGAGTTCGCCGGATCTTCTCAGCGGGTCGCGATTCCGATCCGGTCGTAGATTCAATCGCGACGCAGCTGCTCTTGAGTTGTTAGGTCTCCTTCGGAGGTGCTCGGGCAGATGTTAGCAAATCCCACCACTCCTGGATGTGTCTTTGCTCGCCCACCTGTCCTGGTGAAACTGGAAAGGTCTCCGGGCCACCACTAATAATTCAATCATAAAAAAACAAAACAATAAAATGATTTCCACGGTGAACGTATTACATTGTGTAGTAAAAATCAAACCCGCAAAACTTTATAATAATTTGCGTAATTACTGGTGGTAGAACCTCTTGTGAGTCCGCACGGGACCACCACCACCCTGAAGCCGTGAAGCAGTAATGCGTTTCGGTTTGAAGGGCGGGGCAGCCGTTGATTGTACTGTTAAAAGTGAGACCCTACAACTCATATCTCAAGGTGGGTGGCGGCATTTACATTGTAAATGTCTATGAGCTCCGGTAACCACTTAACATCAAGTGGGCCGTGAGCTCGTCCACCGATCTAAGCAATAAATAAATCATAGTTGAAAAAACCTAAAAAAAATACGCTTTATACAGAATCCAACTAAAAAAAAGAAATAAAATTTTAATAAATTTGAATTAAAAATAGTGTAAGAAAAAATTATTTTATTGTAAAAAAAGCGTGGGGTTATTTTCAGGATATTATCAAAATATCCCTTCTACTCATATCTGTTCATAAAATACTTTTATAACTACTGATACTATGCACCCTACGTTTTTTTACAATAAAATCATTTTTTCTTACACTATTTTTAATTCAAACTTATTAAAATTTATTTTCTATTATTTACTTGGATTTTCTAAACTATTATTTATTTTTCATTTCTCATTGAATTTCCATATTTTCCATTTTTTTTTTTTTTATTTAATTATATTGTCATCGGTCCTTAATAAGTATACCAAATTTCGAGTTAATCCGACGTTTTGAAGGGGGTCAAAATCATGTTCAAAGATTCCGTTACATACTAACATACATACGTCTGAAGCTAATAGAAGCGTATTAAAAAAAATGCGTGTCACACAGCATAGCATAGGAAAACGTGATAAAGTTTCCTAAAATTATGCAACAACCAAAGAAACTCTAATGAACGAACATTCTCGAACTCAACTTTAAAAACTGCAACTTTCTAAAAACAAAACCTGAACTTTAGCTTCGTCGGAATGAATATAAAATAATAAATTATGCAGATACCGCAAATCTTAATTTGAGTCTTTAGTATAAGCACTTCGGAAGTTTTCTTCGGACTCACTAAACTGTAAAATATTATATACCGGCCGCGGAGAATGCTTTTTCTGTTTCTTCAAAACTTTATACGAGGTTTTAAAAACTATATTTTTCAATTTCGGTTCGGTATTTAATTGTCTCTTATGCGTTATTTTTCATCTTATTTTATTACAGGTCGAAAGGAATAGTTGGACGTTTGATTATCATTCACAAGTTTCGGTTTTGAAATGGTATTCTGTCCCGCTTCAATAAGCTTTCTATCTCTGTCTAACACTCTAACTTATCCGTCAAAATCTTGCGTTTGGGGGTATTTACTGTAAAAATTTACGTTCAGATTACTTTCGGTGGACGCTGATAACTTCTATTGCACTAGTGGTCGCAAGCATACGTACCTCAAACAATGGCAAAGAGTTTATGAATTGAAGCTTTGAAATTATTATTGTTAACGAGAAAAATAGTCATGTGGCCTTACAGCAGACATGCATATTTGCTAGTTCAGATCATAGCAATCATCATCATCATCATCATCAGCCTTTATCTGCCCACTGCTGGACATAGGCCTTCCCCAATGCCTTCCACATAATGCGGTCCTCCGCCTTGCGCATCCAACAACTTCCCGCCGAGCGCACTAAGTCGTCAGTCCACCTGGTTGGAGGACGCCCCACGCTCCTTGTACCTATCCGTGGCCTCCATTCGAGGACTTTCCTCCCCCACCTGACGTCGCTGGCTCGACAGATGTGACCGGCCCATTGCCACTTCAGCCTGCTAGCTTTGAGAGCTATGTCGTCGACTTTGGTTCTCCGTCGAATTTCTTCGTTCCGGATTTTGTCCCTTAGAGAAATACCTAGCATAGCTCTCTCCATCGCCCGCTGTGCGACTCTTAACTTATGGGCCAGCCCCGCCGTCAGTGTCCAGGTTTCCGCGCCGTAGGTCATCGCGGGGAGAATGCACTGGTTAAAGACTTTTGTCTTCAGGCATTGAGGAATTTGCGAGGTGAGGATTGCACAGAATTTCCCAAATGCCGATCAACCCAGTCGTATGCGTCTCTCAATATCTGTATTGAAGTTACCACGGCCAAGCTGGATAGCCTGACCGAGGTAGACAAAGTCTTTTACCTCTTCAATTCGAGATGGTAGCTTGGCCCGGGATGATTTTATCATTGAACATGACTTTCGTCTTGTCAAGGTTCATCCGCAGTCATAGCAATAGCAAACCAGAATTCTTACAGGGGTGAGTTCGATTGGTGTCACGGTAACTGATTCACAATTCGTTCGCAAAACCCGTACTGTATTAAAAGTAGAAATAAAAACGATGACTATACTTCTTAACAGCCGTCGTGAACTAGCTCGCTGACAATAGTTCTGCTTTGTGAAGAATTAATTTGCGTTGCGACAACGGCTTGTGGTTCGTAAAGAAAGATTTCCGGGTTTTCGTTTTGTTCGAAAGGAAAACGAGATATTACGGACTCAACGTTCCGGGCCACATAGTTTTAATTTTAAAAAACGGAGAACAAACATCGTGCCTAGGACAAAGCCGTACCGAGCGCCAACGACTCCTATTGCGGTGGAAGCCATGAGCTAAAGCGAGAACGTGCCGCAGAACTTGATCGCGGCGAAAAAAACCAAACGAAAAAAAAAGATATGTGGTGTCGTGGGACAACAGATAGGAACGAAGTTCCTTATTATAAAAATATTAATGTTAAGTTCTATTCGAGGTATAAAGAAAATCATTATTCGAGTATACATTTTTGACGTAACAACGTCTTATAATTCGATGGAGCCGGCTGCACGCACGAAAAAACATGACTCATGCGGCGTTACCTCGCTCTGAGGCGTTCCATTTAAGGCTTGAAGCGCATGCGAGAGCGCGCAACGAGCGATAAAGAGGCACAATCGGCCTCCGCGTTCGGCAGCGTTCGATATCTGTCTCTCTCTTACTTGAGTGAGCGATGCATCCGCGTGGACAGCTGCTATACAATAATACATTTACATGTTTTCGTCAAGTATGAAGTTCAATGAAAAGTGAATGTGGTGTCAATTGTTTATACTAGCAACGATAATTGAAAAATGAAACCATTCCATAAGTATTTTTTTATGACGTTGTCACGTTCAACTATCTTCAGTAAACCGACTTTACAGACAACCGATATTTTTAATATGATTTTATTTTATAAAAATAAAAAATAAAATACTTTACAAAGTTATCAACTTCATTTTAATTACAATGATTTATAAAAAATATATAATAAAAGTATGTTATTTTTTGTACGTTATTACAAATTTAAGTCGTACACTGTGTGTATTACTTATAAAAATCTTACGTTACGGACGTTTTTTTCCGGTTAGGGTACCTCGCCGCATCGTCTCATAAGGAACTTCGTTCCAAGTCGGTTTACAGACGACAGTTTTACATGATAACGGCAGTAACAGAAATAATCGAATTGCTAGTAGCTCTGAGGTCACGCCAGAAGAGAGATAAATGTGTCACAAGCCAACACTTGGGCCGATCGTATCTCCCTATCGCTTGTTCCGCGCCCTCGCTTGCACGCTCAGACTCAAGCGGAACGTGACACTTTTTCGTGTATGCAACCGTTATCACGTCAAAAGAGACTTCAACATTCTATATGTTATAATTTGATAATTGGTTTTAAAAAATCCCATAAAACAGTTATCCAGTTCATAGCAACGACAAGTTCATCGCGGTTTGCGTCGAAATGTGAGAACGAAGTCACAATTTCAATACAAGTACCAGCATCACCCATGAAACCATGTAGAATACAGAAATTGCATATTTAATTTTACTAGAGGTCCCGCAGTAGTCGAAATTCGACTATAATTAATAGGAATTGTAAGTTTGTACACTATGATGATTGTATTTTATACTTTTATAATCACAAATTTCTTGATTCACGAAGGCTACACTATAAAAAATATTAATAAAGACAAACAATATTTAATCTATTCTCAATTTGACCACAGACGTCAAGAACAAAAGTTTGTCAATAAATAGTATGCATGCGTGTGTGCGTCAAATACATGGTATGTAGTGTGTGTAATGTTTTCTTTATTGATTTAATGTATCTTTTACCCATTATTTTAAAAAAATATTAGCATTGTGCACTTCTTCTCTATATTCTTTATAAGTGTGGAAAATTTCATACTCCTCCGTCAGCGCAATTTTCGTAAAAAGGGATACAAAGTTTTTGCTTCACGTATTAATATATAGATACAGAAAAACCTCAACACTCTCTCACTCTTATCAAACTTAACACCCACTTCTCTTGTACCTTAGACCAGTTCCAGGCCTTATTATTTCGCGTCCCCATTCCCTGATGATGTCAGGTCGCATCCGGCATTGTGTCATGAGGTTTCAATACCCATTTTTTTTTCTTGTTTACCCAGTATAAAGGAATGCGTTTGGCTTTTACGATTCTATTGTGAGTTCCGACGCGATAATTTCCGTAGAACTTCATTGCTGTGAAAATGTGTTGTGTTTAAAAGATTCGACTGTTCGTAAATAAAATGGGAGACATGAAACATTGCTAATGACGTAAATAAACAAATGAGCCCCCAATGGAACTGCCGCTGCACCCGGTATACAAACAATTTCATGTAACGCCTCAACTAGAGATGGATCGTACTAGGTAAATTAGATATTAGGTCCACCTGTTCCTAATCTTAAGAAATACCAAATCCACATAATCTTCTTAATCTTTACTGGTGGTAGGACCTCTTGTGAGTCCGCACGGGTAGGTACCACCACTCCGCCTATTTCTGCTGTGAAGCAGTAATGCGTTTCGGTTTGAATGGTGGGGTAGCCGTTGTAACTATACTGAGACCATAGAACTTATATCTCAAGGTGGGTGGCGCATTTACGTTGTAGATGTCTATGGGCTCCAGTAACTACTTAATATCAGGAAGGCTGTGAGCTCATCGACCCATTTAAGCAATAAAAAATAAAAAAACTCTTCCTAATCTTAAGAAATACCTAATCTACATAATCTTCCTAATCTCATTCATAACCAATACTTTACTTAGCAAGCAATCTCAATCTGCCTATTCCTAATCTCAAGTTCTGAGTTCGTTATTAGGATTTTTTTAATGTGATCGTTGGATCATTATTTGAATGATTAGGATTAGACATTTAGCGATTGTGAGATACGTTGCAACGTGTTTAGTAAATGAGTGAGATAGCGCAGGAACAGGTGGGAGCGTATGCTGAATATTCGATTTTGTGTTTTAAGAATACGAAGATTAGGTGGAAAACGTGCATTATACACATTGACACAATAGGATTAGGGGCAGCCTAATCTCGTAAAATACCTAATACTCGGGTACTGTTCTAATAGATCCAACTCATATCTAGCCTCGACCAACTATGTTGTCACAGAACTTATTACTTAATATATAATATGTAGTATTTAACTTGAAATAACTGCTATGTGACCTTTGAAATCTAATAGCGTAATCACTTTATAACAAATGTCCCACAAACATATATATGTCCTTTCAGTGTAATTTGGAAAAGTCTGTCTCATTTTTACTGGCTTTTTTTTTATTGCTTAGATGGGTGGACGAGCCCAGCTGGTGTTAAGTGGCTACTGGAGCCCATAGACATCTACAACGTAAATGCGCCACCCACCTTGAGATATGAGTTCTAAGGTCTCAGTATAGTTACAACGACTGCCCCACCCTTCAAACCGAAACGCATTACTGCTTCACGGCAGAAATAGGCGGGGTGGCGGTACCCACCCGCGCGGACTCACAAGAGGTCCTACCACCACCAGTACTTTGGATTAACTTAGCGTAATTATATATTTACAAAGCTTGCGTAGTTTTGTAATGCCGGTGGACGATAAATCACGATTTACTGCTGACTATAAAGCTGTTTCATAGTGTAATCTCTTTTACTTCGTCATTATCTTGGTTAAAAGAGAACTTTTCTTATCGTTTAAATAATAAATGGGCCAGTCTTGAATTCCATTTTCACTGAAATGAAGGACTGAAACAATACACTGAATCTTTAGTATTCGTGTCAATCGTTTCCCCAAAGCTTTTGAATTAGACTGAAAGGCGCCTTATGTCTTCAATAGCAATAAAAAATCGCCTCTCATGTTTTAGACCAAAACCCATTCAATTAGTTTTAACCGCCCCATTTATTCGGGTCTAAGTCTCGTATTTCCAATGGGCCACGTGTTTTTTTCTCAGCTCGTCGAGAAAACGTTATTAGTAATAAAATACAGGTGTTGTGGACTCTAATTGCTTCTCTCTCAAAGTTTATGGCCGGAAGGTTTATAAATTACGATTCCCCTTTTTTTTTATTGCTTAGATGTGTGGACGAGCTCACAGCCCACCTGGTGTGAAGTGGTTACTGGAGCCCATAGACATCTACAACGTAAATGCGCCACACACCTTGAGATATGAGTTCTAAGGTCTAAGGATAGATGAACTGATTCTGTCGGCAATACTCATCCTCGACCAGGACCTTCGGACGTGGCTGCGGGACGATTCACGGTAAGTCGTCAGACCTAGGCCATATCCTAATCATGTACTGGTGGTAGAACCTCTAGGTGGTGAGTCCGCGCGGTTAGGTGCCATCACCCTGCCTATTTCTGCCGTGAAGCTGTAATGCGTTTCGGTTTGAAGGGTGGGGTAGCCGTTGATGATACTGAGATCTTAGAACTCATATCTCAAGGTGGGTGGCGCATTTACGTTGTAGATGTCTATGGGCTCCAGTAACCACTTTACACCAGGTGGGCTGTGAGCTCGTCCACCAATCAAAGCAATAAAAAAAAAACAATATATCGGAAAAACCGAAATTTTGCTATTTATTTTTTATATTAAATACATGTCATACATAATAGGTAAAAAATACGTAAAGGCAAAATTAAATGAAGTGGGAGGTAAAATTTAGCGCTATCCCAATGTAACCATTCCACGTGGACAGAGTCGCGGGCAAAAGCTAGTTCTTTTGTAAGCTAATGCGTAATTTTAAAATAGAAATCGGCTTAGTTCCGTCAATTTTCTTTCAATAACCCGGAGCGCCTTCCTCCTCCTCGAATCGTGTTCCTCATGTCTGAGGGTCGTGACCACCATCACCCATGAGCTTCAATCTTAAGATGTTTTTCCACTTTCCCCTGTCCACGGCGTCATGCAGCGCGCTGTACACTGTACTGTCCAAAGCGGTGCGGATCTGATCGGACCAACGAGTCGGGTTGCGACCTCTAGATCTGTTGCCTTCAACTTTCCCTGTGATCATAAGTTTTTCCAGGTTATCGCCGTCTTTCCTCGCAGCCTTATCTTATTCGAGCAAAGCTGTATTGAAAAACATCTTCGCTTCCTAATATCGAAGTACTAATCAAAGAGCAGATCCACCACGCGACAAGGTATCTTCGAAATTAGTTGCCGAAATCAATTCCAAAAGCTCCCCCCGAACTTTTACATTCCCTTCTGCCAACCAAAGAAACTTCAGACGCACAGCTTGGCTACTTTATCTGCCTGTTTTGCATAATTCCATATATTATTTAAGTTGAATTCTCAAGGAGATCGTTAGCATAATATCAGGATGTTACATCGCATATTAATGCAGGAGTTTTGGATTCGAACAGGATTTTCGTTAGGACTTTTTCGTTCCAGAGGGATTAATGATTTCCTATTGGTTTTATGTCTTACCATTACGGTTCAAGCGAGAAGAGGCTGGCTTTGGAAGTCGTGTGGGAATATTAAAATTAATATTACGGATGTAACGTACTGACAAATCTATACTAATATTATAAAGAGGAAAGGTTTGTTTGTTTGTTGGTATTGAATAGGCTCCAAAACTACTGAACCGATTTGAAAAATTCTTTCACTGTTTGGAAGCTACTCCCAAGTGACAATGGCTATAATCTTTTTTGAAAAAAATTAGGGATCCTTACTAGAACTCCAATAATGTAACCCAAGGTGTAAAAAAATTACCTAAAATATTCTTTACATCGCGTGCCCTGCGAAAACTATTGATGATAGAACAAAATAATGTACTACGACTTTGGAGGACATATTATTACTTACAAAAAATGTCGCAACAGTATCTAACTATTATAGTTATGCCGCAAAACAACGTCAAATATCGTTGAAGTTTTTGGTAAAGACCCAAGCGAAGCCGGAGTGGGCCGCTAGTATATTATATATTATATCATAGCACTAACTCTTTTGAGCAATTGATTGACATAAGCTTGACGGTGCATACCGAAAAGAAAATCTCAAAACTCTACAAAACATTCAATTTGTGGATCTCTAAAATTAAATGATACTAGCTTCATATCGGCCATACTAAAATCTAACATATCGAATGCAATTTCGGTGATGGTAACACCTTGCAGAAGTAATCTTACCCAAAAGAAAACCTTATAGAAGACCTTACCTAAAGAAAATCTTACAGAAGTAATGCGACTTTAGTACCTCGCTCTATTCTAGACTACTAAGGCTCATATAAATGAAGATGTAACTAATGCTGCACCGATGAAATAGAAATCTATGTCTGGCGGTCTATATGACACTGTTATGCCAATCAAAACCAAAGGCTTATTTCTTTTAAATTGCCGCCACTGCTTTACGATGCCGGAAGCTCCTTGAAAAAGCAAAAATAACTACACTCACTGGAAACTTTATAGCTGATGGTAGCATATTTTGTGAGTCCTTAAGGGTCGGTACCACCACCCTGCTTATTTCTAACGTGAAGCAGTAATGCGTTTCGGCTTAAAGTGTGGTACAGGTGCTGTACTGTAAAAACTGACCTTTGAAATCATGTCTCGGGGTGGGTGACGGCATTTACGTAGTAGATGTCCATGGGCTCCGGTAACCATTTAACACCAGGTGGGCCGTGAGCTCGTCCACCCATCTAAGTAACAAAAGAAACAAAGCTATGATATGGTGTATGTGTCTATGTGTGTTAAAATAAAGTACGAAACGAAACTTAGATGGCATGGCCACATTAGGAGACAGAATGATAGTCAGTGTAAATGGTACACAAAATCAAGCTACGAAGCTACGAATGAGGGGCTACGAACCAATGCTGGCATGGCTACGAACCAAGCTACGAATGAGAGCCCAAACACAAGTCTTTTAATGCACCACTGTCGAGTGAAACCTGAAATAGAAAAATATACCTTAATCGTATCCACCCAGGATAGACTTTCCGTTGCATAGACGGATGATTAACTCATAGCTCATCTTATATATTTTTTTTATGTTTGAAGGAGTACTGTTGGCCCGGAGACCTTTTCAGTTTCACCAGGACAGGTGGGTGAGCAAAGGCTCAGCCAGGAGGGGTGGGATTTGCTAACAGCTACCCGAGCGCCTCCAAAGGAGACCTAACAGCTTAAGAGTAGCTGCTTCGCGAATGAATCTACTACCGGATCGGAATCGCGACCCGCTGAGAAGATCCGGCGAGAAACTCAGCGAGCTGATTCATGGGTTAGGTTGCACGGCGAACTCTTTGTCGAGTTCGACGAGTACGGTTACCGGGGTCCCTAAGCCTGCTCCTAGTGTTAGAGCTGAAGGCGTCATCTAATATTAAGTAGTTATTGGAGCCCATAAGCATCGCCTTCAAATTGGAACGCACAAATTCATCAAAGACAGTGCAAAAGCTCAGTACAAATTCTCTTATTAAATTCAGTTTTAAACTAATTCATACGATTTTGAAAGCAACGAAAACGAAGAGCCGTAACCGCCCTACTATATTATGATAATCGAAAGATCCAACACATTTGTGTGAATAGCCCTCCTCGACTCGATTTCGGCCCACTGAATAAATGATGAGCCCTCAACAGTTACATGTCCCACGTAATTTATATACGGCGAGGAAAACTGATTTTTTTTGACGAGGTTTTTTTATGCGCTTTTTTCTCTTCGCTTTTTTCACGGCACGGTTTGGTCTAGCTTGGTCTTTGATATCCTGGTCCAAATATACTAAGTTTCAATGATTTTTATAATAACTTGGACTTTGGCAAGCTAAGAAGCTCTGGTGTTATTTAATCTACACAGCCCAATTCATATTCATTGCGAAGTGCTTAACACTGGCTTGGACTCAAATTAAATATATGAGTTAAGCCATTGCTTCTCGTTCCAATGTCTTTAGGCTTCTTTATATGTATATATATATATGTTTATGTGTGTAGATACGGGGCGTCTCTTCATGTGTCACAACTAACAAATATTATTGGCTCAATTTAGATGGCGAGATGCCAAAAAAACCTTAAGGAATGTGGTACTTCCTCAAGTAAAGGCCACTGTTGCACAGAACCCTAGACTAACGGTCGTCAGCACCACGTCAGACCTCGGTCAACGGGTCACGCTGGTGTCACGTGCGTCCTCTTTCTTTTACCTAACTAAGCTGGTAGCTTTGAGAGGCTATGCCAGCATAACCGAACGAGTAGGTGAGCTCACGGGGCTCTAACCTGAGGACGTTGCTAATACTAGCCCTAGCAAGAGCAGTGCTTCGCTGAATCTACCACCGGATCGGAAACGCGACCCACTGAGAAGACCCGGCGAGAAACTTGGTGGCCTGTGTCTGTGGGTTAATTTACTCGCCGGACCCTTCGTTGCAAGAGACGAGAAAGATGACCGAAGGGCATCCTCAAAATACCGCGATGTGTTTGACAGTCAAGTAGTCATTTTTTTCTTTGTGGTGCAGTGAAATCGAAGAGATTTTGAAACAAAAAAGAATCATTTGAAACATATGTTTTCAGTTAATTTCAGATTCAATTATATTTAAATCTTTTCATTAGAGCCTTAAACGTTTATTACTATTTTTTAAGTGTCCAGAGATCAATTAACTTTGGTTTTGATAGTTTAATTTTGTTTCAGCGTGTGGGCTGCGATCTTCGGGTTGGTTCAACGAGGAGGGTCGATGAATGCGGTGTCTGCGGAGGAGATGGGTCATCCTGCTCTCGACCGAGGTATCACTGGCTGGCTACGCCTGGATCTCTATGTTCTGCTACATGCGGAGGCGGTAAGTTCTGCATCCTCAACAGCGTCTAAGGTCTCGGATGTACATCAAAAGCAAATCAACGACCGTCTCAATTCTGCTCCAGGCTTCTTTGAAATATGATATATCTTTTTAAACACCTGAAATCCTTTTATCCTGATGATGAATGAAACGTCTAGGTTTTATTTTAATGGAAAATTACGGACCAACAACACCTTTAGCCTTCCGTGACCAACCTAAAAGTAAAATATCAGACACTTCGAAAATAATAACGACTAAAACCGCAAGATTAAACTGTAACAGTAGTTTTAAATAAGATACCTCATTTATTTTAACCAACAATGGGCAAAATAAAGCACCAAACCACGTGGACACAGCACGATCAAGTATCATTATAGAAGCAGTATCATATATATATAGCATTATATGTATATAGATATGACGGATAGACGCTGGTTCCATGGTGTTTTTAAAATGATGACGCCTTATTCTTCATCATTATCATTGCCTTCCATAGTGACAGTAGTTAAGACTCACTTTACCAATGAATTCCATTTATTACATTTCAAGTGTACAGAGAAGAACAGAGAGCTCCGCCTCAGTCGGCTGCTCGCGCTGGAATGTTTTGTGTGTTTTTTTTACTACTTATGCTGATAGCCTTGAGAGGCTATTTCGGCTTGGCCCTAACATGTAGGAGAGCTCACGGTGCTCAAACCGGAGTTTTGCTTACACTAGCCCTAGCAAGAGCAGTGCTTCGCAGAATCTACCTCCGGATCGGAAACGCGACCCACTGAGACGATCCGGCGAGAAACTCAGTGGGCTGTGTCTGTGGGTTTATTCGCTCGTCAAGCGCTTCGTCGCAAGCGACAGGTTCGACGAGGACGGTGACCAGGTTTTGTGCGACAATTGTCACGCGTATTTATAGTAGAAATTGGGGGTAGCCCAGTCATGAATTCTTTTGAATACCATCTTAAGCAGTTGTTGACATGCGTAACATTAAGGAAACAGTTAACATTAACTATTTTTTAGTTAACCAAATAGTGACGTCGCGCCGACAGATATATGATAAGTAGATAACATTATAAATAGATAACATTATATACAGAAGTATCATCATAGCATTATATCGGGGGGTAAAAGGTTATATATAAGCAGTTTAAGCGACTTTTCGCTTAATAGAAGCTAGAAGATTGCACAAAGTGGGAATGAGTTGCTCGCTCCGGGCATTTCAATATTAAAATAAAATATATCTAATATTTCAAAAAAAAGACATGCCCGCTGAGTTTCTTGCCAATTCTTCTCAGGACGGAGGCTAGTTCTTGTGAATTGGCGGTAGTTCTTTTGACGTTCAACAAGTATGTACTTTCATTTATGTTGAATAAAACTTTTTTGATTTGATTTGATTTGATATGAATATTTTGCCCCATTTATCTTTGTAATTAAAGGTTCGTTATATTTGGTATTAGCATCAACAATACGATGTTTTTAATCAAACTTCAATTATGTTTACATAATTCAAATAGCTGAAGAACTTTTGTTTTTCGTGATATTGTTTTCCAAATTTTAAATTTTATAGAAATATCGTATAGAAATAACTAAACTAAAAAGTAAATAAATAATTATTTTACATCTGTCAGATAATTCATCTCATTCACTTTACCACTCTATCACTATCAAAATAAATATTTAAATATGAGTTATGAATCATTTAAATTACGCACAATCACATTACGTTTGTCGAATTTCCACGGAAGGAACCTCATTATAAATGAAGTTTCCAGAAAGGCTGACGGTAAGAAGTCAAATGATAGAGCTCTAAGTACTATCAAGAGTCACTTTAATTAAACACTCCTATGTAAAGGGTCTTTTATATCATAAAATAAATATCTTTCTTAAACCTTTAAACGAGCAATTCTTGTATATATATAATCTGAATCTCGGAAACGGCTCCAACGATTTTCATAAAATTTAGTATACAGGAGATTTCGGGGGCGATAAATCGATCTAGCTACGATTTATTTTCAGAAAATGTTGTTTTATTCGTGTTTTCAATAATCAACTTTTCCTGACATCGATTGGCGAATAATAATACCATTTTTCTTAATTGAGGGCAACTAACCGCTTTAAAGACGCATCATCTAGTAGTGTTTTTAGATGTTGAACTTTTTTTATTACTTAAATTGGTTGACGAGCTCACGGTCCACTTGGGGTTAAGCGGTTACTAGAGCCCATAGACATCAACAACATAAACTTACCTTGGAACATAAGTTCTAAAGTCTAAGGTTACGTGTTCGCGTTCCGCATATGTTCCCTTTATGTTCCTGATATTATTATTACCTTCCATTTATATTCTTTGTCATCGTCTCTTTTCCACTTTCTTCCAAAAAAATTGAATTTTTTCTAGCTGAATGGTTTCGGTTTTATTCCTACCCACATTGGTCGGGGATTTTGTTTTCGTTACATGCTTTTCTTTCTTAACCTACTTTCCCGCGTTACCCATCAGCTGTTGCACGGAGTCAATGACCTCGAGAGACACGTCTGCCTTAGATTAGTTTCAATGAATTTATAAAAATATGAATTAACTGTCTTAGGATAATTCACAAATGAAATAATCCGCTACAGCAATTTTGAGCGTCAGAAATCCAAACCGCTTGTGGCCTAATATATTAAAGCAACATTGTTAATTGCAAACGTCGGCCTTTGTAATTTATATCACAGGATCCGCCATTAGTCGAAGCCTGCGATAAATCAGTGCAGAAATTCCTTTTGTCTTGAGTCGAGCAACAGTTTCTTGGCGGGCGCGGTCGACGGGCGATTTTTTTGTTGAAGTTATGTTGCTCGATTTTGTTCCGCTGAATAACGAATAAACAATCGATCTGATGGTTTAGTGCTCGAATGATAAATAGTATAACTAAGTGTCACCATACCCTTTTAGCCGTAAGACAGTATTGTGACATGGTTGTGGATTCAAAGTGGGACTACCCATAAATGGTTGGTTGGTTTTTATTATACTTTCACAATAAAGAAAGTTAACCTCTCTTATTATGTACCTGTAAGTACAAAAAAATTTGCAAAGGCTGATCAGCCAAAACATAATAATCGCTAGACTCTAAATGTTTTGGATGACCTAATAATGTAAGCTTAATTATTTGTGAATTTCTGTCCGCGCATTATGTTATTAATATTTCAATTCCTTATATTATATTTTCTTACCTTTCATGGGTAGCTTTTAACTTGTATCTGTCCTATATTTTTCGCAAAGCAAACATCACGAGTATATTGAAACTTTTCTAAAATTAGTTTTACGGTTGACTCCTATCAATTCCGTTATAGGTAGAATAAATTTAATATAAAAAAAACTTATGCACTACTTAGGTACAATCTATGTTCATCAAAATTCTGAATCCAAAAATTATTTTTTTTAAGCACTGTCGACTAAAAAGTTGCCCATTTGCTAAAACAACAACAAAATTTGTGAGGGTCGATTCTAATTAAGAACCCCGAGAAAGATGAATACCAAGATAAGAATTAGCAGCCGTGAATGTGGCTGGAGAGCTATTTGTATTGTTCTGACCTCCGGAAGGCGTGATGGACGGTTTGCCCAAAGAGTTCAACAAATGTTGCCTCCAAAATTGGCTAAGTAATTTTTTTTTTCATGCTCATCATGAATGTGCTTCTTTAAGGGAGTTTAAGTCCTAAATACTTATAATTGTGAATTGTGGGTATCAATTAATAGTAGGCAGCGCATTACCAATAGCTTCCGATATAAGGAAGCAAACTTTAGTTGTTGTGATGAAGTATCTGCATCCTTTCGACAACCTAGTTAAACAACCCTTTATTTTTCTCTGGGGGTCTGCCTAAATTTGCCTAATCCATTCAATCCATAATAAATTCTAAGAGCCTTAAGATATATTTTTAAATTACGCGTATTTTGATATCTTCTTTTCGCAATAATATTATGTATTCTCCAAATCATAACTTCATATTGCTCCGATGTAGTCTCTAACTGGGGCAGGGTCCACAGATATGGTAGCATAGGTGGATAGATGACCCGGTTTTTGTGAAATGACCCTGAAATTAACACCACCAGACAAAAAATCGATTGTTTTGTATCGGTTTTCGCACCTTTGTAGTTCTACATGATATAATATATGGATAAGCCGTACCTGCGTACAAGCCTTTCTGCAATAAGGTAAGCCTGCACTTTCTCAATACTTCACAATTACAAAAATCTATATTATGTATATGCAGCTGAAAGATAACTATACGTTACCTCGGGGTCGTTGAACCTACGAATCAATTTGTGTTACATTGCGTGCTATGCAAATAGCTTTAGAAAGCTACTTTTTTTACCATGATTATTTTGGAATCATTGGCTCCATGTTTATAGCCGCCAATATATAACTACTATTGAACTTCTTTTTTTTTAATGCTTTGATGGGTGGACGAGCTCACAGCCCACCTGGTGTTAAGTGGCTACTGGAGCCCATAGACGTCTACAACGTAAATGCGCCACCCACCTTGAGACATAAGTTCTAAGGTCTCAGGTATAGTTACAACGGCTGCCCCACCCTTCGAACCGAAACGCATTACTGCTTCACGGCAGAAATAAGCAGGGTGGCGGTACCTACCCACGCGGACTCTCAAGATGTCCTACCACCAGTACTATTGCTATAACTAATGCTTATTATATTTCAAAAGTGTAACAGATATAATGATTTTCTCTGTACACTTCAGATTATCTCTGGGTTCGCAGCGGCTCGTAACAGAGCGCTTCAATTGTTAATTAGGTGTCGGTCTCCAAATGATGAATAGAGTGGGCCCTTTTGTGCGAGAGGGTTGAGCGAATCACGCCCTTTGATTCCGTTAAATTGGATTTTTTTATTAAATTGTCGGATGTTTTTGAGGGTCCTTAATTGGAAAGAGGTTTTAATGTAGATTTACTAGTACAGTAAAAGCGTTTTTACGTTATCACTGTTCGCGGATTAAAAAATGCGGCCCGATTCCTATGTTCCATTGGGGCTCCCAAATACCAGCTTCTTCCATTTGACTCCATACAGAAGAGGGCCGTTCGGATTGTTGATAATCCCATTCTCACGGATCGTTTCGAACCTCTGGGTCTGCGGAGGGACTTCGGTTCCCTCTGTATTTTGTACCGTATATTCCATGGGCAGTGCTCTGAGGAATTGTTCAAGATGATACCGGCATCTCGTTTTTACTATCGCACTGCCCGCCACCGGAGTACAGTTCATCCATATTACATGGAGCCACTGCGTTCATCCACAGTGCGTTTCCAGAGGTCTTTTTTGCCACGTTCCATCCGGCAATGGAATGAGCTCCCCTCCACGGTGTTTCCCGAGCGCTATGACATGTCCTTCTTCAAACGAGGCTTGTGGAGAGTATTAAGCGGTAGGCCACGGCTTGGCTCTGCGCCTGGCATTGCTGAAGTCCATGGGCGACGGTAATACTCACCATCAGGTGGGCCGTGCGTTCGTCTGCCTACAAGGGCAATAAAAAAAAAACGTACACATTAATAAAATGAATTCAATATGTAAGTATCCAATCGAGTATCCTTTGTAAGCGCATCGGCGTTTTTTTTTATTGCTTAGATGGATGGACGAGCTCACAGCCCACCTGGTGTTAAGTGGTTACCGGAGCCCATAGACATCTACAACGTAAATGTCGTAGTCGTCGTGGCCTAAAGGATAAGACGTCCGGTGCATTCGTATCGAGCGATGCACCGGTGTTCGAATCTCGCTGGCGGGTACCAATTTTTCTAATGAAATACGTACTCAACAAATGTTCACGATTGACTTCCACGGTGAAGGAATAACATCGTGCAGTAAAAATCAAACCCGCAAAAATTATAATTTGCGTAATTACTGGTGGTAGGACCTCTTGTGAGTCCGCACGGGTAGGTACCACCNAAAAAAAAAAAAAAAAAAAAAAAAAAAAGATATGAATTCTAAGATCTCAGTATAGTTACAACGGCTGCCCCACCCTTCGAACCGAAACGTATTACTGCTTCACGGCGGAAATAGGCGGGGTGGTGGTCCCATGCGGACTCCCAAGAGGTCCTACGATCAGCGTTGATCAATATGATCAAAAACTTCAATTTAATTCATTTTTTTATAAATGTACTTGTTTTTCATTTAGTTACCTTGGAACGCATCCCCTATAATCCCATATACACATGTAAATTACCATTCCGTATTCACGATTTTTGTATTCACAGCATATTCGCGCATAACATCGGCAAATCAAGAACTTTTACTTTAAAATTACGTCGAGCAATGTATCGGCAAACAATTCTCGATTTATGTTACAAAACTCACTGGTGGTAGGACCTCTTGTGAGTCCGCACGGGTAGGTACCACCACCCAGCCTATTTCCGCCGTGAAGCAGTAATGCGTTTCGGTTCGAAGGGTCGGGTAGCCGTTGTAACTATACTGAGACCTTAGAGCTTATATCTCGAGGCGGGTGGCGCATTTACGTTGTGGATGTCTATGGGCTCCAGTAACCACTTAACATCAGGTGGGCTGTGAGCTCGTCCACCCATCTAAGCAATAAAAAAAAAAGGTTTTACATAGTTCAAATAATATAAAAATAAAAACACGCTTAAATAGCAATCCGAAATAACAATTAATTTCTTCTTTTGTTTTAATATGCTGATACTCAGTAGTATCAGTGGTATTATTATCTGATACGTCTACAAATTTTCAAGTGAACCAAACGTCTTAGGTAATATAACAATGAATTTTTGTTACCCTTAGGTTATTAAATGTCTCTAGCCGTGTAGTAGATATTTAAACTATGTAAAACCTTTCGCTAACCTTTTTAAACTAAAAAACACATGTGGCACTCGGGGACTGCTGCGATAAAGCTATTGCATAGCATTTTTTATCAACTTATGCAATTATAAATAGACAATAACAGTTTAATATTAAAACAATAATAAAATAAGACCACGCTATATTTATAAACATTAACTGTTCCCTTCACACTCATAAGCTAGACCGCGCGAGAGAGAGATGGGCAGACTTTTCATGATGCGCATGCAGTGCGACGTCACGCCGCGCGCTTATTCATAAACACTACACAAGCGCAACGTGTGAATGTGTTGAACGCGAGTTACATAGTAGACGGAGTGAGGGGTGTTAGGTTTTATTTTCGTTAAATGAGTCGACTATTATCAAAGCCGGCAATGTGACTTTTGGACAATTATTGGTAAATCAGAAAAACGAATTATTGACTTTGTATTCCATTGGCAGTCACAAAACTCTTCTGAACGACATCTTAGATAAATAACAGGTTAAGTATTAACCTTTATTTAATGCAGGTTTTGAACCGTATTCTTTGAAGGAGACGATTATATTCANAATGAGTCGACTATTATCAAAGCCGGCAATGTGACTTTTGGACAATTATTGGTAAATCAGAAAAACGAATTATTGACTTTGTATTCCATTGGCAGTCACAAAACTCTTCTGAACGACATCTTAGATAAATAACAGGTTAACTATTAACCTTTATTTAATGCAGGTTTTGAACCGTATTCTTTGAAGGAGACGATTATATTCACATCAATCTGTATTGACATATCAATAATTTTTTTTTGTCCAAATGCACAGATTGCCACCTTTGATAATAGACGACTCAAATTTAGAATTTCTTGATTCGGTCGCCGCGCTCAAAGCCCACTATGAAAACTATGCAATAGCTTAAAAACACGCTTAAATAACAAACCGAACTAACAAATAATTTCTTTTTTTTTATCATGTTAATACTCATTATACTCAGAGGTCAGTCAGTCAGGTCATCAGTGTTTGATACGTGTAAAAACTTTCAAAGGAACCGAAAGTCTTAGGTGCTATTAATGAATTGTTGTTGCCCTTAGGTTACAAGATGTCTCTGGCCGTGTGTCGCGACCGGCTCACGGGATCAGACGCTCCCGAAGAACTCTGTGACGCCTCAAGCAAACCTCAAACTTCGGTCATGAGATGTAACACGCACCCGTGCCCTTTCAAGTATGTAACATTCCACTTATAATTTTATGGACGGTAGGACAGTTCGAAGTTCATTCAGAATTCAGAATACTCAACAATTGTTCACGATCGACTTCCACGGTGAAGGAATAACATCGTGTAATAAAAATCAAACCCGCAAAATTATAATTTGGGTAATTACTGGTGGTAGGACCTCTTGTGAGTCCGCACGGGTAGATACCACCACCCTGTCTATTTCTGCCGTGAAGCTGTAATAGGTTTCGGTTTGAAGGGTGGGGCAGTCATTATAACTGTACTGAGACCTTAGAACTCATATCTCAAGGTGGATAGCGGCATCTACGTTATAAATGTCTATGGCAATTTAATATTTAAAAAAAAATAAGAAAATTGAAATTCAACTAAAAAAGGAAAATATAAATAATAGTTTTTAAAAACAAAAAAATGGTTTTATAGAAAATCCAACTAAAAAATAGAAAATAAATTTTAATAAATTTGAATTAAAAATAGTGTAATAAAAAAAATTTTTATTGTAAAAAAAGCGTGGGGTGCTTTACAGGATATTATCAAAATAACCCTTCTACTCATTTCTGTTCATAAAATGTTTATAACTACTGATACCATGCACCCCACGCTTTTTTTTAGTTAGTTTTTAGTAAAACCGTATTTTTTTTGTTTTTTTAAACTATTATTTGTTTGGACTAATTCATTCCTATGTGAAACACGGTCACCTCTTCATTGGTTCATCGATTCTGCTTTTTCATTTCTATTAAATTTTCTCAGGTGGTATGTTGGAGAATGGTCATCATGTAGCGTTACTTGTGGCGGTGGCGTCCGCACTCGACGCGTGCTGTGCGCTAGATCGGCTAACGTCACGACCGCTGACACTTACGACCCAGGTAATTAAGTTTAATTTCGGGTAACACCGTTACCTTTAGTTGTGTAGTATAGAAGCAACATTATATCGAGGGGTTATAGGCTATTTGGCTTGTGCGACATTTTTGCAAAGAGCTTTGAAACTTAAAATTTAGAAAAAAAATCATGACAAAAAATCTTCTCAGCTATTTATTTGAACTAAAGGTCCCGCAGTAGTCGAAATTCGACTATAATTAATTGGAATTGTAAGTTTGTACACTATTATGATTGTATTTTATACTTCTATAATCACAAAATTCGCCAAGACTACACTATAATTTTTTTTAACAAAGACAAACAATATTTAATTTATTCTCAATTTGACAACAGACGTCAAGAACAAAAGTTTGACAATAAATAGTACGCATGCGTGTGTGCGTCAAATACCTGATATGTAGTCTGTGTAATGTTTTCTTTATTGATTTAATGTATCTTATAAGCATTATTTAAAAAAAAAAATTAGCATTGTGCACTTTTTCTCTATATTCTCTATAATTGTAGAAAATTTCATACTCCTCCGTCCGCGCAGTTTTCGTAAAAAGTTATACAAAGTTTTTGCTTCACGTATTAATATATAGAAGATGGGATTTGAATGCTAATTGAATAAATGAAGTTTAATTCAAAATATGGAATTGTTGATCTAATACCAATTAAAACGGACCATTAATTACAAAGATAAATGTCGCTTATTAAGCGAAATGTCGCTTAGACGAAATAGCCTTCACCTCTCGATATTTTTCATCGAAGCTGTAAATCAAATATTTCGTGACGTCACTTCAAGAAAGGATTAGGGGATTAGAGGGGGAAGAGGTCGACCGAAGAAGACATGGATGGAGTGTGTGAATGACGATATGAGACAGAGAGAGGAGTGAGTGTTGAGATGACGGCTGATAGAAGAGAATGGAAGAGAAAAACTAGCTGTGCCGACCCCACCTAGTGGGATAAGGTGGAGAAAAAGAGACTTAAAAAAAGGATTACGGGATATATTTCAGAGTAATTTATTTGAATCGTTAGTGTTTTTATTGGTCTAAATAATTAAGATATTATTCATCATCATCATCATCAGCCTGCGGCAGTCCACTGCTGGACATAGGCCTCCCCCAAAGCTCGCCACTGAACCCGATCTTCGGTTCGATATTATTACGTTGATTTATTTATAATAATTGAACAAAAATTACATTATTTTCATAATTTACAACATGCTTTGAAAGCACGCTGTGAGCTAACTTATCTAGTGATTTCTTCCAGTCACTCTTCGAGTATATAGAATTAAAATTAAATTGAATAGTTTAGATAAAAGCTTAAATGAAAGCAAAAAAGGGAGAATAAAACATTAAAGTAGACAAAATAAATTTAATAAGTCTTCAAAAACAGTTTCTAGAAAAATCTATACCAATATATAAATCTAGAGTGGTTTTTACGGATGCTCCGTTATAACTACTAAATCATGCATCCGATTGACTTGAAACTTGGTATCCATGTAGAAAATACGTGTACTTAATGGACAGGGTAATATTTATATGAGTGTTGAACTCCCTACACCAGTTCCGGGGGCGTTAATGATGAGTATCTTTGTGGGGGTGAGAAATAATAATGTTAATTTTAAATGCCTCGCGAAGTGGACGGGTACAGCTAGTACATTTATAAAGTTATATATTATTAATTTATAAGTTACTAGCTGTCCCGGCAAATATTGTTTTGCCATATATAAGATTTCTAGGGAATTCCTAGTGTAGAAACAAAAACTAACTTATTTTAAGTGTGTAAGGATGTGGTAAATGAGTGAAAGAGGCATGTAGCGCTGTGAACGTTGAGGGAATTTATAATATAAATAACAAAACCTCATTCAACCACATAATACCTCATTATAACAAAAAAAAAGGCCAAATAAAAAAAAATGTTAGGGGGAGACAACCCTAATCACTTAGGGGTATGAAAAATAGATAATAGCCGATTCTCAGGCTTACTGAATAGGCATAAAAAATTTCATGAGAATCGGTCAAGCGGTTTCGGAGGAGTATGGGAACGAAAACTGTGACACGAGAATTTTATATATTAGATAAAGTTATATTATTAATGGCAATTGACAAAACAATGAATATTTTTTTCTATCTTCCAAATAATACTTTGTTATAGGCACGAGTACAGAGCCCGGATGCCTGACACCGTCTCCGAGGTCCTCACAGGCTTGCAACCAGCACGACTGTCCAACTTGGGTAGCCGGACCGTGGTCCGGGGTAAGTTCGCTAATTACAGACTTATTACACTAGCAGCAAAGAAAAACCAGCCTCATTGACCTTCAAGTCACTGTGAATTTGTACTGGTGGTAGGAAGTCTTGTGAGTCCACACGGGTAGGTACCACCACCCAGGAAGCAGTAGTGCGTTTCGGTTTGAAGGGGGGGGCAGCCGTTGTACTGCTAAAACTGAGACCTTGCAATTCGTGTCTCGAAGTAAGTGGCGGCATTAAGTTGTGGGTGTCTATGGGCTCCGGTAACCACTTAACACCAGGTGGGCCGTGAGCTCGTCCAACCATCTAATAAAAAAAATATCCAAACTGACTTTCGTTTTAACCCCTTTGAAGGAATGAATGAAGGACAGGTCAGATTCTGAGGAACAAAACCCCGATACGTGGTATTAATTTTAGTGTTTTTACCATAAAAGTTATTGGCCTTAAAATGCCACGTTGCGGGTTGGTGAATCCACTTTTTCAAGGGTACTTAAGTCCTCGGGACGGGTGGTAGCCCTATCTACAATCATTGCAGAGGCCGGGATATTTCAATATGGTATATTTCTTATCTATTCCTGGAAGGGAATGGATGGGAAATGCAAGAAACCCAAAAATAATGGAGTGCATTTGAGGATACCTACACTCAGCATTGGGTGGACAAGGATTGAAGAAGAGGTGGTATTTCGCAAAAAAAATCTTCAATGCAACCATAGACAAACGCAATTATTTCGTGAATGCGTTTTATTTCTAAAAACATAGATTAGTGTCATTTTAAGCAACTGCTGAGTGGACTGGAATATACAGAACAAAACATAAATTGAAAACTGGGAAAAATTTGTTGCGGATACATTAGTTTTTTTCGTATCCGAAAAGAATTCATAACACAAACATTTGTCCTGATGATTTCGCCAAAGAAACGTCAACAAACTTACAAATCGTAGTTAATACCGGCCATAAAATAGAGCATACACTGCACGTGTGCTTAACGTTATCTAAAAGCATCGGAAACTCTACAATGTTGAAAACTTTAAGCTCGCAGTGTTTCTGTTTTACTCGCAATGATATAAAGACGTTACGTGTTCCCGTCTCTCACGTGGAACGAATTGTATCTGTTTGGAACATTAGGGCAACTTTGGGTAGTTCGCGTTTTGAGTAGCCAGTTTTCGAAGTTAACTGTTGCACTTCGGCAACTTTTAACTACGACTCACCTAGTGTTATTTTGCCGTTAGAAACCTTGAATAGTACTACCATTTGAATATGTTAAGCCCTTTTTGACGTGACGCTGCACGCACGCAGAAACATGACTCATGCGGCGTTACCTCGCTCTGAGGCGTTCCATTTAAGGCTTGAAGTGCAAGCGAGAGCGCGCAACGAGCGACAAAGAGGCACAATCGGCCTCCGCGTTCGGCAGCGTTCGACATCTGTCTCTCTCCTACTTGAGTGAGCGATGCATCTGCGTGGACAGCTGCTGTGCAATACAATACGTGCTATACAATAATACATTCACATGTTTTCGTCAAGTATGAAGTTCAGTGAAAAGTGAATGTGGTGTCAATTGTTTATAGCAACGATAATTGCGGCGCTTCGAAGAATCAATTCAATAGTGATTTCCATTTACCTCCTTCTCTATATCCATACAAAATATCTATAACACAAATTTATTTAAAATTTTCTTTTGAAAAATGAAACCATTCCATCAGTACTTTCTTGTCACGTTGTCACGTTCAACTATCGTCAGTAAACCTACTTTACATACTACCGATTTTTTTTTATAAAGAAATTTGGCTCCAATTCCCTTGGCATTGCCAATATTACAGTAATGTTAAGCCTTATTTTTTTTGCAAATCAATAAGATTCCACATCCCATTTGCTGCCCACGTACAGATACCGACAATGCCCGAAGTACACCCAAGCCGTACCGTAAAGAACTTACGTAAAGCTTCAATTAAAATGGGAAACGTCACAGCGCTAAGAAAACATCGTGGGGGAGATCATTTCAGAACTTGATGCTATTGGAATAAAAACATTAAACCGTATACGTAAGATTGTTTTGACGTAAGAAATGAACAATATTGCAATTCCACCAAAAATACCGCCAACACATTTGTTCATTTAAAATCACGTTACATTTTAAAGATTGGGAGCGGTTATATTAGCCTTCTTCAAACGAGGCTTGCGGAGAGTACTTAATGGTAGGCAGCGGCTTGGCTCTGCCCCTGGCATTGCTGACGTCCATGAGCGACGGTGACCACTTACCATCAGGTGGGCCGTTTGCTCTTCTACCTACAAAGGCAATAAAAAATATATATTATATTAATTCTTTTGAGTCCATGACAACTTTCAGCTTCTTCCTTATCACCAGTAAGGCATAAGATTAATTAGAAAAATCAATTTACTGAATACAAAAAAAAAACAATTGGCAAAACCCTTCGTTTTTAAAGACCCGTTCTTTCTGAAGTTGTAGAGTATTAAAGTTTTCTAATTAATTCGTCGGAGTCGAGGCAAGACAAACATCCGTTTTCCAATTAGGGAACTTTAGCGCTTTTTTTTTCCTCCTACCCATGAACTGTCATCAACTACTGTGAAGTTTGCAAGTAAGTTGGCTTGTTAACAACTCCTGAGATGTTTGATTTTCCGTCATGTTTTCTGCTGTTCTTTCAAAAGGTGTATTGAGATATTATTATCCGATACATAATTTAAAACCAAACTACAAAAAGACTCCTCAACATTTATCCTATAACAATAGATTAGATAGGAAAACAGTTATTCATAAAGGAACAGATTAGTGGATATTATAGTCCTTCTTTGGATTGTTATTGTTCAAATTAATGTTTAGACAAATCTTTTGGGATAATCAGTAGAGTGAATAAGAATAAGATTCAATAAGATGAAAATCAGCCAAAGGAATAATAGTTCATTGTTAATTGAGTCGTCTATTATCAAAGGTGGCAATCTGTGCATTTGGACAAAAAAAATTGATTGATATGTCAATACAGAATGATTTGAATTTAATCGTCTCCTTCAAAGAATACGGTTCAAAACCTGCATTAAATAAAGGTTAATAGTTAACCTGTTATTTATCTAAGATGTCGTTCCGAAGAGTTTTGTGACTGCCAATGGAATACAAAGTCAATAATTCGTTTTTCTAATTTACCAATAATTTTCCAAAAGTCAGATTGCCGGCTTTGATAACAGTCGACTCAATTGTAATAGATCGTTACGTGACAATAAAACAAAATAGGAAAAATATACAGTAGAGTCATCTAAATTTTTTTAAGTAAAGCTATAAACAAAGTAGTGTTTTCTCTTTAAAGTTATAAAAGAAGTGCAACTATGTGTCCAATATGTATATCGACGCTTGAAAGGCAAACGTGACAATGCGTGAACTTTACAGTAGACTAATTTAAAGTTGAAATACCTGAAAAAAAATATATTTTAACGAATCTAGCGGTAGGATTGAAATTATTTGAATAGACCTAGAAATATATATTTTTTGCGCATGGAATATGATTATGGCCTATCATTTATGTATAAAGCAGTTATTGTCGCTTAGTCACGTTTACCTTTCAAGCGTCGATATAAAGAACTTTTAATTTCGCCTCTAGTGTTCGGTATCTTGCGGTGAAGGCGTCCAAGTGAGAGGAGTGGAGTGTACTCCAGCTGGAGGTGGCTGCGACCCTTCAACTAGACCGGAAATCACCAGGCCTTGTTCCACTGGCATCAGTTGTCCCGCTTACAGGGAATCCGATGACCCTGAAGTAAGTGATTCTTCTTCGCCCTGCATTATCCTCGACGCTACCAGTACTACTGGTGGTAGGACCTACCCTGCCTATTTCTGCCGTGAAGCAGTAATTCGTTTCGGTTTTTTAGGGTGGGGCAGCCGTTGTAACTATACTGAGACCTTAGAGCTTATATCTCAAGGTGAGTGGCGCATTTATGTTGTAGATGTCTATGGGCTCCATTAACCACTTAACACCAGGTGAGCTGTGAGCTCGTCCACCCATCAAGTCAATAAAAAAAAAGTACAATTACAGTCTTCCAACCAAAAAGGCGTTACAACTTCATTGCTGTTAGGTATCAACTCACTTTGGTAAATTAGGCTAAGCTTTCGAAGAAGTGTTAATTAACGAATTAGTTGAAGGTATTAGGATAAATTACACGGTCGTAGTAAGAGCTGGATAAGGAAAGAAAATTAATGAAATTGATGCCAAAGAAATAATGAAAGTTAATTTCGTATATGTTGGTGTACGTACGGTTGTGTTTGATGCTCAAATTAGTTATTTGCAAAGTGAAAACAGTCCTATATATCTTACCAGTAAAATAAATGAAGAACGAAGAATGAGTGGGAAGTTGAAAATTATTTTCTTATGGCACTGGACGTGTGAAAGGGCGTTAAATTAGCGGAGTCCAGACATAACAATGTAGGATTACATGTAAATGCGGCCGCTCAAGGTTTGAGATATGCGTCTAAAGTCTTAAATGTATTATATAGCGGTTGTTTCACTCTTTTATGACTTCCTTACGGCAATAGACAGAATAGCGGTACCAATTAATTTGTTCTTATAATGCGATCTTCCAGAAATTTTATCATAAGCTTTACTACCATAGAGTTGATAGTACAGTGGTCAGACCCCCTGAATGCTAGATACAATATCGTGGATTCCGTTCCCACATCCGTTAAAAGGACAAAAAATCGTATGATCAAAAGTGTACTTACAGCTTTGTCTAGATTTTATTTATATGAATGTCCACATATACCAATCTCTGGTTCCCATAGTACAGGGAATCCTGGCTTGAGGAAAAATAATCTTGTATAATTTGTGCCGAATTATCTATTTCTTTAATCCCATTATCATAATACAATCATTCGTTAGGATGATATAGACGACCTGCTACCAGGAGTTCTATACCACACGCAGCCTCTCATTCAACAATACCCACCTCCACAAGCGAAGGCCGAGAGACTTATCGGCGAACCGGATGTGCCACTTGAAGCTACGTAAGTCCTACCAACTAAACTAATTGATAATTGTCATCAATGACCATTATACATTATAAGGTCCAATGGAAGCTATCATTTCTGATATCATCTATCAGTATGTGGGGACATTTTACTGGTGGTAGGACCTGTTGTGAGTCCGCGCGGGTAGGTACCACCGCCCTGCCTATTTCTGCCGTGAAGCAGTAATGCGTTTCGGTTTGGAGGGTGGGGTAGCCGTTGTGACTATACTGAGACCTTAGAACTTATATCTCAAGGTGGGTAGCGCATTTACGTTGTAGATGTCTATGGGCTCCAGTAACCACTTAATACCAGGTGGGCTGTGATCTCATTCACCAATCTAAGCATAAAAAAAAAAAACTCGTAGATAGATTTTCCGGTCACTGCCACTCATAGCTCTTACGTGCCAATTTTTGTTATTTTCAAGCCACAGCCTACGGATTGAAATTAGTTTAAGAAAGATCATGCCCTATCTTGTCTATTTGTGTTGTAAGAAAATATATTATGCTGAAGGAATTATTATTTACTGAACTACATGTCACTTTAAAATGATCATAATTGAAATCAGTTCCCAAATAAACGATATTCAAATCATTATCCATAACTTTTTACGATTAATTTTCACATGGTCATATTCTTTTGGGACGAATTATTGACAATTTACCATCAAAGCTGTACAAGCCTCCTTCTCACTATGTAAATAATATTAAATTGATGTGAGTTCGCTGTGTTACCTATTGAATATATTAAGTTTGCTTTATACATATAACATTAATAGTAATAAGTATTAATAAAAAAATCCTTGGTCCAAAAATGATACCAGAACCAACGCTATAAAAAAATTAACTACCACATCTCCTTCCTTAAGAGGATAAAATAAATATTAAATTAAATTAGATACTAGCCTAACTTGTCAATATTTGAAGTATGTAGATTAACGCAGGATATTTGTAATGCATATAATGAAACTATTCATATATTTCATTTTTCATTATTATTATTATTATTATTATTTTATTAAAAAAAGGCAATATTTTGAGAAAAAACAAAAAACAAAAAAAAAGCCCGCTGAGTTTGTTTCGCCGGTTCTTCTCAGGACTGTGGCTTTTTTTGGAACCGGTGGTAGAGTTAATATTGTTATTTTTATTTTGACATTCAACAAGTGTGTTGTCATACTGACATCTAAGTTGAAATAAATGATTTTGAATTTGAATTTTTTGAATTCTATCCTCTAATCATGTCAATGACCAATTAAAATCTATGATACACATAAGTATTTACCTATTATTATTTTATTTATAATTTACTTGAGGTATTTAATTCGAAAATAAAGAGTACGCACATATGTTTGCTGTAAATATAAACCCGCTGCAAAACATGAATCTTTCATATTTACAGTACTTTTATCGATTTGATTTAAAAAAACCGGTGTTTTAGGGGGCTAACTATTTTAAAGTAGGTCGGTAGGCAGCGGCTTGGCTCTGCCCCTGGCATGGCTGAAGTCCATGGGCGACGGTAACCACTCACCATCAGGTGGGCCGTATGCTCGTCTGCGTACAAGGGCAATAAAAAAAAAAAAAAAAGTATTAATTATATTGCACATAAAAAATCTATTTAAAGAACAGATATAAAAGAACATTCATGAGTTTTTTTACAACGTTAGTTTTTGATAAATTATCTACGTTATTTTGTGTATTATATTGTAAATTTATTTCAATTTATACATAATTCTAAACAATTTGGGATTCTTTACAGTTAAACCTAAAAAGTCCGACGGTAATTTCGGTTACAAAAAATCTCTAATTCATTAACACTGATTGCTACTTCGTGTTCTATAAATTGTGCAAAGGGCATAATATATGAGCACATAAAATCCTGTTCACTCACATCACGCATGCACACACCTATGTCAATACTGTCTATAAATGTTGTGTTGTCTATAACGTCTGAAGCTTAGAGTATTTTGTTGTTGTCTCTTTCAGCAATTACAAAATATTCTTTGCCTGTGGCTGGTTGTATGTAAGGTATTGTACCTAATCAGAATAAAAATTTTAACGAATCACTTCCAAAATCAGACTTTCACATATCAATACAAGGAATGATATTAACCTTATCATTTACACGATGGCTGCATAGATTTCGTTATAGCTTCTTGGGTTGTTCAAGAATTCGGATTCAATCCTTGAGCAATTCTTTTAATAGTGATGGTTGATTTAGTTATCTGATCCCTGACGTGTGTTTAGACCTTAGACGTTGAGACCTTTGTGAATACAAAATACACTCCACATTCAATTAAGAAATCAAAATCACTAAACCTCTATTACCAGAACAGACTTGTCCTAACCATCACACGTTGCTTTCACTCCACTATACTCCGTTTTCGACTATATGCACTGCACATTAAATTTTAAATTTCCTTGCACCGTTCTTGTACACGTTTGGTCTTGCGTCTTTTTTTCTTTGCCTTTACTATTTCCTATATACTGAACATTTCTGGCACACGGCACACGGTACACGGCTATTTTATNTATTACCAGAACAGACTTGTCCTAACCATCACACGTTGCTTTCACTCCACTATACTCCGTTTTCGACTATATGCACTGCACATTAAATTTTAAATTTCCTTGCACCGTTCTTGTACACGTTTGGTCTTGCGTCTTTTTTTCTTTGCCTTTACTATTTCCTATATACTGAACATTTCTGGCACACGGCACACGGTACACGGCTATTTTATTCAAAACATACTGTTACAAAATTTTTGGATAAATTATCAATTTGACATTGGCGGGGGAAAATACACGCACTGGTGCATACTTCTACATATACCAGCCAGAAACGATTAGGTTTATAATGCCTTTGGACCCCAGCACTGAGCATGTCTAATTTTCGACCTTGTGTGGTTTTAATCTAGTATTTTATTAGGTTACAAAAACCTTTAGAGATTCTATAACTTAAATTGACTTTCAGCTACATCAAAGACGATGAGTGGGGTCCCTGTAGCGTCACATGCGGAGAGGGATGGAGAAAAAAGGAGGTCCATTGCAAGATATTCTTAGAGTTTAGTCGGACGATTGCAAAATTGCCCGATAGTAAATGTATGGGACCCAAACCGACCGAAGAAACTGAAAGATGCGTGATGGAGCCATGCTCTATGGCCTACGGAACTTCGTTTGGGGACTCTAGTGCCCCTTCTTATAGCGGCGCTGATAGGTAAGTTAATGCTAATTTTAATGTAGTAATATAATTTGCTGACAGCTCTCGACTCTCGCGCCCACACCAATTTAAAGTTCAATAGAAATCTACGATCTTTAATTCCTTCAAGCGATTACATTTAGAACACAACCTACATTTCATTTCAAGTTTATGACAATAAAAAAATGAATAATTTGAGAACACTTACTATAAAAACATGGCCTTGGCTCATTTTTCATTCACACTAATCATCCCATCTTAATATAAAATTTTAGAGTATGTGATAAATTGATCGTAGTAAATTAAATATAAAATATGAATTGCGTAGTAAGAAAGTATTCATGCTAAACTTAAGAAATATATAAACTATTCACTTAACATATTAAAAGGGGTTAATATTAGACAGGCGATCGGTAAAACTCATTCCAGATCCTTACGGATGCAGGTTAAGGACAAGAATAAAAAGATCAATAACATCAAATACAAACAAATGCAGGTGCTGATGATACCCAAGACGACAAAATAAGTCGTATTATGAGCCTGTAGATACATACCAATTTCCTACCAAAGTCCGTCATCAAAACAGTAAATAAAATTTAAAACTATTGGCTCAGATGAATCGTGAGAAAGCCTGCTAATATAAAAATTGGGGTTGAAACACCGATTATATAAATAAAAGCAAGGTTATTGCCCTGTTTAATAATAATCGATATACGCAGAAGGGCAACGTCTTTGGGTGACGCGGAATTGCTTTTTTTCGATTACGATTATGGATTCGTGAATCTTACTAAAAGGATTAGTATTTATGCTGATATTATTGTAAGTAAGTTCTTGTTTTAGCGTCGTATCAGATCCAAACAGAGTATCAATGACGGCATTGGCCTTCCGCGGTGTGTTACAAGAGATTTTACCCACTACGAAGCACCTTTTGAATGAATTTCCTTCTTCAATGTATGCCAAGTACTATGACATATCTTCCTTCAATGGAAGTTTCAAGTTCTTACTCAGAGACAGTCCTTTTACAACAGAGCTACTTATAAATCTATAAGCACTTAAGATCCCTGGACCGTTTTTTTATTGGTTAGATGGTGGACTGGACTGGTGTCAACTGGTTGTTGGAGCCCATAGACATCTACAACGCAAATGCGCACCCACCCTGAAATATAAGTTCTAAGGTCTCAGTATAGTTACAACGGCTGCCCCACCCTTGAAACCGAAACGCATTATCGCTTCACGATAGAAATTGGTAGGGCGGCGGTACCTGTGCGGACTCACAAGAGCTCCCACCACCAGTAAAAAATATCCAATAACCATCTGCCAGGGATAACCGTAGAAGTCCTTATTTAATATTTCATCTAAAGAACGCTATAGTAAATTGTTAATCTTGTCCGACAATTTCATCAAGCTACCATTCGATATAGCTTCATCCACAACATCATTGACTCTAATTTTAAAATAATCCATTTCACCTGGAACCTCACCAGTATTTGAACCATCAACAATATTTGAACCTTTCAATATTGCTTCGTGTTCAGGGGTCATTATTATAATTCTAAGATCTATCATTGATATTAACAGGCCAAATATCAAATGATCATTTACGTCACTTTTGAATTCTACCTCTGGATATGCGATATCAGCATCTATTTCGTATAGACTTAAGAATGATTTCAGGCTGTCATAGTAGATCTTGAGGAGTCTCTCGAAATTGTCAGATCTAAATTTAGAATCTGTACAGAGGTATATGAAATACATTATGTCTGTCACTGGATTGGCGTAGCGGACTGCTTGGAAATCAATGAAGCAGACTCTTGCCGGCTTGCGTTCCTGTAAATCAAATAAATATTGCAATTAGGGTATCTAGCCAAGCAGGCGCAAAAGATGCATAAGTATTTGTATTGGAAGCATTTGAAGTCGTCGTGGCCTAAAGGATAAGACGTCTAGTGCATTCGTATCTAGCGATGCCCCGATTTTTCGAATCCCGCCGGCGGGTACCAATTTTTCTACTGAAATACGTACAATGTTCACGATTGATTTCCACGGTGAAGGAATAACATCGTGTAATAAAAACCAAACCCGCAAAATTATATTTGCGTAATTACTGGTGGTAGGACCTTTTGTGAGTCCACACGGGTAGGTACCACCACCCTGCCTATTTCTGCTGTGAGTAATGCGTTTCGGTTTTAAGGATGTGGCAGCCGTTGTAACTATACTGAAACCTGAAGACTCTTATCTCAAGGTGGGTGGCGGCATTTACGTTGTAGATGTCTATGGGCTCCGGTAACCACTTAACACCAGGTAGGCCGTGAGCTCGTCCACCCATCTAAGCACAAAAAAAAGAAATGAAAAATAAATCACGGCTTTAGATTTAAAAAGTAAAGCGTTTATAATAAGACAGTTGAAACTTGGATTACATATCAGTATGACTAGTAGTTTATAGGTGACCAGACACTAGCAAACAAACGACAAGGGTATGGGATACTAAAATCAAACTAGATCCGCCTGTGATTAGTACTCAGTAATCCTGTCGACATACCCAAACCATACAGCCGAGAGAGAAAAGAATCATGAGTGTGAATTTATTTTTTGTTTTTTTTTTTTATTTCACATTAATTACGAGCTCTCCAAATTAAATATTTAAAAATATATAAAATATGTTCGGTACGCGTCAAAATTATCTGAATATAAAAAAATATTTATTAACACATGATGAGTGTACATGTGGAATCTTATTCAATTTAATTACTCCACACCCTTGTCGTCTCTTCGTAAGATCCGAAATAGAGTTATTATTCGTTTACTATTGTTTGTGAAAGTTTACAAATTCATTATAAAATCCAGACCCTAAAATTATTATTAATTTAGCTAATTACTTTAACTAAAGTATTGGAAACGTCTGAAATAGTTTAATAACAATAAAAACGCGAAATTATGCCGTAAAAGTAATGTTATTTATTGCTTAGATAATTGGACGAGCTTACAGCCAGCCCACCTGGTTGTTCAGTGGTTACTGGAGCCCATAGACATCTACAACCGCCACTCACCTTGAGATATAAGTTCTAAGATCTCAGTATAGTTACAACGGCTGCCCCGCCCTTTGAACCGAAACGCATTACTGCTTCACGGCAGAAATAGGCGGTGTGGTGGTACCTACTCGCGCGGACTCACAAGAGGTCCTACCACCAGTAATTACGCAAATTATAATTTTGCGGGTTTGATTTTTATTACCGCTTTTATGTTGCTTATACCAAACAGCGTTTCACCCCTCGAATTATTTTTAGTGAATTTTAATGTTAATGGACTAAATCAATGGCTCTTAGAACTCATTACCCAAAACAAATACATAGGTACATCAATTAGCACTTTTTCCTGAACAGACATGTGCGCCAAATTCTGCCCTAGAACACAAGATTAATGAATCAAGAATAAATGAAATAACAGTATCGGATACAAATCGTAGAGGCATTAATCATACCAATGATCTGACAGAGCTTCGGACGATCTATACCGCCCACTTTATTACCAGAAACAAAGACAAATCGTTTAGCCATCGCAAGGCAGTAGGGATTTGAAGGCCAGATATTATAGACAAGTAAATAGCATAAATATAAATAGTAGGTAATGATTTTGTTTGTTTTGTGTGCAAAAGGATATCTGCAAGTAGGACCGATTTTGAATTTTTTTTTACATTTTTTTTTATTGCTTATTTGGGTGAACGGCTCACAGCCCACATGGTATTAAGTGGTTACTGGAGCCTATAGACATCT
This sequence comes from Bombyx mandarina, assembly GCF_003987935.1. The sequence continues at coordinate 2,199,369 of NW_021011495.1, forward strand.
ACTACGTAAATGCTGCCACCCACCTTGAGATATTAGTTCTAAGGTAGTTACAACGGCTGCCCCACCCTTCAAACCGAATCGCATTACTGCTTCACGGCAGTAATAGGCTGGTAGTACCTACCCGTGCGGACTCACGCGAGGTCCTAACACCAGTGTAAATAACTGTTAATTAAGTTACTAACCTCATACTTAAACAGTATATTATTGATCCAGCAATCACCATGACACAAAACATTGGTTTTGCTTGCTTTGCTGAAACACTGAAGAATTTTCAAAATGCTAGGCTTAATCTCCTCCAGAACCTTGTGAGCCTTTACATCAGTAACAACACTCAAAGACATATCAAACGACTCTAAGAAATAGTTCTTCAATTTACTTTTATCAAGAAAGTGATCCTGGTAAATAATATCGGAGAAATCACTTTTGATTTTCGAAAAACTTTCTTTTTCTCTCTCGCCACATACGAAGGACAAAGCGTGAAACTTTGCTAGTTCACTTATTACCAGAGAACACTGTTCGAAGTCTAATACTTCATGTTTAGGCTTGGAGTCGAGAACGAATCCATAGAGCAACATATCTTCCAAAATCAATACTTCATTCGATTTTTCTATCTTCCAATAAAGACACCTAGGTAAAATCAATTTCGCTGCTTCAGCCAGAGTTTCTTGGATCTCATTAAATTTGGAGATCACTACGCGATAAAACTCAACCTCCTTTTTGTGTAATTCGTGAAATAGTTCTTGTCTCGTTGTATTTACTAACGTTTTTACTATAACACCAACTGTGTTGTTCTCACTGTTCGCTTCTTTTACGGACACTCTAAATATATTGGCTATAAAGTTGTCACCTTTTCCGCAGATATAGTCAACGTGATAGACGAAATCTTGAATACCTCTCAGTGCAGCTACAACTTTGATACTTTCATGTAGTTCTTCACAGTTAAACTCATCGGGTTCACTAATGTTCACATCTAAAGACATGATATCTGACCTTCATTCAACACTTGTAAATACAAATGAAATTTTACCGTTCCTATCTTAATCGTCAAAGATAAGAAATCGTACTGATAATAATAATAAGATAACAATATCTATTTTAGTTAAACTTTTGCGAATTTTTCATCGGATTACGTGATGATAATTATACTATGATATTTCTATTTAAGATTCATAGACAAATTACTAGCTACTTTTGGAATATAATATGCACTTCGTTCAAGAATATGTTTGAGCTATAAATCGATAGTTAAAATCAGTATTTTTTTTAAACCAAAATCTATAATAATCTGGCCTTCGCGATGGGTAAAAACTTGTTCTGATTGCCCCTAGCAGTGCCTTAATTACTAGTACTATCCGTTTATGATTAAGTGGCAAGTGAAACCGTGACTATTAAGGTTGACAAACAGTCTATGTTGGCTGCTACCGTTTAAGCTTGAAGCTTTTATTGGGTCTCATTGCGACAGAAATCTATATATTAATACGTGAAGCAAAAACTTTGTATCCCTTTTTACGAAAATTGCGCGGACGGAGGAGTATGAAATTTTCCACACTTATAAAGAATATAGAGAAGAAGTGCAAAATGCTAATATTTTTTAATTTTTTTTTTATTATGCATAAAAGATACATTAAGTCAATAAAGAAAATATTACACACACTACATACCATGTATTTGACGTACACGCGCATGCATACTATTTATTGTCAATCTTTTGTTCTTGACGTCTGTTGTCAAATTGAGAATAGATTAAATATTGTTTGTCTTTTTCAATATTTTTTATAGTGTAGTCTTGGCGAAATTTGTGATTATAGAAGTATAAAATACAATCATAATAGTGTACAAACTTACAATTCCAATTAATTATAGTCGAATTTCGACTACTGCGGGACCTCTAGTAGACTTAAAAATTCAAGATTAGAATGAAAGAGAGTGTGTGTGTGTGTGTGTGTGTGTGTGTGAGAGAGAGAGAGAGAGAGAGAGAGAAAGAGAGATAGAATATACATTATTGCACACCAAAACAAAATTAACATTCAAAAACGGTCAACAGAAATGAATAATAGTACATAACGCTAAAGGCGATCTCATCCAGGAGACCGTTTCATCTACAGAAATTCTGAAAATGATACAGTTGAGGTATACTATGATTAACAATATACAGAACGACAGATAGACAATTCAGAGGCGCTCGGGTAGCTGTTAGCAAATCCCACCCCTCCTGGCTGAGCCTTGGCTCGCCCACCTGTCCTGGTGAAACTGGAAAGGCCTTCGGGCCACCAGTAATCCTTCAATCATAAAAAAAAGATAGGCGAATAGGAGGAATGATGAAATGTAAACCAATTTAATTCCAATTATTCATTATTTTTTCGAACTGGAAGTAACGGTAATCTATTCAGCAGGTCTTTAACTTATGGTACCTCAAGTAACATCAGGGTGGCCCCTGGATCTCCTGGCAAATCATACTCCTGGAAGGAAAAAGGCTATACGAGTTGCAGTGCGTCTTGTCTCAGTGGAGTCCAAGTAAGTTTTGTTACGTTATAATACTGTATAATACGTTATATTACGATATAATACTGTTACAATTGTTACGATATAATACGTAAAAATGAATATTTTAAAAAAAAACTAATAATTAAAAAAAAAAAACTAATATTAAAAAAATATATATATGTTCGCTGAGTTTCTTGCCAGTTCTTCTCAGGACGGAGGCTAGTTTTTATGAATTGGCGGTAGTTCTTTTTGACGTTCAACAAGTATGTATTTTCATTTATCTCTATATATAAAAATGAATTGCTGTTCGTTAGTCTCGCTAAAACTCGAGAGTGGCTGAACCGATTTGGATAATTATGATCTTGAATTATTTGTGGAAGTCCAGAGAAGGTTTAAAAGGTAAATAAATTTGAAAATGCTCGGAATTAAATAAAAATAACAAATTTGTTTTTCCTTTGATGTGTCCCCCGTCGGACGGATTCCTTTTGTTTGTTTTAAGTTTATTTTATACAAAAGTTTAGGTCTTTTATTTATCGATTAAGGCACTACGAAGTCTGCCGGGTCAGCTAGTGATGATTTTTTTTTTATTTGATTTGATTTGAACTATTTCACGTCTTCCCAGGAACTTATAATTCAATGCGTGCGAGATGAAGATGGTAAGAACGCATCACCATACATGTGCGACCCTCACACCAAACCCGAGAACAGAGTTAGGACCTGCAATGATCACCCGTGTCCCCCACGGTTAGTAGAAATTTTTCTAATTTTTTTTTTATTTATTGCTTAAATGGGTGGACAAGTTCACGGCCCATCTGGTGTTAAGTGGTTACGGGAGCCCATAGACATCTACAATATACATGCCGCCACCCACCTTGAGACATGAGTTATAAGGTCTCACTTTTAACAGTACAACGACTGCCCCGCCCTTCAAGCTGAAACGCATTACTGCTTCACGACAGGAATAGGAAGGGTGGTGGTACCTACCTCTGTGGACTCACAAGACGTCCCACCACCAGTAAAATTGAAGCACTTTCTCATTAAATCACATTTGGCTTTAAAATAAAATCGTGTATGCATTTTGATCAGTAATAAAATTTAAGTGATTTATAATAATTCCTCTCCACAGTTGGAACTATACAGAATTCTCACAATGTACAAAATCATGCGGCATCGGTATCCAGACTAGAGAAGTAACTTGCATACATGAGGTATCTATCATGAATCTCTTCTTTTAACATTTATTTACAGTCCAGGAAAGATTTCTAGTTTAATAGATTCAACCTACGATAGTCGGTACGAAGTTTGCCAACATACTAGTGGCAAATACGGTGAAGCCTGACCATGATTTGGTTGCTGTACCTAGTACTGAGATATCAATACGCTTTTATTAGCTTCACACGTATGTATGTTAGTGTGTAACGGAATATTTGAACATGATTTTGACCCCCTTCAAAACGTCGGATTAACTCGAAATTTGGTATGCTTATTAAGGACCGATGACAATTCAATATTTAAATAAATATTGAAAAACATATTGAAAAAATTGAATTTCAACTATGAAATGAAAATAAATAATAGTTTAAAAAAACTAACAAAATACGCTTTTATAGAAAATTCAACTAAAAAACAGAAATTAAATCACACGAGTCCTAAGTCTCAGTTTTATGGTAGAAAAGTTGCCCCACCCTTCAAACCGAACCGCATTACTGCTTCGCGATAGTAATAGACAAGGTGATGGTATCTACAGCTGAGAAGACCCCTTGTTTCGCGCGACAGTAATAGACAAGGTGACGGTACCTACAAGTACGAGCTGAGAAGACCCCTACCACAAACAAAAAAAAACGATCTAAATCAATTCTTCAAACCTTAACAACGTTTTATCACCTGAAAAGGAATTTCCGTTACGACCAGTGTGTGTAATGCGAGTTTTTAACGTTGTCGATAGCGTAAAAGTCAACTCATATTTGTATGGAGTTGGAATAGCGCCCCTAGCAAACGTTCCAATTCTGTACAAATTTGAGTTGCACACAGACTGCATATTAGTATTTATTTTAATAGCATAAAGCATACCGATAATTTTTATAACAAACTTAAAGGATACTTCTGTGGATAACTTTATCGTTACGTTAGTGAAGGCCCTAAATTAATCATTCAGGTAACACGTGGTGGTACCAACACAGTCGTGGTACCTAACAGCATGTGTCCGCAACCACCACCACCGGACCGGCAGTACTGCAATGTGCTAGACTGTCCAGTCAGATGGCATACAGGGGAGTGGACCAAATGCTCCAAAACCTGTGGCGGGGGCGTTAAGCAGAGAGAGGTGAGTATCTAGTATAATATTTAGTTTAGCCTAGACTGATTTGGTGGTGCCGTAGTCAGCGATTCTGACTTGCGCCGAGGGTCGGGGGTTCGATTCTCGCATCGAACAAACTATCTTTTTTTTTCTCCTACCTATGCTGATAGCCTTGAGAGACTATTTCAGCATCTCCTTGACGTGTAATTAAACTAACGGGGCTCAAACCGGAGTGTTGCTAACACTGGCCCTAGCAAGAGCAGTGCTTCGCAGAATCTACCACCGGATCGGAAACGCGACCCACTGAGAAGATCCAGCGAGAAACTCATTTGGCTGTGTCTATGAGTTAATTTACTCGTCGAACCCGTCGCTTGCGACGAGAACGGTAACCGGTAAACTTTCTTGTTTTGAACAGGTTTGTTTGGGTTCTCTTCACCTGGGTGCTTATTATCTATATGTGTATGTAGTTAAACATATATAAGTACCTAAATCAGTATCTGCTACCCATACCACAGGCAATCCTAATTTGAGGCCGAATGACCGTGCGGGATTTGTTCCCAGCTATTTATTATTATTATTTTTCCCCCAGTTCTATATTAATCTCTTCCACTTTATTCCTATATCCTCCATGTTCCAAAAGGTTGAATGCAAGCAAATAATGGCGCAGTCCCACGTAGTAGAACGTCCGGCATCGCTGTGCAGCTCACCTCGTCCGCCATCCACGAAGTCTTGCAACAGTCGACCCTGTTTACTGGATACGTCATCGCCGGAGATATCTCTCGCTAACTCGTCTTATATTCAGCACGACCCTAAGAAGAAGAAGGTGAGATTTGATTTTAAAATGAAAGCAAAAAAAAGGTGTACAAATTATAGGAACTGGAATTGCATGATCTTTTGTGTTTTTGTAACTGTACGGATGAACAATGTTTTAGTTTCTAGATTTTTATTACTAACTAGCTTTTGCCCGCGACTTCGTCCGCGTGGAATAGTTCACAAATAATGCATTATTTTAGAACAAATTTGGTTAGCATAAAAAACGTTATAGTGAGCCAACCTTAACATATAGACATATGCTGTCGCGGACTTTTTTTTAGATCTTTTAAAGGGGAACAATTCTGTCGTACATTATTTTAGCGAAACTTTAACCGTTTCTACAGCGCCCGCAGCGGAAGCTCTCAAAACGGAAAAAACCCGATTTTGAAACATTCTTTATTGGTGCTCCGCTTGTATTGGTCTTAGCGTGATGTTATATAACCTATAGCCTTTCTCAATAAATAGGCTATCTAACACTGAAAGAATTTTTCAAATCGGACCAGTAGTTCCTGAGATTAGTGCGTTCAAACAAACAAACTCTTCAGCTTTATAATATTAGTATAGATTACAATATTTCCTCTGGTCCTTTTAAATATTCCATTTATTTAAAGAAATTAAGCATTCAAACTCAAAGCTTTCCTTAGGTGACAGTAAAAGTGGGAGGTTCGGCGACTATTTTTTTCGGGACCCAAGTGAAAATAAAATGTCCTGTCAAAGGATACAACAGGACAAGGATACAGTGGGCGAAGGACAATCAGATTATAACGAAATCCAAGAAATACAAGATATCTAGGAAAGTAAGTTAAAGTATAAAATAATAGTCAGAAGTAGAATAAATTTGATACTAATTAGGTTTGTAATTAGCATTTTTGTTTGGACCATGGCAAATAGGACGCTATTTCTGCTACATGCCCCTCATTGATTGACATCATGCGTTCATACATCAAGTTACCCTGTGACGATATTGCCACCACTAAGTCTATGACCAAAAACCATAGACTTATATAGTAGGGACGCGACATATTGTTCTATACGTACAATTGCTTATATAAATAGCACCCATTTTGAAGGCACACACATAAACATATATCTATCTCGTTCTTACTTAGCACTGTAACTCGCAGGAAAACAATATAACAATATTTCAGTGCGTACATAAAGTGAAACATGACTATACGTAAATACCTAATGAGGCCGAAAATCCGCCATACTTAGCGCACCAAATGTCATTGTCTGTCAGTTCAGCCGGTTTATATTTTTTTTTTAGGTTTCATTATTCAGTGCCAAAAACAGACACGCGCTCAAGTCTCATTTAGTAAGTTCCCCATATTTTAGCGTTATTGCAAGCGCCATGTTCAAGTTTAGACTAAAGACTGCAAGTTTGTTAGAAGCAAACAAATATATCTACCTTCAGTCTAGTTTGTTATTTAATGCCACCATTGGAACCCGCTATTGAAATAAAAACCGGTATCGAGCTTCTTCAAGAAGCTGTGTTCCCAAACTAAAACTTGTAGCAAGAACCCGATAAATAATAATGTCTATACTATACTGATAATGTAATGGAGATTTCTTTTTTTCTGTGTCTATGCAAACTGGTTATAGAACTCATGTCTCTACACCGTTGGTATCAATTATAGAACCGATACTTTTACAGAAACCCTAAATAAAATTTGCAATAATCAGTGGCTACGTTATTTTTTCTTTCTTGAAAGGGCGCTCTACGAATCACGACCCTGTCGTTCAGAGACCACGGAGTGTACACCTGCGTCGCTGGAAGATCTAACGCGAATTTGACTTTACTTGTGAAGCCAAGACCTGGAGAGTTCCCTTCTAGCGAAGAAATCGAGCGGCATAAGGCTTTAGATGAACCGTCATCACCTTTATCCGACAGGTCTGTCTAACCGGTTTGGTAGTTCATAAGAATTCCATAAAGTTTATAGAAATTTGGAAACGTGCTTAGAAAGGGAAGTTGGAGAATATCGTCAATGACGAGAAAATTGTTGTGGTAAGTTATTGTGGTATGAGAATGTAGGGTGAAGAGAAGGTCATGGTGCTGTCAAAGGGCCCCAAGGTTTGAAAGTAGATGATAATTTAAAGAGGGTCCTAAAAAGCTTTGAATGGACTGTATGAATGATATTATAGGAGATAAATATGGGTAGGACATACTGTGCCTTAAATTTATAGAATGACCAGATATACCAGGTATGAAATGGTTGCTTATATCAAAAAGTATAGGATCGTCATTACAAATGCTTCCATTGAATCATATCACTTATGAGCTAGGATATAAAAAATCGCGCTTCTAGCGATGTCTCTTAATATAAAATATTTTGCGTTTATTATTTATTCATTGTCTGTATTAGGCGATTGCATGCAGCAGAGATGCGAATGTTGCGATGGAGTAACGAGAATGGATAGAATACGGAATGAATATGTTAGAGGAAGTCTGAAAGTGGCACCTGTGACAGAGAAGCTGAGAAGTGCGCGTTTGGGATGGTATGGACATGTGATAAGATAAAATGAAAATGAGGTTGGTAAGAGAATGTTAACTATGAATGTGGAAGGATATAGAGGAAGAGGTAGACCTAAAAAGAAATGAATGGATTGCGTGAAAGACGATATGTGTAAGTGGGGAGTGAACGAAGAAATGGTATATGATAGAAGAGTATGGAAGGAGAAAATATGTTGCGCCGAGCCCAGGTGACTGGGAGAAGGGCAGGGTAATGATGATGATATTTATTTATTGTCTGTTATGCATTTTTAAGAGTGTTATCTAAGGGTTATTCAACACGTATGTCTTATATAATAAGGTCACTTTTCCAATATACTAACAGCAGAGCGGATGGCAGATACAGAGCCATGACCGGTGGAGCTTCAGATGATCAGTCTCACGAACAGCGACCTGGAGACCAAAGAAAAAATTACAAGAACCGCCAGAAAAGTGAGTAATAGTTAGCATGAAGGGACATTTCAATTTTGGACGCTTTTTCCAATGATTCTGCAAATAAAGAAAATAAGAGAGATAGATGATTAGAAACGAAATAGTATGTTTTTATTGCTTAGACGAGTAGACGGCCCACCTGGTGCTAAGTGGTTGCTGGAGCCCATAGACAGCAGAACGTAAACACCGTCACCCACCTCAAGCCATTGGCTATCTCAATAACAGTACATAACCACTGCCCTGCCCTTCAAGATGGAGCACATGACTGACTGAAATAGGCACGATGGTGGTACATACCCATACGGGCTTACAATATATCTTACTTAATCCTTAAAAAAATTATAAATACGATAGTAGCTCTGTACATTTTCATAACCGAATCCGAGAACCAATTTTGACGAAATTCTGTACGGAAATAGATTGGGGCCTGCGAAATAATATAGGCTACCTTTCAGCCCACTATTGAACACGGGTATCCGCCCACGTGATGTAAAGTATAGCCCAATCGAGCGAAGCTACGGGCAGAAAGCTTTATATTATGATGTACAATATCGTATTTTTCAAATCATAAATACTTCTTTGTACCTATTTAAGTACAAAGATTTAAACGGTGGTCTATTATGTTTAAAAATAATAGAACGTGCCTTACTGCAGCGAACACTTCATTCTCAAGTCATTGAATTTATAAAATGCAAATTTTCATATTTAATACATTATTGGTTCTTCAAAGTTTTTTTTATTTTTTATTACTTATATGAGTGGACAACCTCACATTGCTTAGATGAGTGGACGAGCTTACAGCCCACCTGGTGTTAAGTGGTTACTGGAGCCCATAGACATATACAACGTAAATGCGCCACCCACCTTGAGATGTGAGTTCTAAGTTCTCAGTATAGCTACAACGGCTGCCCCATCTTTCAAACCGAAACGCATTACTGCTTCACCGCAGAAATAGGAAGGGTGGTGGTACCTACCCGCGCGGACTGACAAGAGGTCCTACCACCAGTAATTACGCAAATTATAATTTTGCAGGTTTTTTTTTTTACTTAAGTCCACGAGTATATTTCAGCTACATAAATAAATATAGATAGATGAATTCTGTCGGGACGTAAACAAGTCTTGTGTTACATTTAATTTTAAATTTAAATATTGTCTAGCAGGTAAAACTGATAAAGTAAGAGAAACATTATACAGCCAAACGGCTACTACAAAAGCAACGCCCAGCTTCAATCCCCAAGCCAGAGATATTTACGACGAAAATGAGGTGAGTGAAACAAGTGATTACAATTTAAAATTTAATGTTTTTGGTGTATACAAATCAGCGTTTTATGAGGAAATATATAAAGTAACGAAAGCACTGATTAATTATCTAAACAATAAAAAGTCTAAGTTAAAAAATAGATCGTAGTAAGTAAACGGTATTCTTTCTTAGAGCAATATTTTTCAAACGAAAGATCAAAAGGACGGTGTTTTTTTTTGTATTTAGTTAAATATTTTTACATGAAAACGGCTAAATTTTAAAGTTCAGTGATACATTTGATTGAGTCGTAAATTTAGACAATTTTTATTCGTACTTCAATGAATCGGATCTACCAAAATAAATTGGAAGTTTCTGTTTTTGTTAGAGATCCGATATTGTGACCTCTACTCAAGTCAGCTTTTTATAATTTGCGTAATTACTGGTGGTAAAACATCTTGTGAAATATTTTTTTTTTTTTTTTTTTTATTGCATAGATGGGTGGACGAGCTCACAGCCCACCTGGTGTTAAGTGGTTACTGGAGCCCATAGACATCTACAACGTAAATGCGCCACCCACCTTGAGATATAAGTTCTAAGGTCTCAGTATAGTGACAACGGCTACCCCACCCTTCGAACCGAAACGCATTACTGCTTCACGGCGGAAATAGGCGGGGTGGTGGTACCTACCCGTGCGGACTCCNTTTATTTGGCAGAGTTGCAACTTTATGCACATGTTCATAGCATCAAATGATAGTAGACTAGACAAGGTGTAAGGAAAATAAAGTTTCAAAGCGGGACCTCGCGGTACTTAGCAGGAATTTAATTTAATGTGACCCGCTCCATACAAAAAAATCACAAAACATATTTTTCTGACCAAACTATAAAGTTTTTGTAATTTTTACCTAAAACAATTATTATTTAGATTAACGAGCTCTATCTATCTACATAAAGAAAAATGTAAAAAAACAAAGTTGGTGCCTAAGTCACTAAAATCATAGTATCGACCCACTGTGCGTCGCAAGCGATGGGTTCGACGAGAATGGTGACCAGTAAACTTTCTTGTTTTGAACAGGTTTGTTTGGGTTCTCTTCATCTGGGTGCTTATTATCTATATGTGTATGTAGTTAAACATATATAAGTACCTAAATCAGTATCTGCTACCCATAACACAGGGAATCCTAATTTGAGGCCGAATGACCGTGCGGGATTGGTTCCCAGCTATTTATTATTATTATTTTTCCCCCAGCTCTGTATTAATCTCTTCCACTTTATTCCTATATCCTCCATGTTTCAAAAGGTTGAATGCAAGCAAATAATGGCGCAGTCACACGTAGTAGAACGTCCGGCATCGCTATGCAGCTCACCTCGTCCGCCATCCACAAAGTCTTGCAACAGTCGACCCTGTTTACTGGATACGTCATCGCCGGAGATATCTCTCGCTAACTCGTCTTATATTCAGCACGACCCTAAGAAGAAGAAGGTGAGATTTGATTTTAAACTTAGAAAGCAAAACAAAAATGTACAAATTATATGAACTGGAATTTCATGATCTTTTGTGTTTTTGTAACTGTACGGATGAACAATGTTTTAGTTTCTAGATTTTTATTACTAACTAGCTTTTGCCCGCGACTTCGTCCGCGTGGAATAGTTCACAAATAATGCTTTATTTTAGAACAAATTTGGGTAGCATAAAAAACGTTATAGTGAGCCAACCTTAACATATAGACATATGCTGTCGCGGACTTTTTTTAGATCTTTTAAAGGGGAACAATTCTGTCATACATTATTTTAGCGAAACTTTAACCGTTTCCGTAGCACACGCAGCAGAAGCTCTCAAAACGGCAAAAAGCCCGATTTTGAAACATTCTATATTGGTGCTCCGCTTGTATTGGTCTTAGCGTGATGTTATATAGCCTTCCTCAATAAATGGGCTATCTAACACTGAAATAATTTTTCAAATCGGACCAGTAGTTCCTGAGATTAGCGCGTTCAAACAAACAAACTCTTCAGCTTTATAGTATTAGTATAGATTACAATATTTCCTCTGGTCCTTTTAAATATGCCATTTATTTTAAGAAATTAAGCATTCAAACTCAAAGCTTTCCTTAGGTGACAGTAAAAGTGGGAGGTTCGGCGACTATTTTTTTCGGGACCCAAGTGAAAATAAAATGTCCTGTTAAAGGATACAACAGGACAAGGATACAGTGGGCGAAGGACAATCAGATTATAACGAAATCCAAGAAATACAAGATATCTAGGAAAGTAAGTTGAAGTATAAATAATAGTCCGAAATAGAATAAATTTGATACTAATTAGGTTTGTAATTAGCACTTTTGTTTGGACCATGGCAAATAGGACGCTATTTCTGCTAGAGGCCCCTCATTGATTGACATCATGCGTTCATACATCAAGTTATCCTATGGCGATATTGCCACCACTAAGTCTATGATCAAAAACCATAGACCTATATAGTAGGGACGCGACATATTGTTCTATACGTACAATTGCTTATATAAATAGCACCCATTTTGAAGACACACACATAAACATATATCTATCTCGTTCTTACTCAGCACTGTAACTCGCAGGAAAACAATATAACAGTATTTCAGTGCGTACATAAAGTGAAACATGAGTATAAAATACCTAATGAGGCCGAAAATCCGTCATGCTTAGCACACCAAATGTCATTGTCTGTCAGTTCAGCCGGTTTATATTTTTTTTTAGGTTTCATTATTCAGTGCCAAAAACAGACACGCGCTCAAGTCTCATTTAGTAAGTTCCCCATATTTTAGCGTTATTGCAAGCGCCATGTTCAAGTTTAGACTAAAGACTGCAAGTTTGTTAGAAGCAAACAAATCTATCTACCTTCAGTCTAGTTTGTTATTTAATGCCACCATTGGAACCCGCTATTGAAATAAAAACCAGTATCGAGCTTCTTCAAGAAGGTGTGTTCCCAAACTAAAACTTGTAGCAAGAACCCGATAAATAATAGTGTTTATACTATACTGATAATGGAGATTTATTTTTTCTGTGTCTATGCAAACTGGTTATAGAACCCATGTCTCTTACCTACCGTTGGTATCAATTATAATTAATTTGGTTATAGAACCCATGTCTCTATACCTACCGTTGGTATCAATTATAATTAATTTGGTTATAGAACCCATGTCTCTATACCTACGGTTGGTATCAATTATAATTAATTTGGTTATAGAACCCATGTCTCTATACATACGGTTGGTATCAATACCGTTGTTATACCGGTAGGTATAGAGACATGGGTTCTATAACCAGTTTCGACCGATACTTTTTTTTACAGAAACCCTAAACAAATATTGCAATAATCACTGGCTACGTTATTTTTTCTTTCTTGAAAGGGCGCTCTACGAATCACGACCCTGTCGTTCAGAGACCACGGTGTATACACCTGCGTCGCTGGAAGATCTAACGCGAATTTGACGTTACTTGTGAAGCCAAGACCTGGAGAGTTCCCTTCTAGCGAAGAAATCGAGCGGCATAAGGCTTTAGATGAACCGTCATCACCTTTATCCGACAGGTTTGTCTAACCGGTTTTGGTAGTTCATAAGAATTCCATAAAGTTTATAGAAATTTGGAAACGTGCTTAGAAAGGGAAGTTGGAGAATATCGCCAATGACGAGAAAATTGTTGTGGTAAGTTATTGTGGTATGAGAATGTAGGGTGAAGAGAAGGTCATGGTGCTGTCAAAAAGACCCAAGGTTTGAAAGTAGATGATAATTTAAAGAGGGTCCTAAAAAGCTTTGAATGGACTGTATGAATGATATTATAGGAGATACATATGGGTAGGACATACTGTGCCTTAAATTTATAGAATGACCAGATATACCAGGTATGAAATGGTTGCTTATAGCAAAAAGTATAGGATCGTCATTACAAATGCTTCCATTGAATCATATCACTTATGAGCTAGTGATATAAAAAATCGCGCTTCTAGCGATGTCTCTTAATATAAAATATTTTGCGTTTATTATTCATTCATTGTCTGTATTATGCGATTGCATGCAGCAGAGATGCGAATGTTGCGATGGAGTAACGAGAATGGATAGAATACGGAATGAATATGTTAGAGGAAGTCTGAAAGTGGCACCTGTGATAGAGAAGCTGAGAAGTGCGTGTTTGGGATGGATATGTGACGAGATAAAATGAAAATGATGTTGGTAAGAGAATGTTAACTATGAATGTGGAAGGATATAGAGGAAGAGGTAGACCTAAAAAGAAATGGATGGATTGCGTGAAAGACGATATGGGTAAGAGGGGAGTGAACGAAGAAATGGTATATGATAGAAGAGTATGGAAGGAGAAAACATGTTGCGCCGACCCCAGGTGACTGGGAGAAGGGCAGGGTAATGATGATGATATTTATTTATTCTCTGTTATGTATTTTGAAGAGTGTTATCTAAGGCTTATTCAACACGTATGTCTTATATACTCAACACTTTTCCAATATACTAACAGCAGAGCGGATGGCAGATACAGAGCCATGACCGGTGGAGCTTCAGATGATCAGTCTCACGAACAACGACCTGGAGACCAAAGAAAAAATTACAAGAACCGCCAGAAAAGTGAGTAATAGTTAGCACGAAGGGACATTTCAATTTTGTACGGGTTTTTCAATGGCTCTGTATATAAGTAAAGTAAAAGAATTTTTTTTATTGCTTAGATGAGTGAACGAGCTCACAGCCCACCTGCTGTTAAGTGGTTAATGGAGTCCATAGACAACTACAACGTAAGTGCGCTACTCACCTTCAGATATAAGTCCTAAGGTCTCGATATAGTTTCAACGGCGGCCCACTCTTCAAACCGAAACGCATTACTGCTTCGCTGTAAAAAAATGGTGGTATCTACCCGTGCGGACTCACAAGAGGTCCTACCATCAGTAATTACGCAGATTATAATTTTGCGGGTTTGATTTTGATTACACGATGTTATTCCTTTACTGTGGAAGTTAATCGTGAACATTTATTAAGTACGTATTTCATTAGGAAAATTGGTACCCGCCTGCGGGATTCGAACACCGCTGCATCGCTAGATACGAATGCACCGGACGTCTTATCCTTTTAGGCCACGACGACTTATTGACGACGACGATTTAAAATGAAATAGTATGTTTTTTATTACTTAGACAAGTAGACGGCCCGCCTGGTGTTAAGTGGTTGCCGGAACCCATAGAACGTAAACACCGTCACCCACCTCAAGCCATTGACTATCTCAATGACATTACATAACCACTGCCCACCCTACAAGATGGAACGCATGACTGACTGAATTAGGCACGATGGTGGTACATACTACGGGCTTACAATATATCTTACTTAATCCATAAAAAAAATATAAATACGATAGTAGCTCTATACCTTTCCATAACCAAATCCGAGAACCAATTTTGACGAAATTCTGTACGGAAATAGATTGGGGCCTGCGAAATAATATAGGCTACCTTTCAGCCCACTATTGAACACGGGTATCCGCCCACGTGATGTAAAGTATAGCCCAATCGAGCGAAGCTACGGGCAGAAAGCTTTATATTATGATGTATATCGTATTTTTCAACTCGTAAATACTTCTTTGTACCTATTTAAGTACAAATATTTAAACGGTGGTCTATTATGTTTAAAAATAATAGAACGTGACTTACTGCAGCGAACACTTCATTCTCAAGTCATTGAATTTATAAAATGCAAATTTTCATATTTAATACACTAATGGTTCTTCGAAGTTTTTATTTATTTTTTATTACTTATATGAGTGGACAACCTCACAGCCCACCTGGTGTTAAATGGTTACTGGAGCCCATAGACATCTCCGACGTAAATGCGCCACCCACCTTGAGATGTGAGTTCTAAGGTCTCAGTATAGTTACAACGGCTGCCCCATCTTACAAACCGAAACGCATTACTGCTTCACCGAAGAAATAGGCAGGGCGGTGGTACCTACCCGCGCGGACTCACAAGAGGTCCTACCACCAGTAATTACGCAAATTATAATTTTGCGGGTTTTTTTTTTACTTAAGTCCACGAGTATATTTCAGCTACATAAAAAAATATAGATAGATGAATTCTGTCGGGACGTAAACAAGTCTTGTGTTACATTTAATTTTAAATTTAAATATTGTCTAGCAGGTAAAACTGATAAAGTAAGAGAAACATTATACAGCCAGACGGCCACTACAAAAGCAACGCCCAGCTTCAATCCCCAAGCCAGAGATATTTACGACGAAAATGAGGTGAGTGAAACAAGCGATTACAATTTAAAATTTAATGTTTTTGGTGTATACAAATCAGCGTATTATGAGGAAATGTATGAAGTAATGAAAGCACTGATTAATTATCTAAACAATAAAAAGTCTAAGTTAAAAAATAAATCGTTGTAAATAGCTGGTATTCTTTCTTGGAACTATATTATTCAAACGAAAGATGAAAAGGACGGTGGTTTTTTGTATTTAGTTAAATATTTTTACATTAAAACGGTTAACTTTTATAGTTCGGTGATACATTTGATTGAGTCGTAAATTTAGACAATTTTTATTTGAACTTGAATGAAGGAATCTACTGAAATAAATCGGAAGTTTCTGTTTTTGTTAGAGTCCCGATATTGTGACCTCTACTCAAGTCAGCTTTTTATAATTTGCTTATCACTAGTGGTAGGAGATCTTATGAAATCGCACGTAGATAGGTAGGTACTACCGCCCTGCCTATTTCTGCTGTGAAGCAGTAATGCGTTTCGGTTTCAAGGGTGAGGCAGCGTTTGTACTGTAAAAACGGAGATTTTAGAACTCTTGACTCAAGGTGGATGGCGATATTTAGGTTGATGATGTCTATGGGCTCCGGTAACCATTTAACACTAGGCGCACCGTGTGAGCTCGTCCATCCATCTTAGCAAAAACAAAAAAAATAGATGTAGAATTTAATTTAGACGAGATGGTTCGACTTTACAATAATCATGCTTCCTTTATTTAACACCAGATCTACCTAATCTAAAACGCATTTAGCGTTTTATAAATCAACATTTGATAAATCAACTGGCTATTCAAAGTTAAATTAATTAGGTCATAATTTATGATTGAAAACAAACTTGTTTCTAATTACAGTTCGCAGAAATTCTATCTAAAACAATAAAACAAAAATAACAACGCATTACCATACCTCTATGAACTCCCCTATAACTACACTATTTATTAACGAAATATTTATGTGCAATACAAAATTTTCAATCAATCAATCAATGTTTGCGCACGAAGGAACATAATGATAAGATAAACGAAATAAATATTAAGTAGCTACCAATGATGATGATCTTGACTTAGGAAACTTTTTAAAGTTTTTAAAATTAGCTGTTTTATAATATTATTCATTGCTTTGATTCAGTTAGAGGAAGTCTGAAAGTGGCACCTGTGACAGAGAAGCTGAGGAGTGCACGTTTGGGATGGTATGGACATGTGATGAGACGAAATGAAAATGAGGTTGTTAAGAGAGTGTTAACTATGAATGTGGAAGGATTTAGAGGAAGAGGTAGACCTAAGAAGAAATGGATGGATTATGTGAAAGACGATATGGATAGGAGGGGAGTGAGCGAAGAAATGGTATATGATAGAAGAGTATGGAAGGAGAAAACATGTTGCGCCGACCCCAGGTGACTGGGAGAAGGGCAGGATAATGATGATTTCATTGATTCAGTATATCCAGCAGTACAGACACGGGAGAATGTCGCTGAAATAAATAATACACTCCCCCTACTACAAAGCTTACGTTTCTCTATACAAGCAATAACAAACTTTATGAATGACATAAAATGGATTGTAAATTTAATGCGCGTTCGTACAATTGTGTAGACTTTTAATGGAGACATAAAATTCTGTGATGAATTCGAATGTAGGAACTGTGTTAACTAAATCTGTATTAATTTCAAACTTTTCGTTGATGATTAAAATAAATTGGATGAGTAATTAACAGAGTTAGTCGCTGTGAGACCTAAAGAACACTACCAACTTCGTGTTTAATTGTTCATCTCCGAACATTATTGTCCAGAACTCTAAGAGATAAAGACACAAGTTGTATAAGTTTTTAACTATAATTTTTAAAGTGTCGTGTTTGATCTATTTATGGCCTAATCTCTTAAAATCGAATATCGTATTAACTATTTGATATGGTTATGGTTATTGGATATGGTGTCTTGGGACGCCCGATACAAGTGATAACTAAAACTAATCTAAATTGAACTATTTAATATTGAAATTGTTTAACATGTGAAAAGCTTAGGTTATTACTTAACTTTTATGTATATTAATGTAAGGATAGTTGTAACAGAACTTGAAAAGAATATATATAAACAGTTAGGAGTTAAACACGCTCTTAATGCCGCTGACGTATGCGTGAGAGAAAGGGAAGACAGACATACTGGCGCCGTAACGCGTTACGTAACGAAGCTTTTTTTTTCCTACCTAAGCTGATAGCCTTGTGAAGCTATTTCAGCGTAACCTTAACTAGTAGGTGAGTTCACGGGGCTCAAACCTGACGACGCTGCTAACACGAACCCTAGCAAGAGCCGTGCTTCGCAGAATCTACCACCGGATCGGAAACGCGACCCACTGAGAAGATCCGGCGAGAAACTCGGTGGGCTATGTCTGTGGGTTAATTTACTCGTCGAGCCCTTCGTCGCAAGCGACGGGTTCGACGAGAACGATGACCGGTGCTTGGGGTACCTAAAAGCACCGTTAGTGGATCGGGAGGATCCGAAATGATGTGAACGAAGCGGCATACTATCTCATAAGAAGTTATCACTTCAATATACAAAATACAGAAACACCGTCCTTATTAAAGTATGTTACAAATTACTGAATCCTCTATAATATTCATCGCGATACCTCGATAGTTCAAAGATTTTTATGCACCAAAAATTTAACTATTTACTTAATGAGTTCTTAAAAATCGCACGCTGCTTTCGGACATTATAAATTGAAGGAAAGTGCTGTGTCTTCACGGATGCTACCGCCCAAACGTAGCAGTGCCGGCAGGCTTCTGCCTTGCCTCCATTACATAGTCATGCAGCTTCAGGTGAGGAGTTACCGAAATAGAGGTTTTGGAGTGCCTTGTTTGCCTTACGTTTTGGCGTTCGATGGTTTTGTCACTGGTTTTTATAAAGCTAAATGCGCTCACGGTTATTATGAGTACGCTTTAATTAAATTTGCTGAAAATACGATCTGGATTACCGTTGTATAAAGCGCAACAATAGTATTTCTCGAAATTTGGATTTCGAAGATTCCGTTCCGATGTCTAGCTTTCTCGCACGCCGTAATATTATAATACCTTTGTTTTTCGGGCCGAAGGCCGAGCCTCTTACAAGGTTCACGCAACTAGGGGGCGCGCGGGGTACGTGGTACTAGTCTGCCACTGCAAAACCAGCGGACCCAAGGATAATTTCAGGACCCTACCCACTAAACGACTCCCCTGCACCCTTCGCCCAAACGTCCGATTTCATCCGAGGTCAGAACCCGGATGAGGTAAGGGGTTTACCGCGGTCAACACTACAACCAGACGGCGCAGCTCACCCCGATGACGCCCGGCCCACGGAGCCTTCGAGGCGAATCGAAGACTATCAAACGTCAGCCGTCTCGGTACGGCAGCCCGTCAGGCCGCCCAGATGATGCCGCTGGTGTCCCGAGATACCCCGCTGGACCAGAACCCGCCTGCCGGGTCGGGACATGAATCTTCTCTCTCCGCATAGCATGTCCACGCGTTTGTAATAGATAGTAGTAGTAATTGACTTGTGACCAACCTGTGGTGATGTACTGTACTGCGCGAGTACCAGCCATGAGTAAGTTACCCTGCGGTCTACCAACCGAATAGCTTAATGCGGTACATACCACAATTATAATTTATTAACGAACTAGCTGACGCGGCAGACTTCGTAGTGCCTCAATCGATAAATAAAAGACCTAAACTTTTGTAGAAAATAAACTTAAAACAAACAAAAGGAATCCTTCCGACGGGGGACACATCAAAGGAAAAACAAATTGTTATTTTTATTCAATTCCGAGCATTTTCATATTTAACTGCATTTTAAACCTTGTCTGGACTTCTACAAATAATTTAAGACCAAAATTAGCCAAATCGGTCCAGCCGTTCTCGGGTTTTAGCGAGACTTACGAACAACCAATTCATTTTTATATACCTATATATAGATAGATAAAAACCTGACACAAAATTAAATATCAATGCAGTGACAAAACAACTAAACTCCAAAAACTTAAGGCAAAAATGAGGCCCTAATTAATTGGTATCGGTGTGCATCTTGGCATGACAAGTTCTTCTCATCATTAACGGTAACTTATGCTGTTGAGATTAGCTCGTTTCGGTGTTTTTTTTTAAGCAATTGCTTAAAGGTGTTGTATTAATCAGTATGTGAATGCTATTTCATCATAAACTCAATTTTTTTTAAAAAGCAATAAAATATAGAATAAATATGCCATAGTGACAGTATTTAGAATGACAAGAGACGTCACTACAGACAAATGAAGCTGAATATTTATTTCTCAGACCATTAGTTTACCTAGTTGGGAACTTGTATAGTGAAAGGATCGGTTTTATTTTGCAATGTACCTCGACATTAGAGGTATTGGATCAGTCATATAATAATATAATATATTATAAGATATTTTTTTGGATTGTTAGAAATATAAGATTTTTTTTGGATTTTTTTCTGAAAACATAATACAGTGCAGCCTTAATATAACGAACCTCAATATAACGACGACTTCGATTTAACAAATTCTTCGTTATACCCTGAATTTTTTTTTTATAAATGTCAATGTAAAATGTACATTGCGAAAATTTCTTGCAAACAACATCTTTATAACAAATTTTCAACTATCAAAGAAAGTGTTGAAAAACCTCTAATTATCGAATTTTGTCAACCCAAAACCTTTATAATATTACGTTCACCAATGACCATAGATTATACACTTAATATATTTCCAATGACCCTTAATTCCATAGCATGCGAATCAGACTCGACAGGTCTGAGAAAAATTGTTGCCTACCTAACTGTTTTTAAATAGAAAATTCATACAGTAATTTGATAAAAATGTGTTATTATATAAATAATAATAGTAATAATAATAGTAGAAGTTGTTCGTTAAACGCAAAGTTGAGGTGAATAAAACTATTTTTTTACCTCCTTATAACAAATGGTAGACCAATCTATCCTTAATATAACAAACCTCAGCTTACCGAATTACTTGGTATAACGAATATTTACTAGTTCCCTTCTAATTTGTTATATCGAAGTTGCACTGTATATTCTTCATCGGTCCGGACCCCAAACAAAAGAAAGTACACACCAATCCGTAGGTATAGAAGACGGAAACCTTACACCTCTCATCTCAAGCACCACTCTGTGGTCTATTATTATATTATTCTATTGATATTCGATGAAATAGCATATTAGCAATCTTTTTTTCACCAATTAATCACGTTACCATATTAACCTTCACAGCATTTTGTGAAGAATAACTTTTGATAACCATAACATGTTTTTTTATTGTTAGATACTTCATTATTTCATTTTCTATCATCAACCGAATTCATTATTTCAGTTACCTAATAACGAATGGATAATTTTTAGAGGATTCCTTATCATATTTTTTTATTGATTTGACTTCATTATTTCATTTTCTTTTACTATCATTATCAACCGAATTCATTATTTCAGTTACCTAATAACGTATGGATAATTAAGTTTAGAGTATTCGCTCCGGTTTCGGATATCATATTGTATGTTTTTTTTCGAGAACATCTATAATTGATATTTGCAGATGTTTTGGAATTTTCAGACCGTAGGCAACTCGAGAGGACAACGGACTGTCGATCCGATACTGATGTACCAGAACTACGGTTCGCAAACGAATCGAATTTTAAATTATGAGGACAAACAGATCGTATTCCCCGAAGATGACGATTCTGATATCATAATCGTGAACGAAGATTACGCTAAGCAGACGTATAAAGAAAACGATTTGAATTTAAAAGAAAATCTTCTTGAAGTTGAACCTACTACTGAAACGAGGTAACAATAGAAACAATCCTTGTAAGAAGTTTTTTGTCGATTGCTTACATAAATGGACACATCCAGCTGATGTAAGCAAATATAGTTACGGGATGCCTTGGACATCTGAAAGTAAATCCCACAGGGCTTAATACCACTTCTTCTTTGTCTCCACTTTATCCCACTAGGTGGGGTCGGCACAGCTAATTTTTCTATTCCATTCTCCTCTATCAGCCGTCATCTCAACACTCACTCCTCTCTGTCTCATATCGTCATTCGCACGCTCCATTCATGTCTTCTTCGGTCGACCTCTTCGCCCTCTACCTTGCACTACCATTTCCATATATGTCCTAGTCACATTAATCTCATTTCAATGCATGACATGTCCATACCACGCTAACCGTATCTTTCACCAATCGTTCTTTAATATATCAATCACTATGTGTATTGTGGGCTCACGCCAATTGAACCATGTCTGACAAAAAATTTGCAAAGTTTTGCGTATCGAGTTAACGCTTACAGTTAAAATCAACCTCACACCACAATGGTGGCGTGCTGCCGTAATCAAACACCAGATGGACTATGTATTCTGCTCTCTATGAACAATAACTTCTAGTAGAAACAATCATTGAATTAAGCTGAAGTAACTGTCGTTTGAATTATTGAATACTCTGATTGTTGCTATTAAATATTTTGAGCACTTATCAATATTCTTTGACAGAATTACCACAGCTTCGGACATAATGGAATACGCTTGGAAGACAACGGACTGGTCTCCTTGCAATGCTGTATGTGGGCAAATCGGTCACCAAGTTAGAGGAGCCATGTGCCAGGTATCAAAATATTAATATCTCGGGTTAATATGGTGGTATTAACCCAAGATTTTGATGATTTCATAATATGTCTAGGGATGATAGGTTATTTAGTTTAAGCGACATTCATCTATGAAATTAAAGGTCCGTTTTATTAAAATTTGGTACTAGTATCAACAGTACGATGATAATTGAACTTCAATTAAGCTTAACGCATTCAAATAGCTGAAGATGTTTTTTGTTATGCTATTTTTTTAAAACTTTAAACCTTCAATGGCTTTGTCTGCAAAATTGCAAAAATGTCCTTTAACCCAAATAGGCTTTCACTCGTCAATATTATTTCAAATATTAGCTTAATTAGCTCCCAAATCTACCAATTTCACCCTTCCATTCCACCTAACAGCATAAAACAGTGAATCAAACGACAACGGTCGAAACCGAAGAATGCCTATCCAGAGGTTTGATCCCTCCGAAGGTGGTGCTCGAGTGTGGCGGAGACAATTGCGCCAATTGGAAAACTTCGCAGTGGTCATCACGTAGATGCCTCAGGAGTGGAACTGGTAATCATTGAGTAACTTTGATGTTTTTTATTTTATTTTATGTATTTTCACCCCCCGGGATGAAAAGTTCGCTTTTAGTCCCTGGCGCGCGGTACAAAAGTACCAGATTCTCTCCCGGTGAGACTGAAAATGTGCGCATACGCGTACCTTTCTTTATTTCCCGGTAACTTAGAAACTGCATGTCTATATCTTTATGTTAATGGAAGCTTGATCAAGAATTGGTAATTTTTTTGTCATAACATACAATTATAATAAAAAATGGATTCGAATAACTCGAGTGATAGTGATTTAGACGAAGAAGATATTATAAGAAATTTAGAACTAGAAGGAATAACTATTACTAATAAACTACTTCCAGCAAAATCCAGACAATTATAATAAAAAATGGATTCGAATAACTCGAGTGATAGTGATTTAGACTGAGAAGATATTATAAGAAATTTAGAACTAGAAGGAATAGCTATTACTAATAAACTACTTCCAGCAAAATCCAGACAATTATAATAAAAAATGGATTCGAATAACTCGAGTGATAGTGATTTAGACGGAGAAGATATTATAAGAAATTTAGAACTAGAAGGAATAGCTACTACTAATAAACTACTTCCAGCAAAATCCAGACAATTATACGAGAAGCGATACAGTCAATTCAAAAATACTGCTAAATCCATCTTTAATAAGTGCTAATATTTGTGCCAAATACAGGCTAATAATTATTTCCCTTCCTCTTCTGTATATAAAAGAGTACATATAAGAACTTTTCATCCCGGTTGAAAAGAAATTGTATAAGCACCTAGGGAGAAAGGTAGAACATCCCCACCCGCGATTGTCACCCTCGCCCTCGGTGCGTAATATACTATTATGTATTATTTTATGTATTTTATATACTTAAGTATGTATTTTATTTAATAATGTGTTCTTAATAGTACACTGCAACATACCTGCTGTATCTTTATCTGTCCAGAATTTCGGGTAATCAAAAGTTTATCTGGAAGAGATCGCTTTTAGCGATAAGACCGCCTATTGTACAAACGTTTCTGGTTGTTGACTGTTTTCTGATGTTAATTGTGTTTTGGTGTGTAATAAAGTATGTTCTCTCTTCTCTCTCTCTCTCTAACTTTTGTGACTTGCTGAAAAAACCTTGATAAGCCCAAATCCCGTTTATATTAGAGTACAATGTTTTAGCTATAATTCGTCGTCGAGTTGATTGCACTGCTGACAATGGAAGCGTCTTGCCGCAATCCTCATGTGACTTCACAACGAAACCCGAGAAGATCAGAAAGGACGGAAAGCCGTGCACGGCGACTTGGGACGTGGGTCCTTGGACTAAGGTACAAATAATTTCATCATTTAAATATGTTAGGGGAAATTTTGGTGCTAGGTTCTCTTGTGAGTCCGCGCGGGTGGGTACCACCACCCTGCCTATTTCTGTCGTGAAGCAGTAATGCGTTTTGGTTTGAAGGGTGGGGCAGCCGTTGTAATTATACTTGAGACCTTAGAACTTATATCTCAAGGTGGGTGGCGCATTTACATTGTAGATGTTTATGGGCTCCAGTAACCACTTAACACCAGGTGGGCTGTGAGATCGTCCTTCGATCGCAACCTTCTGATAACACAGGGAATCCTAAACTGGGGCCTTATTATTATTTCATTTGCCAAAGAAAACTACTTTATTATATCTGCTGTCACAGTGTAAGGGTGAATGCGGTAGTCGTGGCAGACAACACCGCACCCTGCGCTGTGTGTGGCGCGCGGCAGGCGGGACGGGCGCGCGGGGGCCACCTGGAGAGAGGGGGGCGCGGGGCGCTGGCGTCGCTTGCCGTGACCTACGCCGACCGGCAGTGTTGAGAGACTGTCCTCTACAGCACTGTGTAAGCAATGGTCAGTTTCGAATTTTGAATATAAATCTACACACCAAGTACTTATTTTCTTCTCCAAAGGAAAATTACCTAACTCACCAATTTTAGTGTTCCCTAAAATACCTTCAGTCTACTTAAAGGTAAGCGGAATGTACTGTTAGTAAATATGTGAAGTCTGTATATAGACTTAAAATGAGAACTAGAATAAATCGTTTGGAAAACCAATATTGGTGTGAATAATTCTTTAGAATTCAGTGATTCTCAAACTTTCATTCCAATACACTTTGAACGATATAAAAAAAATAACGGCACTCAAAAAAAAAGATATACCTAAGAGCTGTTAATGTAAAACCTTATAATACACTACTTAAAATAGAATATTTAGAATTTGAATTGTAAAATTTGGCAATACACTTCAAAAATTTGACGAAACACAAAAGTGCTGCATCAAAAGTTTTCCGAATCACTAAACTCTAAATAAAAGTGACGCGAACATGCGCGTGCACTCATTGTCTGACCTGTGTGCTTAGTGCGAGTTTTTAACAATCTCGATAGCGTAAAAGTTAGCTCATATTTGTATGGAATGGGATCGTTTGCGTACGTTCACCGCTAGGGGCGCTGTTCTAACTGCATACAAAATCGGCTTAACTTTTACGCTATCGAGAACGTTAAGAAACTCGCACTAAGCACACTGAACGATAAAACAGCTTACACGATAAAATTTAAACTTCAACCTCATATCTCAAGGAGGTGACTAACATCCGCGTCGTAAACTAAGCTGTTTAAATAAATCAATATTCCAGTTTATGCCAAAAATGCAGACTGACTTTGAACTTCACATTTCACTTTGAATCCATCTAGGTAGCTGCCGTAGTGGGTCGTGTTTCCGATCCGACGGTAGATTCTGCGAAGCACGCCTCTTTCCAGGGTTCGTGTTAGCAACATCGCCAGGCTTGAGGCCCGTGAGCTCACCTACTAGTTAAGGTTACGCTGATAAGGTCTCTCGAGACCATCAGATTAGGATTAAAAAAAAATTGATTTGATAATGACTTAATTTATAATCTCGACCACTAGATGGCGTGTGCAGGGACACGTCGCGATTCTGCGAGAACGTCAGGGCAATGAACATGTGCGCCTTGAAGAGATATAAGGAGCAATGCTGCAAGACTTGTTCCGACTGAATCCTTCCCCGACGGTTCCGTGAATTAAAAAAAAAATTGTGACATTAGAAGTGACGTTTGTGTAACGAATGAAAATGGCGGTAGTTTTATTTAGTTGGTTAATTTTTGATTGGTGATGTTTTGTGGCATTTTGAAAAGCAATGGAGAGATTTTGCAGTAAATAATCGAAACAGTTTGGCGGTCTCGTTGTAATTAATTTAGTATTTTTCGTGTGCCATATCGCGCCGCAAAGCATTGCAATTTAGATCTGATTTTTTTGTTGTTGTGATAAATGCGTCGTAATTTTCTCTGGGATTTTTAATAATCATATTGATTATTTTTATTTGTTTTGGTAGTCGCAATTATTTAATTATTATTAAATAAATTTTATATGTAACTGAATATTAATATGATAAAAGCTAACCAGTTAAATCGGCGTAAACACGTGCGACCTCTTCAGAAGTCGAGGTTCAAATGTCCGATTTTCATTCCAATCCTACTAATGTTGCATAGCGGTAACCTACCGACCCTAATGATAGCACCTAATAATTTTGTAAGTAAATAATACATTTTTCTTACCATCAAACTAATAGGAAAATGATAAGGTTAAGTAAATCTATCACTACTGATGCGTTCAAATAAAATGCACAAATAATTAACATCGCGTTAGTGAACTCGATCTTTTTACATGATTTATTACATGACTCAAAAATTTGCGTTTACGAACCGTATGACGCCTGAGCTAGAGAAAAAAATAAAGTCCAAATTCTGAAAAAAAAATCAGTAAAACTGACATTACAAATGGACGAAAAGAAAAGCGCTAAGAGAAAATTTGATAAGGGTTCCTTTGAAAAGGTTGATAGCGCTTCAAGATTATTTTCCCTTTTTTTATATAAATGAACAAGGGTAGACACGAGATCTAATAGTTAATAAAGCATTTCTTTTTAATTCATCAGATTTCATTCGCTTGAACACAGAACATGTTTGATAAGAAAGAAAATTTAAGTCATTTGTCATTTAAGTCGTAACTTCAAGTTGAATCGCGTTTGCTTATTAACAGCTTACTAGCAACTTATGGACAGTATTAATGATACCAGCGTGGGCTATTAAAAATCGATCGACATTGCATAGTCCTAGTAGGATTTAAACACTTTTGTTTCAATCCCGGTCCTACTTTTAATTAAATACTTTTGAACGCATCAAACTACACTAAAGTATAATGTTTAAATTAAAAAAAAAATAGGAAAATTTTGTTCTTATTTAAATTAAGCACAATTGTTTATAGTCTCTAGTCGTAAATTGCACTGATCGAGGACTATAATGGTTATTGCAACGTGTAATTGAATTAAAATTACACAATACATTGCCAAACGAACGGTTCTAACAATTATAATAGATATTTCAATATTCAAATTGTGAAATTTGATAAAAGTCCTCAAACAATAAAAAACAATTTCAGTAGTTCCGCATTAACAGTTAATTGAAGTAGGTAATTCAAAATTTTAGCTACTTTAAAAAATAGTTTTATCTATTGTTGACAGAGTATAATGAAAACCAAGCCAGATAATTACTACAAAAACTATCAGCTATAATGTAGATGTTTTTTTCTTTGAAAACTCCGAGTCCTCGAAATGATTACATGTAGAAATAAATTTTGTACTATTATATAGTATTTGAAATAAATGTAAATAAATATATTTATATTAATAAAACTTTGGCACTGTGCTACGCTTAGCTCATTATATTAAAATAAATGTAATGCACAAAGACATTGAAATCAGAGCCAAAATGCACAGCAAAAATGACATAATGTTACTCTAGACAAGTCAACTAGCGAATGGAGTGCCAATGGGCGTTTATTACGTAACAGTAGTATTTATAATTAGGAAGGAAGGATTACTGGTCCTTACAGTTTCACCAAGACAGGTGGGATTTGCTAACAGCTGCCCGAGCGCCTCCAAAGAAGACCTAACAACTCAAGAGCAACTGCTTCGCGAATCAATCTATAATAACATTGAGAGTACTGATAGTGAATCCGAAGGAATTGAGGATTTATAATTTTTTTGTCAGATTGTATCACTTTTCGAAATAAATAAATCAATGCGTAAACATTTTTTTTTCTCTAACTATAATCTAACAACAAAAAGTTATATAAAAAATAAAATAAAAAGAATAATCAAAATAAGCAACTCACAATAATTGTTTTAACAGCTCTTAATAGATACCGGACTGTTATTATTTCGTGCGAAAGGGACAACGCTCTACAAAGCCGAAATTAGCCGAACGTCTCTTTCTAGAGGTCGATTTGCATTATTTCTTGCATTCACTGCACTGCACTCTATGAGCATCCAGCGAGACAACAGACAGCCTACTTCTCTACACCAAAAACATTGTGTATTTCCGTGTATTTAGCTCTGATTTCTTTAATAATAAAAATATTGTATAGAAATAAAAAATATATATATATTATGGTAGTTGAAATTGCCAAAAGCGTTAGTCGTGTACAAAGACACTGTCAATTTTTTTTTCTGTTCAATTTTAATCACGACTGTTGAACATAGTTTATAGTATATGTATATTTGGAATGTAATTAGATATAAAAATATATTATAATTGAAATATAGGATAATTCCTGAGAGCAATACGATTCGCTTAATTTGTAAATAAAATGATGCATATACATACATACATATAATTGTTATTATTATAATTTAATCATGTAAATCACAGTATATAATATTATGTACTATTTTAATTATAATCTAGAGCAATAAAACATTGCAGTATTATAATTAGACAAAAATGTTTAAAGAAGCAGTTTTATTTTTTTTGTTACTTTTAAAAATGTTTACCTTTGGTTTAAAAACACTTTTACGACTACGTCACAGTTTTCAAAACTTCTCGTGTTAAAATCGTAAAAATGCTTTTAATCGTCACACGTAACTGATTTAAATTGTGTAAAATAAAAGCTTATGTTTCTAGAATCAGTTGAGGCTGTCAGTGCAAAAGTGGCCCTTAATTTTACCATAGTATGGAGATAATGAGGTTCGAATTTACTTTTACGTAGGCAAAAAAACAATACGCGCAAAATAATAATCCCAATGCCATCTGTTATCTAGGAGTCAAAATATGGATAGGCGGGTTTTGCTTTAAAAATGTATAATATTATAAATAAATTACAATATATATAAGTACGAATATGAATTTTTTTGGGCTAGGTCACTTTTGCACAGACCGCCACAATTATTAGATGATATTGTCAATTATTGCCCGCTATCGCTAAAGTAATGCGACCGATACAGTCTTTAATATAGCAAAAAATCATTAACAAAACATATTAATATATTTCTTGTTGTTTTTCGCGAAGCCGCATTGTAACACAAAGACTGTTAATGGACGTTGACCCCGCGTCTCAGCTTATTCTAATAGCATTGTATTACATTGCTGTTTACTGCGTAACGTCATCTATCTCTATCTATCTAACGCGTTAGACAGGATCAACGCTATCATAGATATATTCATATTCGGAAAGATTACACATACACGGCACGAAGTTATAATTGGGACGAACATTTTTTTTAAATGATGATGATTTCTACAAATACCCTCACGATATAAATCTCTGAATGTCTCTTGGAAATCATTGTGAATCAGACCTACTGGCTTGACGATAAAACAAGCCCTATGTTAAGTTCATAATTGACTTAGTAAATGAAATTTTAGTATTACGTGTTAATTAACTGTCAATTGTTGTTACTGTTACAAAAATAATATCCAAAGTAAGCGGCATTACTATGATTTACTTTGTTTTAGTTAAGGGGGACCGCAACTGCGGTGTAATGTACATTTTAAACGATTTTTAACTTTATTCCGAAAGGGCATTACGGTAAAATTTTGCTTTTATTTCGTACAGTTGAGTAATTGAAGACACGAAATCCTTAGTATCGTTTCCCTGACCGTTAAATCGTCTGACCTATTGTGCCACAGAAAGGAGATTTATTTTCCTATAAACGGCTAGACAAGCTCATGGTTGCTCAACGTTGCTAAAACAACCACCCATGAAACATGACATCTAAATCTTTATACATAGTATACCAGTTGTTCAATCCTTAAAATAGCTCAATCTTACAATTGAATCTGGAATTAACTAAACGCTAAAATTATTTCTAAAAGCTGTTATTGTTGTCTCTTTCTAATGCTCGCGTTAGAGAGAGACAGAGGAGCTTTTCGGGCGGGTAGACATCTAATGCAAGTCAAATGCCATGCATCTAATGCCCGGGACTTTTGACTGAGATGTAGGTAGCAGTTAATCAGCAGTCATATTAATTACTAGTTACACTATGTGCTATTGGCTCTGCGTATCCAAATAACATTTTTTTTTCCTACCTAACCGATGCCTAAGGCCTCATTCGCACGGGTAAGTGTAAGTGTTCGATTAGTGATTTTTACTTTCATTTTTATCACTAACCCACAAAATGACAAAACTAAATACACTATCGGTGATGCTTATCGAAAACAATACGCATCACTATGCCCGTCCATAAGGCCTGTGAGTGGATTTTTTTCCCCCTACCTATGCTGATAGCCTTGAGAGGCTATTTCAGCTTCGCCCTAACGTTTGTAGGTGAGCTCGCGGGGCTCAACCGGAGAGTTGCTAACACTGACCCTAGCAAGAGCAGTGCTTCGCAGAATCTACCACCGGATCCGAAACGCGACCCACTGAGAAGATCCAGCGAGAAACTCAGTGGGCTAAATGTGAGTGGAAGAGAGAGTGAAATACTCGCTTCACCGCTCCGATTATTTATGACCCAAACTGCACCGTCAAAATAATTCTACTATAGTATATGTTCATACGTCAGCGCTTTTAAAACGCGACGCTTTTTTATTGCGCAGTGTTGCATTTTGAACGCTAAGCGTTGGGCGTTACCGATTACGTCACACCGAGAACGTTATAAAAACGCCAACGCCGAGTTTTAACGCAACGTTTTTAAAACGCTCGTGCGAATGAGGGCTAAGAGGCTATATCATCTTCGCGCGGACCGGTAGGTGAACTCACTTGGTCGACTTGAGACAATTTCTAACACTCACCCTAACAAGAGCAGTGCTTGAATGTACCACCGGATCGACATCGCGACCCACCGAGAAGATCCTACGAGAAACTCGGTGGGCTGTCTCTATCTACTAGGTCCCAAGTCGAACTAATAGTTCTAAGAACCGTGACCGGTGCTTGAAGACCCTAAACGCACCGTGAGCGGATCTGAAGGATCCGACAAGACTAATTTTGGGCAACGGTGGCTTTATTTTGTAATTAGCGGTGGTCACAATCATAGGGTTGAACTAAATAGTGCTTCAAAAGTCTAGCGCAATTTTAAATAATATATACATCTTGTATCATATGGAGCTCTGAGTAGTTGAAGAACCAATCTTCTCCAATCTTAGCCTTGGTAAGAACTCGTGTTCTAAATGTCCCACCCAAAGATGTTACCGTCAAAATACTTTAAAAACAGATGTTAATATAGTATGATACTTTGCAGATTACGTGTCTTTCTTTTGTTAAAACTAAAGTACAAAAGCAACAACTGTATTTTTTTTAAATTAAACATTTAGTTTTAATTAGGAGCTGTTGTATCTTGATTGTTATCGCCGGTGTCCGTGTATATTTTTAATGAATTAATGTTTCTGGAAAATATGAAAATACAATTATATCGATAAGTTACAGAAATATTCGTGTTTCATTTATCAATAACCTAATTAGATGGTAAGTAGATCCTTAGTTAACTAATTTATGGGCGTGGTTGGATATTTCACAGCCCCCTCGACGTTCATGACCCGGAAACCCACTGACACATGAGGTTAAAGTCTCAAGTAATCATCATCATTATCCTGCCTTTCTCCCAGTCACCTGGGGTCGTCGTAACATGTTTTCTCCTCCCATACTCCTCTATCATATACCATTTCTTCGCTCACTCCTCTCTTACACATATCGTCTTTCACGCAATCCATCCGTTTTTTCTTAGGTCTACCTCTTCCTCTAGAGAATTTTGATTTGCGGAAACCGATCAGTGGATCTGACTGATGTGGCCTCAAAATGCCAATTGCCACCAGTAATTAAATACTAGGAGGTGGATTAAGTACACCTCTTGTGAGTCCGCAAGGGTAGGTACCACCACCTCGCCTATTTCTGCCGTGAAGCAGTAAGGCGTTTCGGTTTGAAGGGTGGGGCAGCCGTTGTAACTATACGTGCGACCTTAGAACTTATATCTCAAGATGGGTGGCGCATTTACGTCGTAGATGTCTATGGGCTCCAGTAAAGACTTAACACCAGGTGGGCTCTGAGCTCGTCCGCCCATCTAAGCTATAAACTGAAATAAAATAAACACTTAATGCCGAGAATGCAGTGAACTCATCTGGGTACTTACAACAATAAAACTGAAGTTAAAATCGCACGAGAACTCTTGTTTTCTTCTCACAGTTTTGTGTCAAAAACAATCGAAGGCGGGAATGAACTAGATTTGAAACGTCTCCAAAATTTTTGACATCAACTAATTGTATTTTCTGTTCGAATCGTGGTTACAATAAGCTCCTCTGATTGGCGAACGTCGTGCTGCGCTGCCCCTGATTGGATTAGCAAACAATTGGCCTGATTGCGTCACAGATTGTATTAGTACGGAAATGCAAATGTATTTAATAGTGAAACGACAAACTTGGCAATAAAATATAACTGTATCCTTAATATGTTTTATACCAATTATTTAAGTGAGTACATCTATACTAATATACAAATCTACAGTGATTTTTACGGATGTTCCGTTATAACTACTGAACCATGCAACCGATTGACTTGAAACTTGGTATCCACGTAGAAAATACATGTACTTAATGGATAGGCTAATATTTATATGAGTGTTGGACTCCCTAATAATAATGACATTAATAATGTTGATTTTAAATGCCCAGCGAAGCGGGCGAGTATGGCTAATAAAGTTTTATTATTAGAGCACCAAAATTGGTACTATTAAGTATATGTATGAGATCGTTTTTAGGTAAAACCCATATATACTGTTCCGCGTTGGGGTTCGGGATAAATAAAAACCTACTACTACTACTACTACTTCGGTACTAATCTACCGAAGTGCAAATTAAAACTCTATTTAACTTAAAACACTTAACGAGCACTTTAAAGTTCTCAATTCAATTATTCCGCTTCGCTTCAGGTGATCCTCGAGTAGTTCTGATTACTAACTGACTTCGTGACATCCCTGCAACGCTTTTATAGTCGATACGACATTCCTAGAATTATCGAGAACATTCCGCACAAGTCGAGTAGGTAGGTATCTTCGATATGGGTTTCCGCCATTTAACAATAGATGGCGTTGTGCTTCTCGAGCATTCTCGACTTTACTGGTTCTTTTGATATTCGTTTCGTCGGCCAATGAAACGACACGCCTTTGCTGCATAACAACGTAGCTACCTAAGGCTTTTTAGTTCGTCATCTAACTCTTTATTTTTTTAAATAAGGTATGAGGGAGGGTAATGAGGGTGTTGGTGTTTAGTTTTCGTAATTATATTTTTGGATATTCAGATCAGAAGTACGCTGACAAATTTGACGTCTCTTTACAGTAATCTTCTTCTTTCCACCTTATCCCACTAGGTGGGGTCGGCACAGCTATTTATTTCTCCTTAAATCTCTTCTATCAGCCGTCATCTCAACACTCACTCCTCTCTCTCTCATCTCGTCATTCGCACACTCCGTCCATGTCTCCTTCGGTCGACCTCTTCCCGCTCTACCTTGCACTACCATTTCCATACATCTCCTAGTCGCATGCATCTTCTCTCTACGCATCACATGTCTCTTTACAATAATTAGAATAATAATTGGAAACAAATCACGCACAGTCATCCAGCCGCAATTTAGGATTTCCTGTAATATGGGTACCAGAGACGGACAAACATACATACCTATATACGTTTAAATCATCGTCACACAATGTTTGCCCGATTTTGGAATGAAACCCACGACCCTCGGCGCAAAAGTCAGAAGCGCTAACTATTGCACCACAGTCTATATACTGCAACAGTTTTTTTGCTACCTAGCAACTGTCGATATTTCCGGATATTCGGGTCAGAAATACTCAACGGATCTTAGGCACAAATAAAATTGTACCATATATATGATCCTAGATGGTTCTAGAAAGTTTGTTAGATGCTCAGCCTTCGTGATCTCGGTGGAATTGTTCACATCGCGTAATGTGCTTCCGACACACAATAGAAGAGAGAATCTTTGCATTGAGAGGTTTACGATAAGGCCTTCACTCGTTTCGAAAAAGCGGCACGACACAAGAACCTTCTCATCGTGGAAGCCGATAACTACATTCCCGATCCTGCAGACTGAATGGTAAACAGTCGACGTCACCCATATCACGTCATTTCGGATCCTCCCGATCCACTAACGGTGCTTTTAGGTACCTCAAGCGCCGATCATCGTTCTTGTCGAAACCGTCGCTTGCGACTCAGGTCTCGGCGAGTAAATTAACCCACAGACACAGCTCACTGAGTTTCTCGCCGGATCTTCTCAGTGGGTCGCGTTTCCGATCCAGTGGTAGATTCTGCGAAGCACTGCTCTCAGGTTTGATTCCCGTGAGCTCACCCACTAATTCGATGAATCTAGTACAACCCCTCGAGGTCACTAGTATAGGGAGGGAAGAAACAAAATAAAGTTGTACACTTCTGCTAACAACTAAACACTGATACTCTTAAGCAAATAAATGAAAACTACAGAATTAAACCGAAACACATTATCGATAACGATAAATCAAAACATTAATCGAACGTTATATTACGTTCAATATAAATACGAAATAAAGCACTCGAGTATGAAACAAATAATGTAATACTCTTTGTATATAACGTTGTATGCGATTTTATCAACGAGATCAGCAAAAGATTGAAGGAAAATGCGATGCAACTCGAAACAGCTGAATTTGTTCTGAAGAGATTTATGATAGAGATGGGACCATGTGAATAAATTTATCGATGCACGGAAATAGTTCAGTACGTGATGCCGGATTCAAATCACTTGATTAATATCATTGACTATTTTGAAAGCAGATTTATATATAATTATTTTAGATCTTACTTGGGGGTAGGACCTCTTGTGAGTCCGCACGGGTAGGTACCACCACTTTGCCTATTTCCGCCATGAAGCAGTAATGCGTTTTGGTTTGAAGGGTGGGGCAGCCGTTGTAACTATACTGAGACCTTACAACTTATATCTCAAGGTGGGTGGCGCATTTACGTTGTAGATGTGTATGGGCTCTAGTAAATACTTAACAACCAGGTGGGCTGTGAGCTCGTCCACCCATATAAGCAATAAAAAAAAAAAAAACTTGGACTTTCTTATTTGATCTAAATGCATAGAGCGCAAACAAACAATGACAACCAACATTTAATCGGAAAATATTTATTAAACATCATGATGAGTAGTCTACATGTAGTAGATATGACGAATGTATCATCGGAATGTTGGAGACAATTGCATCATCTATGAACTCTGATCACATCATAATACTCTGGGTCTGCAGAGGGACTTCGGTTCCCTCTGCATTTTGTACCGTATGTTCCATGGGGAGTGCTCTGAGGAATTGTTCGAGATGATACCGGCATCTCGTTTTTACCATCGCACCGCCCGCCACCGGAGTAGAGTTCATCCATATTACCTGGAGCCACTGCGGTCATCCACAGTGCGTTTCCAGAGGTCTTTTTTGCCACGTACCATCCGGCTATGGAATGAGCTCCCCTCCACGATGTTTCCCGAGCGCTATGACATGTCCTTCTTCAAACGAGGCTTGTGGAGAGTATTAAACGGTAGGCAGCGGCTTAGCTCTGCCCCTGGCATTGCTGAAATCCATGGGCGACGGTAACCACTCACCATCAGGTGGGCCGTATGCTCGTCTGCCTACAAGGGCAATAAAAAATAATAATAATAATAATAATAATACCGGAGCCAAATTAACCTTGCTGTGGCAGAAATAGTCTATCATGAATCATGAGATCAAATCTCTGATTTAGTTCATGAATCCATAATATCTAACGGGGACAACACTAAACAAATCTAAATGCAAGAAGAAATATGTTTGCTGTCTCGATACGCGAACAGAAAGCTTGAATTTGTATTATATAATCAAATTTTATGTGTCTTTATATGGTGGGAGCTAGGTATTGCCACAAGGCTGTTCACTGTTTTACAGGTGATAGGACCTCTTGTGAGTCCGCACGGGTAGGTAGCACCACCCTGCCTATTTCTGCCGTGAAGCAGTAATGCGTTTCGGTTTGAAGGGTGGGGCAGCCGTCGTAACTGTACTTGAGACCTTAGAACCTATATCTCAATACTATTGCGACATCGACCTCAAGTCTCAAGACCAGTAACGTAAAGCTCGTTGTGATATTTATGACCTTCGAAAGCGAGGCATTTTCCACGACGCTTAGCATAAAGCGTCATAAATACTCCAAAAGTCGCTTAGGTCTTATGAAAACCTGTCCAATGAAGACACGTTTAATACGTCTAAAGCATTGTTAACGTAAGTATACAGGTAAATTATGCTGTACCGTATATAGGTCGCCAAAGACAGAGACAGGAACTAATGGGGCGATGCACTGAGCACAATGAACTAAAAGGATTTATATAGAGATGTCCCCCAGACACAGTCCACTGAGTTTCTCCCCAGATATAGCAAAGGATAGATAAACGAGATATTGCAAAGGATATACGTGCTCACTACTTACCCTTGTTTAATTGCTACTGAATACGTTCATTCACCCAAAAAGAGACTTTTACTGGTGGTAGGACCTCTTGTGAGTCCAGGCGGATGGGTACCACCACCCTGCCTATTTCTGCCGTGAAGCAGTAATACGTTTCGGTTTGAAGGGTGGGGCAGCCGTTGTAACTATACTTGAGACCTTAGAACTTATATCTCAAGGTGGGTGGCGCATTTACGTTGTGGATGTCTATGGGCTCCAGTAACCACTCAACACCAGGAGGGCTGTGAGCTCGTCCACCCATCTAAGCAATAAAAAAAAGAGAATAAAGTCAATCAATGCACAACCGATCTTGTGGACCGAATGGTAAATAGTCGACGTCGCCCTAAGCACGTCATTACGGATCCTCCCGATCCACTAACGGTGCTCTTAGGCACCACAAGCACTGATCGCTGTCCTCACCGAACCCGTCGCCTGTGACGGAGGGCTCGACGAGTAAATTAACCCATAGACAAAGCCCACTGAGTTTCTCGCCGCATCCTCTCAGTGGGTCGCGTTTCCGATCCGGTGGTAGATTCAGTGAAGCATGGCTCTTGCTAGGGTTAGTGTTAGTGAAGGCTCCGTCGGCTGGGCGTCCTTGGGGTGAGCCGCGCCGTCTGGTTGTAGTGTTGACCGCGGTAGCCCCCCTACCTCATCCGGGTTCTGACCTCGGAGAGGATCGGACGTCGGGTGTAAGAGTGCAGGGGAGTCGTTTAGTGGGTGGGTCCTAAAATCCTTGGGCCCGCGATCTGCTCTCAACACCTGCAGATCGTTGAGTCTCACATACCCCGCGCGCCCCGTATGCGCGGGGACCTCGTAGGAGGTTCGGCCCCNCTGTAGCCGCCAAGAGGCAGCCGGGGACATGGCAACCAGCGACCGGAAGGGAGTGCCCTCCGGTTCACTTCTCATCCACGTGGGGTCTACCATTACTGACAGACCCACACGTCTGACCACGGTGTGGCCACGCCGGCGTACCGGTACCCTCCTCTGGAGGGCCTTCCCCTTTAGCAGCCAAAGAGCTGCCGGGGACATGGCCTAGCATCCAAGAGGGCTCCAGAAGGGAGCCCTCTCCCGCTTCACGCACCCTTTGTCCAGCAAAGGTGGGAAACGGGAACACGGTGTGCAGTCTTCTTTGTTCACGGCACCCCTGTGCAGACAACGCTGCTCCACGGTATCGGGGTGCACGCTTAAGCCCCACCGCCGCGACAAGGCGAGACCACGTTCGGTGGGGAGGAGAATGTCCTTAAATAATGATTGACAAAAAGAAACAAAAATGCAGAACTAATTCACTATAACATTTGCTAAATTAAGGCTACCCTCGCATTTATAACATTGTTACATTAAACGAATGATATTTCTCGAAACTCCGAATTAAAAGGCCAGAAATAATCAACAGATCTTAAAGAAAATAAACGGGAGCACCTTTGACTAAAATACGAGCGGTCGAAATGACAATGAGTTTGTTAAGAGAGTTCTAAATATGTTTTTTTTATTTTTTATTGATTAGATGGGTGGACGAGCTTACAGCCCACCTGGTTTTAAGTGATTACTGGAGCTCATAGAAATCTACAACGTAAATGCGTCACCCACCTTGAGATATGAGTTTTAAGGTCTCAGTAGGTCTCAAGGGTTACCCACCCTTCAAACCGAAACGCATTACTGCTTCACGGCTAAAATAGGCGGGGTGGTGGTACCTACTCGTGCGGACTCACAAGAAGTCCTAACACCAGTAATGAATATGAAAGGCTTTAGAGGAAGAAGTAGACAAAAGAAGAAATGGATGGATTGCGTGAAAGACGTGTGAGCGAAGAAATGGTATATGATAGAGGAGTATGGAAGGAGAAAACATATTGCGCCAACTCCAGGTGACTGGGAGAAGGGCAGAAGAATGATGATGATGACGAGCGGTCGAAAGAAGACTCAATGAAATAGATTTTATTACGGCAGAGAGATCGAGAGACAACCAGAAAAAAATATACCGACCAAATTGAGAACCTCCTATTGTTGAAGTCAGTCAAAAAGTGATACCAATCCAACGGTTCTGCTCTTCTTATCAAAATGAAAATTACCTTTTGCATTGCGACGCAAGTAAGCTGGTTTAGGTATCCAAGTACATACCCATAATTTCCAAAGCGAAAACCTAATTAGCTAATGTAACGTTCATCAGATATACCCAGCTTTTTAACACATATATAGAAGAGTCTCCGGCTAATGTTATGTGGTTACTGGATTCCTGAGACAATTTGAAACCTGAATTTTAAGTATTAACTGTATTCTCATAAGCACTGTTTCGTCCTTCAAGTTTGAAGGCATGATTTCTTCGCACCAGAAATATGTAGGGATTATTTTGAACTTTCTCATCGATCTTTTTATACTTATGGGGATCTTAGCATAGAGGATTTTTACAATTAACGAGTTTCCCTTATTTCAGCGTTGTTGCAAGCTTAAAGTTTTTCATACCCGTCATCCACATTGACATACATTAATTGTGATGGTACCCGTATTGTATCACGGAAATATGAACGTTATGTTCACTATATAAAGGTGGATTTTCTGCTCATCTTTAATATTTCTATATTATAAAGCTGAATAGTTTGTTTGTTTGTTTGAACACGCTAATCTCAGGTCCGATTAGAAAAAATTTTTCATTGTTAGATAGCCTATTTATTGAGGAAGGCTGGCTATATAACATTACGCAAAGACCAATGCAAGCGGAGCAGCAATAAAGAATGTTTCAAAATCGGGTTTTTTTACCCTTTTGAGAGCTTCCGCTGCGTGCGCTGCAGAGACGGCTAAAGTTTCGCTAAAATAATGTATGACAGAATTGTTCCCCTTTAAAAGATCTAAAAAAAAGTTCACGACAGTATACGTCTATATGTTAAGGTTGGCTCACTATAACGTTTTATATGCTAACCAAATTTGTTCTAAAATAAAGCATTATTTGTGAACTATTCCACGCGGACGAAGTCGCGGTCAAAATCTAGTATTTAATATATACGGAATATCATCGGTCAGGCATGTCGATTAATAGTATAGTTGTCCGCTAGGGCTTGTCTTCGCCAGCCCCATTGTCAGTTCGTCGGTGTTGCTAGGTTTTGAAAAAAAAAATCCTATCTCATTTATAAACTGAAAACAGTTTCGGAAATAAATCAGTTATTGTAAAATAATCACAACAGCAATAAATTAACAGAAAATTTTCAAAGTTCAAATTTGAACTTATTCTTATTATTATTATTATTAATTTTCCTAATTGCGTTATTGGCAATATCGGAAATCATAAAAGTATTTTAAATTATTTAACACATGAATACAGGCGAGAGTGCATTGTATTCAGAAACTTTCGTTTTTCTTCTGAAACCGACTTCTGTCTGACAACCCCAAAACGTTACCAGACCAAGTTTAACCATTAATCACAGTATTGAACATTAGATTGAACCGGCCGACCTGTGTTACCAACACATAACATGGACACAACCTCTACAACACTACAAGTATTTGTGGCTAGATACATATACATATATCACTACCGTGTATTGGGTATGACAGTAATTACAATTTAAAATCTAATATATGATAAAGAAAAACCTTTTTTATGTAATTTATATGTTAAACCTTTGAAATTGTTTAGCTTAAAAAAAATGTTTTTTTTCTTATATAGATAGACTGAACTGTCTGTCATTGAGAAAAAAGAGGAGTTCAGTTTTACTTAATTCATTAATAAATAAATAAATAAGCCATTTATTTCTTGCTTTTACAAAGTTTTTGAAAAAGTAATAAATTTAAATGTATCTATTAATATTTAGGATGCAAAATAAAAAGTGTTTTTTATTGAATAAGTTGTTGTAAGATTCAGTTAGCAAGAACCTCGGATTGGGTAAAGGCCTCCTCCAAATAATTCAATAATACCTGTGTAAAATAATAATTAAAAAGGAAAATAAATGTTTTAAGTGTTGTTTTCTTAATATTGTACAGAAAACGCAATGAAGCCTTTTATTATTGTTCAACCATTTTAGAATATTCCATATCATTATATAACTATATATATTAAATATTTCTTATATAGCTGTGTAAATAGCCTGGTAGTAACTGTAAGTGGTCATCAAATTGTTAGTACGACACGATTGCTTGAGACACAGTCCACGGCTGAAATCCTAAACTGTATGAGATTAAGTTAGACTAATTAATGCAATTATTTCGTAGTACTGCTCACTTAGTATACGCTATTGCATATATTTGATTGTTTATTTGTCCGTATTTAGAAGAAGATTAAATAATTATCGCTCATAGATTTTGTAATAGCAGGGTCATTAGCCAAACCGACGTCTACCGAAAATTATTCTTTGAACTTCAATCCTTCTATATCTGGCAACATACAATCTTGACTACTACTCTTGACTCTACTTTTTTGTTTGTTAAAGAGGTCCTAAATGCCATTTCATTAATATAAGTAGGTAACCTCTAGATGATTTACGACATAAATCTTAAAAGAGATTATAATAAGTTATACAAGTGACATAAATGGTATTTTGAATATTGAAACATAAGAAGAAGAAACATTAGAAATATTAAAACATTTTTTGA